>SMGT01008793.1:83784-129057 GCA_004794575.1 Lanistes nyassanus | reverse complement strand
GTCACGAACGTTAGCTTGTCTTCATCATAAAGTTTGTCACGAACGTTAGCTTGTCTTCATCATAAAGTTTTTAGTTCTTATTCCTCGTACCCACAGGGCGGACTGTGCCAGGGCCGTATCGCCGATGCAGGCTGTCGATCTTAGGTTCGAAACCCGAGTCCCGTTCACTTTCTTTTTTCTCCATGTGACACCTGTTCACCTGACACACGTTTCCCTCTTGCCACCTGCCAGGTTTCGTTGACGCCTTGACCTTAAGCAATAAACAAAGCAAACAAAAGACGTATCCTCGCATGCGGTTATACTGCCGGGAGGGGACCTTCTTTAGTCACGTGAGACCCTTGGCCGATTTCTTTCCTGCCACAAGAAATTTATAACCATTTTTTTTAGTGGTCTACAAATTATACGATCATCGCAATATTAGCACGTCTTGCTCTCCAAACCTTGAATGGTTTACATTAGGACATACAGCATAAACAGTTTCAGACACCTGTACATGTACCTGTACAGTTCCTACACACGGTTTGTTTTACCATATCCTAAACTGTGCAGGAATGTGGTTAAGTACATGCATTATATAGGGTTATTTGACTGCATGACGGCTAGTGGGTACCAGCACAAATAGAGAAAGAAAAGTAAGAAAGCAACATATTTATTTATTTATTTATTTGCTTTCAGAGAATCGCTTTTATCGGCCTTCTGTTTTTGCTGACTGACTTACCAAGCCGCAGCCCCTCCTTGTATATGTCAACAGACCAATTCGACATTCCGTGTCCTTGGACCTGAAGTGCAGTAGTTCGTTCGTGCCAGAAATTCAGTTAAGCACCTACCGACCTAGGAACATTAACCTGAGGTTGGGTTTTTTTTTTTGAGATGGTGACCTTGATACGACGACCTTGCAATATGTGTCAGCTTCTGGGAGAGATGTCTGGCAGAAAACAGGCTGTATGGACTGCAGTTCCGTCTGGAAAATTCCTTTGTATTGTTTGACATACTGAAGCTTTCAGCAGTTCATGCCGTAAAGATTATTTTAAAGTTAACTCTAGAGTTAAAGATTTATCACACACACACACACCCCCATCTCCACAAAAGGAAGCTTTAACTCTCTTTAATTCTGGGCCCAGAATGAGTTTACTTTGATGAAGAACTGCAACGCCAGCCTCCGACAGAATTTGGTCAGGAGAGCTTGCCCAAAGTGTCTGACAGTTAATTCTAGCGTTCATCCGCGTCGGTATGTTGTCGGCATGAATAAAGAAACTTGAAACTTGAACTTGTCTAACGGTATAAGGCGTCCACTTGCGGGAGATCAGCTATCGTACCCGCCCGGGTCTTACCTAAGATTTAAAAATTGACAATCTAGTAGCTGCCCTGCCAGACGCTTGACACTATAGGGAACAGTACTAGGACTGGTTGGCCTAGACCTGGTGTCAGTATAGTGTGACGGAGTGGGACTTAAGCCTGTGTTGCGACATCAGTCCCAGTGTAAAGTTCCCTCAAGTAACACCTGGATGCGAATGTGCTTTTTCTCATGCACTTGTGGAAACATTCAATGTCCTCATCACTCAGCTCAGTTATCGATCACCACGGATTAGTCTCTTCACTGTAACTGTAAGACTTTGCGCTGTGTAGAGGTCATGGGCTGACCTATAATTATTTGCTGCTGTGGTTAGCAACCGACATGCGCATTAGCAGCACACTTGGCACACCGCGCATGCGCGGCACAAGTGCGTGGGAAAAGCAGACTTGCCGCATGGATATGAAGCTCATTTGTGACTGAACGTTAAGCAACATAAACCAGCTAAACTAATTCTGGCATGCACCAGTTATTTTTTAACGTCACAAATGGCGTCAAAGAAACCAGTGCCTACTAGGCGCCAGTGATCGGGTGAGGGCAACTGTGGGTCAGCTTGCTGCGTGCGGACCACCAGAGACAGATGCCTGCACAGGGACACGGAGGCAGCCAGTCGAACACCGATTTGTTGTAACAGTGAGATTGACTGAGAAACGCAGAAGTGTGAACAGCAAGATAACTGGTCAAACGTTGAATAACAATACTGACAGCTTACAGCAGTACAAATAATTGTCAAAATTTTCCGTTATTAGGATCGTCATCGTTTCTAGGTATGGACGTGGGGGTTAAAGGAAAACAACAGGCACTTTCTCTCCTGCAGAATTTGCCGTAGCCTTTCTTGACACTGCACGGCAGGTGCGGAGAAGAGGCAGTTAAAAAGCATAAGAGGTAATTTAAATATTGTTCATTATAACTTCCCGCTTTTGCCCGCTCACATCGATTCTACCGTCTGTGAACCCGCTGTGACCTCCGCACACGCGACCTGCACTTTGTCTGCTCCCTCATTCCCTAAACACCCACCCTCTCGGTCCTGGCTCGCTCGCTCTCTCTTGCTCTGTTGTGTGTGTTTTTCCTCCACCTGAGTTCCCCAACTTGGCAGGGCGCCAGGAAGCGGGGTGTCGTTGTTGTTTCTGCTGCTGTAGAAAAGCGTAGGGGGCGCGCTGTTGCATCAGCCTCGACGGTGGTGTGCGTGGCGGCAAGAGACTGCTGCAAGATGGGTCGATAGCGTGCTGCGGTGCGCCACGTGGACGTTGCCACTTGATGCAGCAGCGCCAGCACCAACGTGCAGCGAGATCCCACCACACAGCCGTCTGCTTGCCGGCCCGCGTGCGCGCACGCGCAAAACCAGACTAGACGCCCCCGCAAGATGACTAGACTGGCACTCGAGTCTCTGGAGAACGACATCTGTTGAACTGCCATCCCCCACTCCCCCCCCGTCACCACTCTCGACCACCAGCACCGTTGTTGTCGCGGACCAGAGATGGCGGAAAGTGACAACTGTGGATGTTCTCGTCGCTTCGGTCGGTAGCATATCATGTCCCTTTTCAAAACACAAACATGATCGCGTCCTGCGCCCACCTATCGACTGACGGGGTCGACAAACTCTCGTTGAGAGAAGAAAGAAGATCGAGGTGCGATGTCATAGTGAAATTAATATCTAGTCATGTAGTGGTCCCAGTCTAAAGATGGGTTCGCCTCAGCCCGCTGTCGTACAAATCCGACCAGAAAAAAACCATAACATCCTAAGATATTAACAGAGAGAGAGAGAGAGAGAGTGGGGACGATATATGTATATACACAGAAAGCGGTTCAAAATGAAGACGTCTGTTGAAAGAAAGGTAAAAAGTGAACAGCCTAGAGGCGAACTATATACAGTCCCATCCCGAATCAGACCTCCTCGAGGGCAGTGGGAGGGGTCAGTGGTTTGCTCCTCGGGCGAGTCATACCTAAGACTTAAATTTGTCAATCTAGTAGCTGCCCTGCCAGACGACTGGCGCTATAGGGAACAGTACTAGGACTGGTTGGCCCGGTTTCAGTATAATGTGACTGGGTGGGACTGAAACCTGTGTCGTGACAGCAGTCCCAGTGTGGCAGCACGTGTACTTGTTTTAGACAACATCGTCCTGATATGCACCTCGTCTGCGACTGGATGTTCAGCAACAAAAAATTCCAACCAATCCTTCTCCTTAAGACAAACAAAAAAAAAAAACAACCCCAAAACAAAATAAAAACAAAACCAAAAAAGCAACACCCCCCGCCCCCAGCCCATGTGCTAGTAGAATTAAGATATGTTAACACTGGGAACAAAAATCAACCTTTTTGGAAACAAACATGACTGTGTAGCCCTCAACAGCGTCACGAGGCGTCGCTTATCGAAAATTTTTGGTATCATGACAGCTCCGTGTTCAGCCGTCTTTAACGCTCGATAAACGGCTGTCTATGCCGTACAAACGCAAGTGACGCTGGATAATGACGTCAGGGATGTACATGGGAGCTCTGACGTTATTCCTCAGTGTCGATCCCGTTTCGTCGAGTTGAAAATAACTCGTCTCAGGAAATCTGAGGAAAACCGTGGCAGCAACAACTTCTGAGAGCGATACTGGCTGAATAGATCATATTACCCCCCCCCAAAAAAAAAGGAAAAAGAAAAATGAGGACATGTAAATCAGGAAACAAGAGGGGTACATGCGAACTACATTATGATTCTGTGGGGGGTTGTGACGTGCTTTTTGGCATTGTCCATACATGCATCGATTATGAAACAAGGGGAGGAATGGCAGTGGGAGAAGTGGGGTTATGGTCCCTGACCGATGTTGATCTCCGTTGCATGTAATAGAAGATTATCGGAAATGAAGAGATGGGGGAAGGGGCGTTATAAAAAGATTCTAAAAGACCGGACACAACATGCGTGCGTGGCTTGTAAGGTGCTGTAACATGGTCTTATGTCATGACATAACTTTGCACCCGATCAGCTCGTTTATAACAACCCATTTCAATGACGGGTTGATATGTCGATCTGTGCTGTTGTAAACAACTCCACAAGTTCTGTCTCCTGATCGTTGTAAAAGGTTCTTTCCTTCGGAAATAAAATGTCAACAAACCACACTGTCATCTCGTTTGTCGGCCTGGTCAATATTTTTTCTTTTTATGGGTATGGTCTATTTGCAGCCACCACCTATGGCCTGTCAACGCTGGCTGGAGTGCTGGCCGAACTCTTCTGGGGCTCTGGCGAAAGCCTGCTATTTTCGCTCCTGAATATCCGATCTGCGAGGGCCTATTTCGACATAGCGGCCAGCCCAACCTGCCACGGTGGTCAGCGTGCACGAGGACATATTTACCTCGTGACCTCATTAGCCTGTCTTGCACGATTCGATTAAGTAAAAGGGAAACAGGGGAAAAAAATCTAACTGAAAGAAGAGAACCAAACATTGAAAACTATTTTCGATTTCTGTTTACACAAAAATCCCATTAATAGAACATATATCTATATATAGAGAACATATATCTCCACAGCCCTGTTGCTTCTGCGGTTGTTTTGTTTTCTCCCTTCGTTCATTTTCTGTTCCTCTTTTAACATTCTCGACAATTTTCACACCACCCTCCCTCATATTTCTGTTTCTTTCTTTCCTTCCTGTTCTTTCTTTCTTTCCTTCCTGTTCTTTCTTTGTTTTCTTTCAGTTTCTTTCCACTAGAACATGTATATAGCTCCTTCCCCCCCCCCCGAAAAAATGGAAACCACAAGTTATTCAAGATTTCTTTCTTTCCTTCTTGCACATCCCAGGTTCACCCACTGTACCCAGGGTACACAATTCATGCGTGAAGGTAAGAAAGAAAGCGTGTTGAGTTGACAGAAGTAAAGACAGATAAGGAAAAAAAGAGGAAAGTGCGTGTCCTATAGAAAATAATATAACTGCGTGTTCTCTGGAAGAAAAATAAACAATTGCGTTTCCAATGGAATAGAAATAAACAATTGCGTGTCCTTTGGAAGAAAAATAAACAATTGGAGACTGTTCCACTTGCTTCACTTTGCTGGTTGTTAGCCAGGATCAAAAGGTCACTGAGTTTCTTTGTCTGCCTCTAAGAATCAATTCAAAGGATCATAAGGCTACACAGTGTCTTAGTGAGCAGAATTGGCTTATTTCAACAATATGGTAACACTGGGCTCTGTTGTCATCAACGCTGTGTCAAAATAACAACGCATGCACGCACTCTGCGCTGCGTGCCTGGTGGCCACCATCATGCTCAACCGTCCAGGGAGAAAAAAAATCGATAAACGGCAGCGAATGTAAAGACACCTACTCTAAGACCCCTGTTAGCCCCTCCCCCCCACCCTCCACATGGCGCGCACTCTATTTGCTCACCCCTTCCCAACGGTTCTATTCACACCACGGTTCGCGCACAGCACATAGAACATCTGTTGCCCCAGCAAACATCACAAACGACAATGCAGTGACGTCGTCATGAGCACTTATGACGTCAGTAAGCAACAGCCGCGCGTGCAAGGACAGTCTGTTTTGCTTCCTGATCCGACTGCCAGTGACTGGACAATCGAAGAGTGAGTTTGCTTCGAAATCTCGCACGCCGCCTGCACTATGCGTCACTCCTTCTTATCTAGGACTTCGTGTCACCAGTATCGACAGACTCTCTACCTATTTTGAGAATCTCTTGCGTGTATGACAACAATGCCCTGGAGGTTGTTAAACTGCTCACAAACTAGGTAACAGCAACATTACACTGTTATGGGTGTTCTCAGGTTTCGTGGCAAAAGGTCTGGGCTGGTTGTACAGTCTTCTTCATCAACCATCGTGGCATGACCTATTGGTAATTCCTCGAATAAGCGCATAATCTAGCAAATAAAGCGAATGACGTATTGTTTACTCGCGTCTATTTATTTATTTCCACGTATTTTGTGTTTATTTCATTTGCAGTATCCCAGTCTTTTGATGAAATCTGTAGGTTAAAAAAAGCCTCTTAACTGAATTAAGTATATACATATAGACAGACAAACATACATATAGACACACAAACATATAGACACACAAACATACATATATAGACACACAAGCATACATATATAGACAGACAAACATATGTAGACACAAAAACATACATATATACACGCAAACATACATATATAGACACACAAACATACATAGACACAAAAACATATATAGAGACGCACAAACATACATAGACACACAAACATAAATATAGACACACAAACATACATATAAAGACACACAAACATACATATAGACACACAAAAATACATATATAGACAAACATAAATATACAGACACACAAACATATATAGACAAACATATATAGACACACAAACATACATATAGACACATAAACATACATATAGACACAAACATACATATACAGACACACAAGCATACATATAGACAAACAAACATATCCTATTCGAGAAAATAAAATATAAGGCGGCAAGAATCGGCTAGTGAGCAAGGCCGGGGAGGGGGCGACAGACGACAAAGTATTGTCAAATATGATAACCATAATAAATATTTTTAAAATGAGCTTGTATATGAACTGTTGGCAAAGACATTCATCAGCAGGTCACACAGTTCCACAACAGGACGAAAATAACGAGAGATCCTATATATAGCGACTTGAAACGATGTGCTAGACAACCGCACGGACATCGTTTTTCGACTCAGCAATAACTAACCATATGCTACGCGCGTCCGTTGGTTGCATTGATTTATTTTGCCAGCTATTCCTGGCAGCGCAGTCTGTCTTCAGAAACATAAATAAAACCTTGTAACATTGACCAGTTATACAGAAATAAGCAAGGTTTCCTTTTCAAAGCGTGAATTTTGTGTTTTAACGACAAACAGAAGGCCAAAAACAATTATGCCTCTCTTCCGGTCCCGACCACACACATACACAACCACACTTTGCCAGCAGTCGGAAATGACATTTCAAAGGAGTAGCTAATTTCCCCTAATTATGCATTCTGTTTAGATATTTGTATGACAGCATGACATTCCGCATCGAGAACTAACATTTGGGAGTGCGGACGTGTGAATGAGATACACCATAGAAGCGGGGACCACAAGGGAATGATCATTTCTGCGGCAGCAATATATGTGGTGTACGTGCGTGCATGTGTGTGTGTGTGTGAGTGTGTATGTGTGCAAGGGACGGAGGCAGTGTGTGTGCGTGCGCGCGCGTGGGAGCCGATGAGGAAGGAAGTGGGTATGTGGTTCTGTGTGTATATAATAAGCGTGCGTGCGCCGCGCATATTTATCCATTTTCGTTGTGCTTGTGTGTTTCTTGTCTAAAAATGTCCCCAAACTGTTCACATGCGCCCTCAGTCCCCTCGTCTGGTCGCTATACAAAGATCTACGGACAAGTATAAAGTTCGCCTTTCCTTGCCCTGCTGCTGCATCTCGATGCAATGTCGCGAGTTCCAATGGAATGGCAGGTCCGTAGATCCCCTCTGGAAAACTAACCGAGCTGCTTTAATCATAAAAATGAACAGACAGGCAAAAACAAACCCAAGCAAGAAACACAAATTCTGCTATCCTGTTCTGATCACATAGAACGCGGAAGCGGGATGGGAAAGCAGATGGATCTAGAAGCGAAAGGTCAGGGTTAACACCAGGTCCTAGTGCCTCAATGATGAGAGGGACAAAACAGAAAGAAAAAAAAAGAAAGAATAGCTGGTTGGGTTTTTTTGGGGGGTGGGTTAAGGGAGAGAGAACTACATAGATGTTTTTGTAGGGTCATTGTGATGGCCAAAAGGTCAATATAATACAGTGTTCAATATTTCTCCCAATTTTTCTTTTCGTTCTTTTTCTTCTTCTTTTTTGCTTGCTTGTAGAGGTGTTCAAGACAGCCTGATAGACCAAAGACCTAAACAATAAAGTTTTCAGCTTTCTCTCTCTATTTCGCAAAGTATATATTGGTTTTAATTCTCCCCCACCCCCTTTTCTGTTATGATGGGGCCGTTGCAATGGGTCGAAACCAAAAACTAATTCATTCTCTCTCTTTTTCCTCTCATCTTTTACTTCTGTTATGGTAGGGTCGTTGTGAAGGGTCGAAGGCAGCCATACCACCCCCTCTTAACACGAATCAATGCACGTGCAGCCAGCACACAAATGACTCGTCTGGAGGTCCTCAGAATTGTGTGGTGCTCTGCTGTTAGTGTCAGGGTCACTCTCTGTGAGACGCAGGCGTCAATAAACAGCTCTGCGTGACAGATATCTTCTCTCTCGAAATCTTCTGCCTTAAAAAAAAAAAATCCAGCGACCCTCATTCCGTCGTTGCGTGTGCGCTTAATGTTTTGCGAACAGTATCGCGGGCACGACACGAGGTTGTGGCCAAACACTGTGTTGACTAGTTGTTCACAGTCCTCCCCCACACCAGTCCTCCCACATTCCGTGACCAGCGTCCCGGAAAACAAGCGGCGCCGCCATTGAACAGCCAGCGCCACTTCTACTGACGATATATACAGCTTCGCAAGTCATGGAACCTGTGGTGCCAATATCTCTTCATCTGTAGAAATGGCCTTTCGTCACCTCGGACGCCACTCCCGTATTTTTTCAAATAATCTCATCAGCAGAAAAAACTTTGACCCCAAGCAGATGTTTATATTTGTTATTTGGTGAGTCTTGTCATCGTAAACGTACTTGTTTTTCTACATATTTCGTTTTTTGTTCGTATGTTTGCTTGTTTGTTTTGAAATTCCTGCATACACACGAGCTGTGTTCATTCCTGTTGTGTTGGCTATCGTATGCAGCTCTCAATTTTGTGGCTGTTTCAGTACATAGCTTAGTAACAGGACCTTGTCACCCCATAATGCCAAATCACTGCGAGGCGGACGCCTCTTCATGCTAAAACAACCAACTGTTTGTAGCTTCAGCCAAACAACAGACTCCCCAAAGACAGGTGGGCCGCTACTAATTCGTCGATCAACGGGAGCCAGTCCAGAACTAATCTTCAAACGTTTGATCAGCAGGTCGCCCCGTAACACTGGCCATGCAGAACGTGACACTGACACGCGACAGGCAGTTCCTGTACGAAAGTTTGTCCCATTAGCGCCATCTTCACCTCCCCTCACACCCACGCGCCGGCTACTCCATGGCTGTCGTCACTCTCAGGCGGACAGACGCGCGCGCGCATGACGAATACATTTCCGGAACTGCAAAGCTGCCTATCGGCAACACCGCAGACTCATCACCCAGTCTTCTGCAACTGGTTCTGACTTTCCCTGCTCTCGACACTGGCCAGCAGTTTTGCCCCTTTGAGAAAGAACAGATAACTCTTCACTTGAATGGTACTATCCTCGTTCTTGTTGAATGACGGCAGGGAGAAATGTGAGATGTCCGTTCCGATTCCTGCAAAGAACAATCTGCCAGAAGGAACGTTAGCCACACGAACTCACGACGTTTACAAATATGGAGGGTCCTTTCCCACCAGACCCTGCTCATAAAATCTATGTTATTGTAGGACGGTCTTTGGTTATAAATTACATTTCTCTTCTGATCATAGGCTGTAAATCACTTATCCGACGATAAATGAATGTAAAGAATGTTTGTTACTTGGTGACCATTAGGTACAAAAGCTATTTACTATTTGATTGTCTACGGTTTTTACCATTTGGGGTTGGGATCCAGTCTGCACACAATGTACGTGTGGTGGTTCATATCCCATTTCCCCTCTTACATTAAGTATGGCAGGACACTTTTAAAGCAAAAAAAAAAAAAGAGCATTTAAAAGATGCTATGTATGACAAGACCCTGTTGAACCAATCCCGGCAGTCACTGACAAGAGACAGGCCTGTATTGAACCGGATCAGATTCTTCGCGAGACGAGAGGCGTCTTGTGCGGGTGAAATTAAAAAACAAGGACATGCACATTGGGAACAGGTCCTATTAGCCTTTTCCTGGAGCCAACACAACTGCGTCGCCTTGTTCGTGTCACGACGCCTCCTTCAGGAATTTCTGCGTCGTGACACCTCCACTATGAGCCATCTTCAACAGCTCGACAGACGACTGGACAGTGTTAGCCAATGACACTTCTAGACGTCATTGTTAGCCAGTGACACTACTAGACGTCATTGTTAGCCAATGACACTTCTAGACGTCTATGGTACGAGCTTCTTAAGCGAGTTCAAACGCAGTGTTCTGAGTCCGTAGTCAGCCGAGGCAAGTGCATTTTCCTGATGGCACAGAGCTTGCGTCCTGGTATTAGAGGAGCTGAATAACGACAAGTTCTCCGGAAAGGGAAATCCAGAAAATGAGTCTGCGTACTGAGAGTAGACCTGGGGCGAGAGACACGACTGTGTAAGTTCGGCAAGCTGGCGGATTAATTGCTGCCTTGCATATAGAGCTGTGAATCAACGACTCCGTTTCATTTTCTCCTTTGCTATTCCGTTTTCCGCTGCCATACCCTCGCCAAACAATCAGCTAAATAATCACAAGGTCAAGGTTTGTCGAACTGTTGGCTTTAAGGACGTTGGCTGCTGCAAAAAACGTTTCGCCAACAACGCCACTTGGTGCTGGTTCTGCTGCAGAATCGATTACGTAAAAACGAAAACGTATTAAAAGAGTTACACGTATTTAGAACTCGAGCTGTCACTCAAGACAGATGTTTTTGCACGTGGTTGATGCCAAAAGATTTTCAGTTTGTGTTTACGTAGATTACAGATCCAGATTCTTCACCTTTCTGCTCTCTCTCTCAGCCAGCGAAATACATGCTTTCGACTACAGCTTTGTCACTCCTTTCACGTTGTGCAGAATATGCAAACAATAAGTTTTGTCCAGTAACCGATCGCGGTCAAATATTTCCTGTAATAACATACCTCTTGGCCACACGCACAGTACCAACATCAACAGGGGCATCGACAGTACAGGAGGTAAAAAAAAAAAAAAAAAAAGTCTTGTCAGTCGACATCACTTCTGCATATCTGCAGCATATGCACGGTTTGTGTCATTTTGGACATTACTCAATACTGGTCTTACACCGTTTCACCCGCTTACTTTTAAGAAAGCTAATATGTTAGGTGAACACACCAGTTGCGGTCGCTATTATTTATTTTGCATCTGGATGAAAAATTTACGGCACTAGCCATATTGGGGCCTGGTCTGAGAGCGGTGCCGCAGGAAACTGGAAACCATTATTATGATGAGTTCTGCAAAAGGTCAAGGCCGCAGTCTAGACTGCCGGGTAAATAGAAAACAGCGGCAGATATGCGGGTTTTTGGAGACTCAGAGACTTCAATCGTCTCCCCTCCCTCCCCACATCACGTGCACGCATGCTGATTTAAACTTGCAAACAGCGTTGTATGCCAGGCACAGACGCAGGCGCGCAAAAATAGAGAGAGGATGGAGGGGGGAAGAAAACAGAAAGGCGAGGAGTCTGGATGAACAAGTACCCAGCTGACACTGATTATGGCAATGTTGACAAATTGTGGGAGGTGAAAGCAATCTGCAGTCAGCAAATGCAGTGGCTGCAGCATGCACCTACCCACCCACACACTTGCAGTGCAACACGGTGCACTTCGATAGTGCAAGGACCGTGACAACAGCACAACTCCTCCACAAAAGCCTTTCACGGGTAACAGACACATTACGCCTACTTTCCTACGCAAGAGCTTTGCTTTAAACTTAAAGTAACGAAACGGAAATACAGTAACGACCCTGACCTAATCCTTCTAAAGCGTCATAGAGCTGATTGCATTGAATGTAAAGGCAGACGAAAGATGGAGAGCAAACTCTAGCCGTTTTCACTGGCGCGACGCCTGCTAATTCCGGAAGGTGGGTGGTTTTGACGCAGTTATATTGAACAGGCTGAATTCTCACCTGCTCATTAGCAGCATTAATAGGGTCATACACCTACCCACCCATGTAATACTTCACTTCAGTCCATAAACATAGAGGTAGAAGATAAGGATTGTCACGTGACCTGTTTTAGGTCGTAGGGGACTGGTGGTGTGAGACCCCCACTTTTCTGCAGGGCAGCATCGTGAGGTGGGGGGGGGGGTGGCCATCTCGCTGCTTTACTTTCCCTAACCAACGGGTCGGGTACCCATTTCCCGCTGGGTCAAATGGTAAAAGTGTGCTGCGGCCCATAGGTATCGAACCGGCACCTTCTGGGTTCGGAGGCCTGCGCTCTAGCCACTCGCCCACCTGCTTCCCCCACACAAATTAAGACAGCCAAAAATAAAGATGCTAGGAACCATCCCAAGAGTTTCCAATTTTTGGGATTCGATGCGATCCTATCAAGGGTTACACATACTGCACAAATACAGAGAGAAATTCAATTATATGAAATCGAACGACACCAATTGTAGCACCTGACTACTCACCGGCTCTTAGACACAGGCGTTTGAATGCTGGTTGTTTCACTACTGCATGATTCGCCCCATAGGCTTTTGCAGAAGGCTTCTACAAGTAGCTGGTTTGTCGCCTGTGGCCTGTCTGATGGTCAGGTGCTAAATATGAAGTGAGCAGGAACTTACCAGGTATTACTGGGTATTTTGCCACATAATGTTCAGTCCCAAAATTTGAACCTGCACAATGCCTGTAGGTTTTAGTGAAATGATGCAATTCAGGACCAAAACACATTTACTTGACGTCCTTTTATGTCCCACATTGAAATTAGTCACATTAAAACATTTTTTAACACAGAAAGACCATCGACAAGCTGCCATATCAAATGATTTGTGTGTACAACTTGTTACTTCGCTCCAGCACAAGCCTGGTGCTTGTTCTCTCTTCTGAGCACTGCTTTATTTATGGAGGAAAAAGATGAACAAAACTCCAGCCAACCACTAACTCATCAGTCAGAATCCATGTCAGACATACTGAAGTCTTCAACAATATCTTCCATATCTTGTGCACTGCTGCCTTTGTTAAGCCTTGCTTGCTTTCTTTTGGGCTCCTGTGCAGAGTCCTGGGAACCTTTGGACCTTTTGGCTGATTTCTGTGGAACTGCCGTCTCTTCTTCATCTTGTTCCTCACTGCTGTCGTCATCTTCACTGGCAGACTTAGCAAGCTGCTCCAGTTCATCGCTGTCAAAATCACTGAAAAACAAACCTCAAATTAAAAAAACCACAGTACAGCTAACTGGTGCTTGAGACTAGCAGCACAGTCATGAAGGATATGCTTGAGACTAGCAACACAGTCATGAAGGATATGCTTGAGACTAGCAACACAGTCATGAAGGATATGCTTGCACATATTCTAGCACAGCTAAACAAGTCTTTCTGACATGACAGTGCTTTAAATGGCAAAGCTTAAGTCTATGAGACTGCAGTACATGGGGCTGCTTTTAAGACCAGCGAAAGAAATGTGATCGGGAGTTAGCCACTGTACAAAATTTCACATCAGAGACTCTTGATACATAATTTCATATTCATATAAAATCTCCACAGGAAAGCCTTGTAAAGTGATTGTATGTGTGGAATCAACTCAATCTGTCTTGAAAGTGAAGATTTTTTTTTAAAAAAAACCTTTGTGGGATAAACACATTTAATGAACAGATTTAATATAAAAATTAAATGATGTTTAATCCCAGACAGGTATCATCATCAAAATACAGCCAATTATTGTCTGTTAGGTGCAGACAATATCACTGACTGCACTTTTAAGACACACCTGTATTCTTCTCCAGAATCACTCTCTGCATCATGAGCCACCTTTTTCTTCCCCGCCTTTTCCCTCTCCTCCTTGGGCAGGAACCTGTTTAAAGACAATCAGACCTGCTGCATCTCTGAAGTTACTGAAACAGCTGTTACCCCGTGTATAGCTAGTTAATGGTTCCACAGCAGGGATAGGGAAGTTACAAATTTTTACTAGTCCCGCCAGCTAGCAGCTTTTAAAATTCACTCACCTGCTGAAATTTCCTTTGGCCCAGTTTTCTCTTTCTTGTATGACTACAGCAGCTTTATTTTTAAAAAAACATTGATAGCCCAACAGGCCAGTGTCTTGACTTTGAATGTTAAGCATGACCTCTTGTGGCCTGTGCCATCATATTTCCCCATCTCTCCATGGTTTCTGACAAGTCAATGTTTTGAGAATACATGTTTTCAAAAAAGAATTTAATTTCAACCGAATCAAGGAACTCCTTTGGAAAATAAGTGGGCAGGTTTCTATGTTATGTCTTGCATGGTCAGTCCAACTAAAAGAAAATAAACGCAAAAAACCCAACCCACAACACTATTATCTGTAATGGTTTTTTTTTTTTACCACAATCTAGACATTTCAGCCTTTCTTTCATTAACTCATCTCACCTCCTGCACTCCTCAATCAGGGTAATTTGTGTTCACTAATTACCTTTGTGTCAATTCATTTCATATGATCCATAAACAATTCCTTATTTACATCCAACTGAATACCCATCCATGCTTGCTGAATAGGGATGAAAAAAGAAAAAAACTCCACAGATCAGGACAATGACCATTGTCAGTACACAACATTGTGAAAATATACACTATATATATCACAAACATATGTACCTGATGTTGTCATCCTCAGAATCCTCTTCAAGATCATCTGCAAAGAGAGCACCAAGCTCCCTCTTCTCATCATCAGTGGCTTTGGGCGGTCCCTTTCTTCGTATGATCTGTGGCAACTCTTCGGCTGCTCCTGATATCTGCAGAACCAGTACAGCAGGAAACATACAGCATGACATCACCACATGACATCTCTAGGATAGTGTGTTTTATACTTGCAACAAAAATTATACGATTTTTTTCCTTGTAAATTTTTTAGGAAAGGTGAATGATGGGGAAGGACCGGTCCAGAAGTGGAGAACAGCTGAACTATGTTTCGCAAACATCATCCCACACAGGTTTTCTCGTTTCCTTTCTTCTCTCTCTTTCCCTCTTTTCATTCCTTTTCTCTTTCTTTACTTCTTCCCTCGTTCCCTCCTCCTTGGTTCATGATGCTCAGTATTCTCCATGTCAGTACCTCTTTCCCAAGACTTAAGGAAAACTGTCCTCAGGAATTTAGTAACCTACATTACCTTTTCAAAGCTGTTAACCCACAGATAAACACTTTGACTGTAAACATTTTTTTTTTTTAAATCCTGTGTCTTTAGATTACTGCTGAGCTGTGCGAACATGCTATGCTTCCAAGGAGGGCCTCATATGTTTTCTCGTCTACAAGAAAGAAAGTCAGGCCAAAAGCTGTTTAATTTCATTGCTGTGTGTGTGGAACCAAAGAACCCTTGTGCATTGGCCTCATGTTTTTAAAGATATTTATGAAGACGGCAAGATGAACGCAATCGTTGCACACGTACTTGTTCCTTCTGAGCAATGTCATGCTGAAGCTCCCTGTCGCGCAGTTTTCGCCATGAGCTGTAATACTTTCCCAGAGGAGTTCCTTCCTCTTTGCTCCTAAACTCCCACAAGTCCTAGACAGCACATACATGAACTACAGGTCATACACAATGTAGCACAAGGATAAGAATTAGTCTATGCCGGAAAGCATTAAAAAAAAGACATTATCTGTAACCAAAACTATGATCCTGGCTGTAATTAAAAACTAAGATACTGTCTGTAACCAAAACCAAACTACTGTCTGTAATCAAAACAGTGTACAACAGCACACTGTGTATCTTGTAAAAATGAGAAAAAAAAGGCAGAATATTATCAGTGCTTCTGGATTTCTGTTTTTACCCCAAGGGTAAAAATTACACTCTAGCCTGAAATCTGAGCGTGATTTTGTAAAAAGAAGGATTCAGCTCCAAATAACTTGTTTTGCCTGGCAAAATAACTAAAGTAAAAAGAAAAAAAGCTGCACATCACAATGGCCCCCCCCCCCCCAGGCCAGTTTCACTTACCACAGCTTTGGTGTCTGTAAGGTTGAATGTGCTTGTTCGTCGCTTGGCAGTGATAAATTTGGCTGTTTCCTCTGCCTTCTCCAAAATTTGCTTCAGCTGCTTGCAGAAGGTGGCTACTTTGCACTTTTTCAAGAAGTCCCGGAGCTAAAATAATGACAAACAGTATGCCATATTACATGCAAAACTGAAGGTACAGCATTTTGAAATGCCTGTTCATATCATTCTAAATTATCTTCCACATCTTCTTTTAATGTTCCTGAACGTTTCCACAGCAGTTGTGCAAAACTCATATGAAACTCAGCACCAAACAGCTGTAATGAAAATAGAACCAGTTCATAAGATGATGGACCACAGTATACTATATCTAATGAGCCAATTTGTCACACCACTTTCTTCCGATCCAGTCACCTGTAACCTTTCAGTAATTGTGTCTATGACCATAAGTAATCAACCCTGTTTGTCTCACTCCCCTGCAAGGAAAAAAGATGCCGTCCCTCTACTTACATGCTTGTATTTTGATTAACAGGAGTAACTAGTCCCCCACAAAAATAAAAGCCATACATTCCACTTATACGCCTGCCTCTAGACTAACGTGTAAACGGTTACAGCTGAACTGTACTTACATCTGAACGTTGCAATACCAGACTAATTTGAAAGAATGGAGTGGGGCAGAACAATAAATCTGCATCAGTGCTTGGCAAGATGGCAAAGAATATGTGTTACCTGCACGACAAGTGGTACAACAAGCTCTGGAAAGGCAACACTGTGAGCATGGACATGCAAATTGTCCAGCATCAATTCAAACAGCTGATCTATAAGGGCATCCTGCAGAAGAAAGTTTTTAAAAAAACTTTTAACAGCTATTTCTATTTAAATTGATAGATCAAGAAAAAGCTTTTAAAGTTACACATATCAATGCACAAAAACCATTCAATTACACTTCTTTAAAAACATGTCCAGAGCTCTCCATCAGTTTTTGTTGAAAGAATACTGTACTCCCTCCTTGGGGTTTTCAAGGGTGAACTTATCCCCACAGCAAAGCTTTAGAGGATATATTTCCTAGCAGCTTCCAGAATTCTTCAACACATGCAGCGCACTTGTGGTTGGCTTGATGTTCATGCTTTGTAAGGGCTTACTTTTGAAAATTAACTGAATCAGCAACAAACCTGTTGCAACTCTGGTTATCTCACAGATGACTTTACATTTGCAGCATAACAAATACTACAAGACATTACATAATTTTTAAACAGGAATCAGCTGAACTCTTGGTTCCAGCTTTCTTGAAAATGGTCAACATGGTTTGTATGCAGTTTCTTTGGTACTAAAACCAGCTGTTCGGCTTCAAGTTCTACAGAAACATTTTCAATAACAGGAAAAAGTCAGTGTCACAAAAAATTTATTAGCCTAGACCAATGACCTCACAGTGCACTAACTGAGAGAACAGTTTGTGTTCCAGTATGGTGGACCTGTGTTGATCTTGATAACAGCCAATCTGAAAAGTTGTGTTCCACACAAGCAGCCAGAGATTCCTTTTTGCAGTGTACAAAAAATGTACTTCATCTTTTCTGACTTGAGTATTACATGTTATACTTCATCTTTTCTGACTTGAGTATTACATGTTATACTTCATCTTTTCTGACTTGAGTATAACATGTTGTACTTCCACCGTGAAATTCTGTTGCGTACAGCAGGGAGCATTGCTCTCAGCTCTGAAGGCTCCTTTCTACAAAGGTTGCAAGCCTATCCCCAAACCCACAAAAAAATGATAAGGAAACAAAAAAGAAGAAAAAAAAAAGAAAACTGCAATGAGCAGGTGATATCTGACTTCATCTTACCTTGAAGGCTTTCTCCTGAAGCTGAGCTTTTGAAAACTTGAGAATGCAGGCCATATTGAAATTCTTGAAGCTGGTAGACTTTGCTCGTTTGTTGAAATCAGTCTGTTCAAGTACCTGCAGTTAAAAAGGAGACCCTACTACACACCTCTAAAAATGGGAGAGGATTGCCGAGCTCTCAATGAGCCCTAAACTCAGCAAGTCTCTGGTAACTTTAATTTGTGAGATCATTAGAAGGCAGGAAAGAACGTCATATAAAAATGTTGCATTCCACGAATACTCTTCCCTGAATTTTCTTCTAGTGTTCTAAACGAACAATGGGAGACTAAAAGCAAGATTTATAGTTCTGCACAAACACTTAATAGCATAAGACATTCTTTACCAACTCATTCCCTCCTTTACAGGACACACACTGGTTAGGATGAGCTACAGCTTCACAAAGAATTAAAAAGTATTTTTGTCGGAGATTGGAATACTATATATTTCACAGCAGCCTTTTCATAGGAAGGATACACAAACACATCCATAAACGTTCAAAATGAAGAATGGTGGAAATATTGTGCAGTCTCACCTCCAGAAGAAAAGGTAGGACAGGAATGAACGTGTTTGTAGAACCAGACAGTGTGGTCAGATACCGAAGGCAGTGGAAACGCAACGGATAGTAGCGTGCCGTTGGTAATAATCTGCAAGGTGGTAACCAGTGTATTTTCATTCAACCAGGAATTTTACAGCCAAAATATCAGCAATCCATTAGTAAACCTCACCAAAAAGCATAAAACAGTAAAACTGCTGATGAGTTCTTTATCTTTACCTGATGGTCCCGATGATAACTTGAGTCAGGGGGTAAATCAGGGGCTGAAGAGTGGGGCTAGGGTGAGCTGTACTCAACAGACGAGTCCAAAGGCCCAAACTAAACACATACTGCCAGTTGTATACAGCCTGACATGACTCCTGCACAAATATGCACAACGGTAAACAAAATCTTTTCTGCAATACACACATTACAGATTACAAACTACAGCAGTCATTTTTAAATGTCTTCAAGGTGTCCATTATTATTTGTTACTTAGTTGATGCTGGTCACTATAATGATAACCCCCCCCCAAAAAAAAAATAAATTCCAATAATCTTATGTTGGCCTTTAGATCTTGAACTAAGCAGGGAAAACTATCACCATATTTCTTACATAAAACATATTTTTAGCTCAAAAAGCAAATCACATATTTAGAATCAAATAATGTGTGTGTGTGTGTGCAAAACATGCAATCTCCCATTAGAGATCAGATACTGTAGTAATCATTAACAACAAAAGCCGTGTGTACCTTCTTTTTTGTGATGATGGCATTTCTGAGATGAATAGCCAGCTGCCGAATGTAAATAAATGCATGTTGATAAGCCAGCATCTCGTCCACTAGCAGAACTTCCACGAGAGATCGTTGCATGAAGTTGATGAGCGGCAGGGCTGTAGGTGTGACAAACTTACAGTTGCTTACGTACGCCATGTACATTTGCTGCACAACAAGGATTGTTCCCCTTATTAATCAGGGTGGCACGGCCAGGGATCATGGCTAATCAGCAAGAAACACAACAGCTTCTAAACAAAACATGATCCTATTCCATCAAGTACCACCTAATTTGAATTTGCTCGTTTCTGCCTAAATCTGCAGAATTGTACACACATATGCATGCACAAGTATACACCAACATCCCTGCACGGACAAGCAAATCTGCAAGTTATCGTTATATAACGTATGTGTACACACCAGGATGCCAAACATGCAAGTCTTACCTTCAGGCATGGTTCCAGAAGACTTTCTGACACCATCCGCACCAATTTACTGACACACAGAAATGCCAAAATCCTTGTTGTTTCTTCGCCAGAACTCCACTGGCGAATCATTTTCTAGAACAAAGGCAACGTCACCAAAATAATAAAATTCTTTCACCTCCAAGGAGATGATGGACCTGTATCTGGAGATAAATATCACTTATATAACATTATCTATATAATCTCTATGGTATATTATATAATATACATAATGTATTATATTATTCATGGGGAAAAATGTTGCCTATAGATGCATTTACATGACAAAATATAATTGTTGCTCATAAATGGTACTACCTTTTTGGTCATATATTTGTGGTTTTCTTAAACTGATGGAGACTAAATACAAATATTTCTTCCTTTATGTTAATCAGAAATAAAAGAATGAAAAGTGAGCTGTATTTTATTTATCATGGACCTGCCCAACAAGGAAATTAATAAGAAAAAAATCTGTCAAATATCTTTAGGACCTTGTTAATATAAAATAGTTGAAAACCAACCTTCATAAACACTTTGGACAGTTTTGGAAAGCTGGCATAGCAGACAACCAATTTGTGAATATGTTTGAGAACCACATTGACCATGCTGGCTTCAGACAGTTCTGCCGTCAGCTGAAAAAGGTGACACAGATGTAAGCAAAGAAAACTGGCATTCTATCATCTGTGAATACAATTACACTGTCTGGTCCTCAACCTTTCATAACATGTTTTCTGTGAATTAGCACCGCTGCCGGGTAGAACAAACAATGCATGTTCAAGGGCAGAAAATGATCGGTCATCTATCAAAGATTTTTGAACTCAAATGCATCTTGTTAACCATGTGGAGTGGAATGGCTGTTCATTTTCAGTCAGGATGGTAATAATAAAAAATAAAAATCAACTAAACCACAACAAACTACATTCAGTAAAGACAGAACCAACTAGAGCAGATCCTAAAGGCACCATTTTCATGAATCCTCCCAGAGTTAGTTTGTTCTTCATAAATCAGATACTCAGAGATTCTTAAGAAACAGTTACATGCCCGAAGCATAAGTGAGCAATAGTTTTTGGCTGTTCCCCGTAAACTTCTCCATCTTTTGTTCTTCATATTCATGGGCTTCTGTACATCACTCAGAGATGACAACCCAAGCAGAGTTTGAAATGCAGGAGCCATTTCGGTCAGACATAGGCGGACAACTCCATTAAACACTGAAAAAAAAAGCAGATTTACATTCTTAATTCTTTTGGCTGGGAAAATCTCTGTATTCGGTTCTGAACAACTGAAAATGTCATTTTTTCGGAAGAGGTGCAGCCTGCTTCAGTGGTGTTTTGTTCGGGTCATCATTTTCATCAATAATCAACATAGTTGTCATGGTTGTCTTCAGTGTAATGCCACCGACTGCTCCACTCCATACTGCGAGCAAAACTTTCTTTGAAATTCAACACAGTGTTGGAGGAAAAGACTTAATCTGATTAAGGCTTCATTCCACGTTATTACAGGCTTCGAAGTGTCGATGAACCGAAGCAGACCGTGATTTTTAAGGTTGAGTCCGTATCCTTGCAGTTTGTTCCCTAATCTGATTGGCTGGGAAACACTGTCAGCCAATCAGAGAAGAAGTTCTAAAGATGTTTTGGTTGGAATGTTTTCATAGGGGCATGAAAAAATAATATTCTGAATGAAATTTTTTTCCGTAAAAGGCACAAGATTTCCATATTTTGCAGAATGCCAACATTTTAGGGCTGTTTTCAGGAACAAAATATGGAAAGTCGGAATGGTAAGAATGTTTGCAATGTTGATTCTGTGATAGGTCAAAAGAACTACGGATAATAGTACAGTTTCCTACCCAATGAAGCTCTCAGAGTTTTTTTTTTCCTTTGATGATTCTTTGTCCTTAAGGACACAAGGTCCCTTAAAAAAAATTTTCCCTTGGTGGGATGTGCACAGAAGGTTGGGATTGGTATCCATTAATCTTTGCCATGGATATTTTCTAAGGTCAGAGCATAGCCTCAAAGTTGTTCTTATCTTACCTGTGCTGTTTTCAACTTTGTAGTTTGTGCTGACTTCGCTATCTGCTGCCTCACCAGCACTGCTTGCCTGCTGGACGGCTGCTGCAAGAGCCCCCACAACTTCTCTCAACACCTCCACACTTGGGCGTGCCTGCAAAACACCATGGACGTGTGCTCAACATACGTTTGACTGCACACAACGCAGTAGTTTAAACCACGCGAAACCAAAATACATCTACATAAATAAAAAGAGCAAAACTAATATACCCCCCCCCCCCAACAAAAAAAGCAGCTTTTAATACTCCAGATTTTATAACACAAATCTATAAACATGACAACTGGAGAACTCCAGATGCGGTGTGATGTGAAGAAAACAGATAACAGAAGAAATGTCAATAAAGATGTGGGGAAAAGATGATACATACACTTGTCATATGAAAAGCATGCGCCCAACGGAAAAATACCTCCCATATATTCTCACCTGTAGCTGGGTACTCCATGTTCTGATCATTGCCATGGTAACCAGCATACCAGATCCTCTTCTCTTAACTTTCCTGTCATCATCACTGTCCTCAAAATTTTCATCATCACTAGCCACCTGTATGAATAGAAAAGTTCTTATTATAATTTCTCCATGTGTTGTTGCATTAATATATATAAAGCTCTGTAAATCTGCAACAGAAAAAATAGTAACAAATCCTACTAAACAAATTTTAACTTTATCATAATACATGTTGTCAACTGCTATTCATGAGCAAGAGTTACTGCTTATGCAGTTTTTCATGCAAATGCAAATCATTTTCAGGTAAAGTTAACTTCAGGTAAGTAAACTTGATGCTGTGAAAGTTCGTTGCTCTGCCGTGACTGAGAAAGAACAAAGGACGGAGGAAGAAAATGAGCAGAAAAAAAGAAAAAAGGAATGGACAAAGACAGACAGGAGGAGCCGCCAGACTAGCCTCAAGTTTGGTGGGCAACTTATGTCGTCTTCCTTTCCCATCATCTTCTTGGTCCTCATCGTCTGAATTGCTGTTGTTATCGTCTCCATCACTCTCGCCACTTGACATATCCAAGATCTCTTTTTCAAACGCTTTAGCTTCTTTCTTTTTCTTCCGATCCTCAGCTTTCAGGCTTTTCTTTAAATCCTGGGAGTGTTCCACTTGATCTTCGTTCATATCTGAATCATCAGTTTGATCAACATCTTCATTTAACTCTTCGTCATCGAACTCTAACAGGCTTTCATCCTCAGCTTTTAAAAACTCGTAGAATTCAGGATCTGTGTCCTTTAGCTTCTCAAGCGACTTCTTCATCGAAGAAGCCGACATTGGTGATGCCTTCTTTTCCACCGTTGCTTTGGTGAGTTTCTTTGACTTCTGAGATTTTACTTTGCCCTTCTGCTTGTGTTGTGCTGAACTGTCATTTTCTGTCCTGTCACACAATCACGTTATTGTCAATATTTCACTTGACAACTGCAGCACAGTGAGTGAATGAGTGAGCTACCGAGTGAGAGAGAGAAACTCCAAGTGTGAATATACATGCACATGGACATATATATATACACACATTTTCATGCACAAAGTTGCAAAGAAAAAGTGTTTTGACACAAATCATGAAAAGGTTTGCTTCTGGCTACTGAATGGCACAATAAGAACTCAATCTTACTTTTTAAGGTTCTTACTAATTAAAATTATGTAAAAAACCTCTATTATACCCTGCTGGTTTAGATTTATTAGATTTTTTCTTGCCAGCAGCCTTCCGCACTGATGGCGAGGTCTGTGCTTTTGCGACTCTTTTAGTTTTAGATGAGGCAGACGATGAACTTTCACTCAAGGAATCCGAGTCAAAGTTGTCTGCCATGAACTCCTCCACACTTTTGGCAGCGAGATTTCTGCATGACAATAATGACATAAAGCTCGGTCAGTTCTCAAGAATGTTTTCTATGTAATACTCTTTGGAACACATAAAATTGCTTTTGTACTTCTTCATCTGATTGTCTGTAGTGTGTACACAATTAAAGAAGACAAGTAAAATTAGGGAGGCCAAAATAATTCAATTTTTTTTCAATTTTTCTTTGGCGAAATTTTAATGCATTACTGAAGTTTGGTGATGTGGTAGGACTGTTGCAATACCAGTAGTATGATGAGGACCACTAAGCTGACACAGTCTCACACTCACAGTGTCAAGTCTGTCTTCATCATACTTATACTTGATGTCTAGTCTTAATATTTGGCAAGGGTAATTAGCAAGATCTGTCAGATGTCATAATACAGAGTCTGCTGGTTGTTCCACTTGTAACTGAATAAAGGTAATACAATTGTGCAAGTTTTAATTCTAATACAGAATAAAGTGACAGTGCATGTTTTTGTTCTAATACTGAATAGTTCTAAATCTGGGAAAAAAACCCATTCACTTTGCAACTCTGATACAGTGGCCTTGCTTTAGTTAGTTTTGTAAGATATATAACTACCACATTAATATTTCTATGCATTTATAGTGATACTGATACTTAAAGTAGAATAGTCTGGATTATAGTGGTCTTATTGTACGCTCACATCCGCAAATGTCTGAGTGTTTTAGTGTTTTAGAATTTGCAGAGTACATGATGATGGTGTTATGACGATCATCATCTATGCTTTCCGCTCACTTAGACAAAGAATGTGACACTACAACTATAGGTCTAAGACAAAGCAATGATGATTCAATCATTCATTCATTGTAACGTGCTCTATAATATAACCAAATATTATAAGAACGACTGATAAATAAATCTATTTCATTTGTTGGCCTTCTTAGGGCGGCTTCTCTTTACGGGTTCTGAACTGCAGCCAACACATTTATGGCGTGTTATCGTCTTTCTTCGGGACTAGAGTAGCAAGGAGGTTCTGAAGCATTACTAATTTAAGCATACATACTTTTTCCCCATGCTGGTTGTGGAAGCTGCCATTAGCGGAAAAGGTTTCTAGTAAACGCGAGTGACTGCCCTTGTAATAATGTATAGTGCAGACGATAGGATTTGTTTCATTGTCAGTTTGAGACCGGATCATGTCGCAATTATTAAGTGACTCCAGCTGTTGTGAGTAGAAGTTTAGGCATAAAATGCCTAATGAGAATCAATGAGAAAAGTTTGTTTGTGTATAATGTATCTTTTATCTTTGCAGATGTACACAGTCTCATCTGTTTTGAACTGGTCTCTGGTAATTATATGTAGTTTTAGTATTCATTAACCCTTGACGTATACATGGTCATGGTGCGAGGTAGCGGTGACGGAGAAAGGGGATATATTTTCGTGTTTAAGAAAATATTGTATTCTTTCAAAAACTGTAGAGATCGACGATCACTGAATAACAAGACCTTTTTATTATGTATCAGGATAGATTTTAGTCTGATTTAAAAGAAGTTTGCAACATGCACACAACCTATTGTCTTTGTATAGAACAAAGTGCCTGCTTCCACATTTTCTTCTAGCCCAGGCAGTTTTAAATGTTTTTGAGATCGCCGCACTTGAATGGGCGACTGTGGGTTTTGTGTGAAAGGTAAGGCTAGACGAGGGAGAAAGGAGGGGAGAAGAGAGAACATGTGGAGATCGGCTACAACCTCCCATACATCATATCCTGTTGGTCACAACGTCCCATCATATCCCGTTTCCTGCGCCATAGGGCTATAGGCTTATCTCTCCAAGCACGCGTTCGGACCAGACTATCCCAGATGACATTCAGACCGTCATTCGATGTGCTGTCCGCATTTTTTAAAAAATAACATCTGCTACGAATCTGGCGAGGACCACATATACGTAACCACGAAGAAACTTTATAAATAGGTTAACACTGTGCAATAAATCAGGAACTGGAAATATGCGAAAAATGTGTTCATGCGAGTTACAGCGCCGTGAACGCGTTGCTGTCTCATGTACTTTATTGACAGAAAACCAGTCGCTGCCTTCATAGACTAGAATTTTAGAAAAACCCGACCAAGCTACGCTAACACAAAGAAATGCGGGGTGGGGGAAATATAAATGGAGGTGGTTCATTTTAAAAACTGATATTTGCTTTTGGCGGAGGGGTGGGTGATAGAAACGAGGTTGTTCTAGTGCGTCCGTACGTGAAATTGATTAGAGGTCTGCTGGTGGTTTAATTATTCTTCGACGAACCTTTCGTGATATACCTGAACATTCTGCCAAGCAGAGAAAGTAGTGACGCGTGTTCACATTTAGTAAGAAAACAGTCGTTAAGAACTTCTCTAAACCCGTGCGTTAAAGACTTCATCTAATTTCGATGAACAGTTCTTTCCAGCAAGGTTTTTTTATCCCTGGGGATTGTAATGAAACTGGTTCCTTCGGCAGCAGAGGAGTGTAAACATAGTTATAGTCTCACTGTAGTAAGTTTGATCTTTAGTGGCAACCATTGCGCAATCAGACCTCCCGTTTGGTAACGTAGTGTAGCGATCAAAGGGGTTGCCATTATTACTATATGAGGATCAAGTGTGGCTGGTTCAGATTACGTATGCAGTCCCTGTTTACAGGAAAGAAAGAAAGACAGAAAGAACGAACGAAAGAAAGAAAGAAGCAGCTGTGTGGCCGTTGGCTGCCCGGTTTTTTTTTCAGCACCTCTTCCTGCAGTCTTTGCACAAACAAAATGAACCGGCTGACGTTACTGTGGTGCAGAAACATGTCTGACATCATCTAGTATACAGTTAATAGGAAACAAAGGAACCTATATGTTAAACAGGATTTGTCCGACTGTGATGTCACCATTTCGATTTGACTTGTGGTGGATGCAGCACGACAGCGGATACTGTGAAATTACGGGTTGCATGATTGCGTGCTTGTGGGTGTACATGGGTCGCGCCACGGCAGGAAATGGCCCGACAGCAGCTTCACTATGTCTGCGCAGTTTTGGATCACTAATGTAAAAAGTCGGCTTCATACGGTTTGAGTAGAGCAGATAGAAACAGTGTTAACTGAGTAATGCAATCCTCCGCAAGAAAGAATTTCATCCGATTGCGAACGAGAGATTTTAATTTTCGTCCACATGACGGCATTGGCACCTGTGAATCTGTACAGCCGCGCACGTCTTTGTAACAGAATAGATTGGTGCGCCGTCTTGTCACCCCCTATATACAGACCGTTTTGCCTCTGCCAGTTTGGTACTCAAATTTGGGTAGAGGTGAAAAAAGTTTTTTAAAAAAAGCGATTCCATGTTAGAGTGGTTTCGGTAATATCTTCAACATTTACTTGCCGTAGAGTCCTTGGAATCAATAACATATACCCCCCCCCACCCGTGGATCTGTTGATGATATTATTATTATTATTATTATTATTGTTGTTGTTGTTCTTGTTGTTGTTTTTGATGGCTCACAGCCGAGGCCTGGGAGGAGGAGCTTTTGAGAGCGAGCTTTGAAGCCAAGAAGAATGCTTACTGTCCCTACAGCAAGTTTCCTGTCGGTGCAGCCCTGCTGACGGAAAAGGGCAACATCTTTAGAGGCAATTTTTACTTGTGTTTATGCACGCACGTACCCACCCACTCACACACGCGAACGCACAAACACACATGCATGCACACATACATCACGTGTGCACACTGTGTGAAAGTGTGTGTATGTGCTTGTGCGTGCGGGCACATTCGCGTGCGTGCTTGCGTGGCCGCTAACTTAGTAATTATATATACGCCTATTATCGTGCGTTGATAAGTGTGTGCGAGTGTGCTGGGGCCTTTTCATCCTCCTGTTTGTACCTAGGGTGCAACGTTGAAAATGCGACCCAGACAGTCGGCATATGCGCTGAGAGAACAGCCATTGCTAAGGCTGTGTCAGAAGGGGAACGGGAGTTCAAAGCGATAGCAGTTTCAAGGTTTGTTTCTGAACTTTTTAAATTTTATGTATGGTGTGTGCGCATTGTTGTACTTAAAACGACTGACATGACTGTTGGAGACCCCTTTCACTTGTACTTTTTATACGTAATGGTGTACTGTTCGATTAAAAAAAAACCTCCCACTTGAGACAAAACGCGGTCATCCTGACACTCAGTACTCAAGCATTACTGGATTATTCAGCTATCTGTATCTTGCTAGATCTGTCAAAACCATCGGTTCATAAAGATAAGCTGAAGCTCTGTACGGCCGTAAATTTAGATAAGGCGAGTGGAAAATGCCATAAGGTGAGCTGCATGAAATCGCTTGAATATTGTTCTATAGTTAATGTGACTTGGAGATATGACAGCGTGACGACTTTTAAACTACGTGCATCATACAAACATCACACATTTAACAGGTTGTTAGAAAAAATGTTATTCTTGAGACGGAAAGCAGGGTAAGGCTAGGCCCAGAGGGAAGTAATGTCTGTTCTTCGAGCCGTTAATAATGTCTTTAACTGCAGTTGAAATTACAGTTATCTAGCTTGAAATAGATACTCAAATTCATCATGCCTACACTGGGTGTTTTGTAAGGGTACTTGAAAGATTATAGACAGCCATAAATAAAAAAAACTACATATCTCCTGAATACTACAAACTTTATCAAAGACTTGCATGACTGGCAGATTATATCTTCTATTTCGCACTTGTTCCAAAACATCTACTCACGCAGACAACTGCACCTAACATTCTTGTCGAGACCTGGAATCGGATGCTAACGTTGCTGTTTTTAGCTTGGTGTTTGTTCCTCATTCCAGTGATATGAAAGATGCTTACATCACTCCATGTGGATCGTGTCGGCAAGTAATGGCAGAGGTCAGGTGAAGAAAATAAATACATTTATTGCTAGAAAGCCCACGATGACCGGGTTGGGGACGGACAGTCCTTTAAATGCAGGACATTTTTCAATGATGTATGGTAGGGGGGCCTGGTTAGAGTTGGTAGAGCTGCGGATTAGCAGCTGGAAGGTTGCTGGTTGCTGATTCGAATCCTGGTGTGGCAAAGGATTATTTCCTGGAGTTAAACATTGTGCAAACTGCGTTCGGCCATCTCCCCGCACATTAAACTGCCTGTCCGCACTGACCATCTTACTGCAGCCATCAATGTGGTGGTTCTTTCAGTGCATAGTTTAGTAATAGGACCCCCTCCCCCATAGTGTGAAATAACCGCGAGGTGGAAGCACTGTCCCTCTAAATCACCACCACCACCACCACAATGATGTATGGTTGTTCCCTCTTGACCCTTATCCTCTACATTCATTAGACGCGTTGCAGCAAATTCTATTGGCCACGTATGCAAGAAACCCGAATAGCTTGCTTATTTCAGAATAGCCGCCTTGACAGGAATACGTTCCTTAAATTTCCCATACACGAAACCCGAATAGCTTATTTTTCCATCGTTATTCGGTAATAAGTTATTCAGTCGTCTCCGGAGCGAAAAGCTTATTCCAAGTTAACCGAAATAGCGTTCTCAGAGACAGAAAATCCTTTATTTGGGAATAAATTTAGTACCGTTTCATGCATACCGGGCCTGGTCTCCAACGTGTAGATTTAAACATAGAGGTTTCTGCCTTCGCACAAACTGTTTTAAGACTGATATATGAGGGGATATATTTATTTAGTGAGGGAAAAAAGTAGTTTTAGTCCTTAAAAAATCTCGAGTGAATAGCACAACCTGGGGGTAATTCCATGTTGTAGGCGCTTACTCGACCAGTAAACAGCCTGTCTACAGTGTGCCAGTTTTACTGCGCGTTCAGTTAGCTGAATATTTCAGTCCATTGATTATCAGTAACAGATCATTTGATCTGTCGATTAGGTGTGAACTGCAGGCATGACATCTTGAGAGCGACCGATTGACAATCAGCGGACTTTAAGTGCCCGGCATTGTTTTAAAAAAGTTATTTTCAGTTAGGAGGATCAAATAAGCGCGAAAGCTATTTGGAAATTATGTTTATTATGTTTACATCAACGATTTAGTAGCATTTGGGTGACTGCGCCTAAAACTGACATAAAGAAGGTCCCGTGCCCTTAAGGTTGCAAGGGATTGAGTAGGGTTTATGAGACCCCCATTTTTCTGTGCACAAGCATCGTGATAGCGGTACCCGAAAACAAAAGACGTCATTACCGAATACGCTGGCTTGATACCCGTGTGCACACCCGCAGCACACGGTCCCCCAGTTAACCCACTTGAGAAGGGGTACGTGACCCGTGGGTCAGGGGAGCTAAGACAGCGAGGGGCAGCAGATGGAAACCGCCCTCATGAAGCTGGCACACAAAAAAGTGGTGAACTCAACCACACTCACTCCTGATCCCCTACAAACTTTGTTTTTTTAACATGGAAAGCGAGTTTTAGAAAGCCAAGTTTTGTATAATATGGTGGTTTCTGCTGCAAATAAAACGAATATGTACATGCATATAAAATAATACTGAAGAGCCTTTTCTTGTTTAATCGTTACGCTGATTCTATTTTGAAACCTATAGCCTGCTGCTTATGAATTATAAATTGTTGCTAACTTTATTTGTTTGTTTTGTTATCTAGTTCAACCCGGACATGCTGGTCTACATGACAAAGATTGATAAAAGCTTCCAGAAGAAAATGGTATCCGAGCTACTGCCGCTAAGCTTTACCCCCTCTCATCTGACAAAAGATAGAATTAATCACTAGGAAGCTTCATCAGAACTTGCTAGTAATTAAGTTTCGGATGATTTGGAGAAAAAATATATTTTATTTACGCTACACAAATTTAATATATCTCTGTGTTACTACAAAAATAAATCAGCGATGAAATTTATTCGTGTGTGAGCATATATGTTTATCAGTTACTTTGTGTATGTGATGTGATGTAGAATATCCTGTGACACATTACAGGTATTTAAATGTTTATATTTTCCTTTAAAACAAAATTTTAGAGTTGTTGTTAACAAGGAAAGTTATGGAAGAGTGTGATTTAAAAAAAAGTTAAAGTAATATCAGTTACGGCGCAGTATTAAACGGTGGTAGATTATGCTCACGAAAACCTCAGATGTCCGTATTTAAAATTAAAATTTTAATTAAAATGGGATGTAGACATGTCATGCATTAGCCTTACTTTCGATCATCATCGTCATCATTATTACTATTGCCGTCGTTATAATTATAATAATCATTATCATCATAATAACCACCACTGTAAATCATCATCAACATAATCGCCATCTGTCAATAACGTTACCATCATTATGGAAGCTGCAGAAACGTCCATGGGAGGTAACTTTTATAATAGTGAAAATCGTGGATGATCCCCCCTGCATTGCAGGATGTCGCCCTTCGTGGCCGTGCATGTATGGAAGAGTAACACATTTCAGCCAAAGCGAGAATGGGCTGGACTGTCATGTGGAATAACAAGAATGCTTGATGTTCATTTAGAGTGTACGCCGCACAGATCATGCACGATGCTTCTCCTTTGCCGTGTGTCTGCGCACTCGTAAACCAACCGGGACTTGAAAGTATAACGCAGTACTAAAGACTTCAAATATTTCATCGGCAACTCTAAAATCTATATGCGTTGGAGGAATGCATATCGAGAAGAAAACTTGGCTTCAAGTTTGAACTTTACACGTGTGTTCACCTTTCCGCCAGTTGTGCACCAATACGATATACAACAAATATACACAGAACAATGCCTTGTGTCTTTGTGTATCTTCCAGCAGAAGGCAGGGGTGGGCTGTAGATAACATTACATTACTAAAAAGCACGCACCCGCATATCAGTAACTCGGAGTGATGTCAGTATTTGTGCTCGTATATGTGTTCTGGCATTCCAGGCAATGTCGGCCGATGGTGTGAAATTGCTGGACCGTTAATCATCGGCGATATTATCAGACAGCATTAGAAATTCAACCAAAATCACTTTGCATGCTGGGGTGTGCATGCGAGTTCATGCTTTTTGCCGTTTCTGATGAATATATGTTGAAGTTACGCCAACACGGAGTACAACAGTTGTTTGATCTAAAGAAGAGCTCGGCGTTTTAAAAAGTGCACGTGCTGGTTTCAGGTGTGATCGTCAAAGATCGACATCTCCGAGAGTCCAAGTGCAAACTTTGCAGGGCGCACATTATTTAGTCGAGCTGTACAATTTCTTTTGATAACAACACACATCCTCTTCTGTTTCTTTTTTTCACCCCCACCCTTAATCCATTTTGTGCCTTTCGATCTAAGCTCCATCAGCTGTCCTCCCTCTGTGTGAGAACTTGTGAGTACGGATGTGCGTGTATGTACGTGTGCGTGAGCTAGAACCCGCGCGTGATCCATTACTCTAGGTGCACCTTACTGATGAACGCGCTGGCCGATGATTTTTGTTTTTTATTTGTTTAGGTTTTTGTTTGGTGGGGTAGGGAGTCTGAGAAAATCCAGATGCGGAATATTATGTATCGATCGATTTTTGTTGATCAAATTTAAAAGGGCCTGTGAAAACCGCTGGAAGAGATGAGGTTAGGGTGGGTGGATGCCGGATGTTTGGAATTTGCATCGGTGTGGGATTTCGTGCGAAGCTAGGCACACTTCTCTCGCGCCCAGCCGTGTCATCATTTTATTTATTCCGGGCTGCTCATCTGTGGCCAGAGCGTAACCTGTAAGCTCCCGTCCAATCCACGCTAAGCGCGTGCGTTGCATGCGTAGACACGCGCGAGATGGGGTCTGGGATCAGCCCGAGCCTGGCTGTCCAGCGGCGTGTTTCATTTCGTCTGTTTGAGTTTCATAATCGACTGTCTTTGAAGGGGGCACTTGCCCACAAAGGGAGATAATTAGAATTGCTTTGTTTCTCCAACGTGGACTATCTGCCCCTGGCTACAGCCGGGGGCCCAGAGGAAAAGTGTCAGGAAATCTTGCAAGTTGAAAGCGAGGCTGGCTAGAGGGGAAAAGTAAACAGAAGCGGGGACAATGCCCGGTGCTGGACGATTGTGTTGAACGTGTCAGATGACTAAGAGAGGAGGGCTGCCAGTGGATCTTCTTCCCGAAGAACTAGGCGTCGATGTGAGTCATTGACTCGCACAAGTTAAATAGACAAATGTGTTTAATTAAAGCTTGAGTCATCGGATGGAATGACAGACGAAATAAAGTCGAGTGCCTCTTTCCTAAGCCTGCACCTCACACGGGCCGTGAGTGCTTCAATTAATATCTAAATCATCATGATCATACGAGTCATGTCTTTCTTTTTTATTTATTTAAAAGATCTTGTTATTACGGTCTGTTTTTATTTTTTACTGTCAGTTTTCTCTTTTTATTTCTCATTCTCTTCATCGTCTCTTTATCCTAGCTCGTCCCTCTCCTTCTGGGACCTTATGCACAAACATATATTTTCGCTGTTGTCTTGGAGAATGGAGAAAGGATTTTGTCAAAAGTTTAAAGACGTTGATAAGACAACTTCATACACAACTCAAAATATAATTGCAACACTATTCGTAAACCGACATCTTGATATTGTGTTCCTCCTTTAGGCTTTGTTTAAAAAAAAATTATAAAAAAACCCGACAAGTATCTTTAACAGATGCCGCTGTTGAGAATTCGTCCCGGAGATGATGTTATGTCTGAAGTTGATTAGTTCTTTTACTTGTTTTTTTAATGACTTAATAACTGCTCGAGATCGGCATTAGGGGAAACGATGGGCGAGAAAACTGCGCGAAAAGACACTTTTCAGTCCCCATTCATGATCAGCCTTCTGCGGAAGAAAACGAAGTCTTGGAGAGCCTCTCAGCCCTAAGGAGTTTCCTCTGGTGTATGGGAGAGCATCAGTCGTCTGGTCTCTCTGAGCTCCTGCCCGTCTGTCCCAGGACTGGAGCCTGCTGGTAAAGTTTGTCTTGACCAAAGACACCATTTAATGTAATTTCACAGGATTAGTGAATCATCCGTGCAAGCAGACCATCATGTCTGACTGTCAGACACTTGTGAATTTTAAGCAGGGCGACCATGCGAAAGAAAGCAACATTTTATGCACAAATAACACTCTGAAAAAGGTGCAAAGAGCTGATGACATCAACACAGTGTTACCTTTCAATACACCACTAACACAAATAATGTTCAATAACTGAAGATGTTACTATCACTTTTATTTGGTTTTCAGTCATATAATGGTCTTTAAAGTCTATGAAAACATTCATCCATTTCTCTGAACGTTTATTAGAAGGTTTTCTTTAAACTGTCACGTGACTAATGTGTGGCGGTGCGCGTGCGTTGGTACCTGCGTTCGTGATGGAGGGCATGTGCTCGTGTGCGAGAGATAAGTGAGCGAAAGAACATTACTCAGAGGAAGCGATATTCTTTCTTCTGCTATCTCAATCATTTATAAGTTGCACTTCCTCATATTTATTATTAATGTTTTGCTTTTGCCGCCAAGAAAATATCCCAGCTTCTTTCCACACGGATCTCGTATTCAACTCAAGCACGGCGCTAGAAAGGAACCGAACAACATCATGTTACTTATAGCACTACGTCTTCCTAGCAGGACAATTTACAGGTATACCCGTCATTTATTCCAACACCTTCTCAATCATCAAGTGCATCCGAGCTTCCTTTCAAAGTTCACCGAACTGACCCGCTGTTCTCCCAACTCTCTTCACACAAACGTTCGCTCCATCGCGTGCATGTCTCGCTTAACACGTGGTGTAGAGCTGTGAACAGTGTGGTGCACCCGGCTCGTACCTGGGTTAACAAGCGAGATCATCCATTTGTCAGGTTTTCTCTCTTTCAGCAGGCCAGGGGCAGATTCTCTGTGTTGACGTGCATTTCCCAAGTTTATTTCAGCCATCCAGTGTGATAAAGTCTCTCATAATTTCTCTTTCTCTCTTCCTTTTGCTGATGCTAGGAAACAAAAACAAAAACTAACAAAACAGAACAAGACAAAACACATACACGCAAACACACAGAGGATCGGTATCACATGACCACATGTCTACCATCTCGGCCACACGTGAAAGACATGCTGAATTATTGTGACTGAAGCTGTGCATGACAGGCACAAACCCGTCGAACATGGTCAGCAGATGAATAATATGGTTATTAAATGAGCAACTTCATAACTGTGATTAACACAATTAAAAAAAGGCATCGTGGAAAGTAAATTGGTGATAGCTTCGCAACGAAGCGTTGGAGCTGATGTGAGATTACACCGGGTGTAACTACAGTACTTTCGGGCCGGTGTAGGAATGGTCTCTGTCGTCATACTGGCTGCCACTATATGATCACATTCTTTTTCTTTGACAGTTTCCAAGGCATGTCCACGTCACTGCCTCCTCTGTCGGTTACTTCGCCAGCACTGTTAATGTAGAAGTCATTTTAGCCTGGAGGTCGAATTACTGAGCCCACACCTCACCATCTCCACCTCACAATCAATCAATCAATCAATCAATCAATCAATCAATCAATCAATCAATCAATCAATCAATCAATCAGAGAGGCCTTTCAGGAACTTGCATCCACTGATTAAGAGCAGATGATTTAGGGACACGAATATTTTCCTTTCCCTTCAGTGGAAAGACGAGCGGGCGGAAAGAGTGAAATAAATGAAGTAATCCCTCGCTGACACGATTTTAAAGTGTTTGAAGATACGAATGGCCATCTGGTGCTGTCACCCCCACCCCCTCCACCACCACCACAACAACAACCATTACCATCTCAACCCCACCCCTGCCTTCTTCCATCCCTCCTCCCGCTCTTCTCCCTCTGTTTTCCTCTCGAGCTCTAAATCTTTGTTTTGCTAATAACACGGGCTTTGTTTAGTTTTAATTAAAATTATTACCTTTAGAAATTTCTCTCTTGGTTAACTGCAATCGCGCTGTTATAATCCTTATAGTTATTAAAATGGTCCTTTCCGGTTGCTTTCAGCGCACTCTTTCATCTTCGTAGTTCGCAGAAAACCCACCCCGCCGTGACTGGTGAGTATGTTTAGCAGGCAGCATACATCGTTTAGATCGTGAACCAGGTAATGCTTGTACCGGAATTACATTTTGCGCAAGAATGCAGGTTTGCAGTGTCTACAAAAATGGCGTCCCGCCTCTCCATGTCGGCTGTTGGCAGCTTCTGTCTTTCCTGCTATTGCCATCCAGCAATGAGCGGTCTCTCGCGGACGTGTAAATAATAATTATGGGCCGTCACGTGATGGCTAGGTGAACTTTTTCCCTCTTGCTTCTTGCTGCATCCGGTCTCTCTCGATGCCGGAAGCTGTATTGATAACTGCCTAAAGCGAAAAGCGGTGCTGAATGATTTCAGGGGGGGTTCCTTGCGCGCAGGGCCGATGCTTGGCAACGAGGACCAATCTCGTGCACTTGTGTCGCCATTTTGTCAACCAGTTTGAAGTGCTTTTGCTTTTGATTCATAAAGATAGTTCCTGTTACTGTATAGTATCTTCTGCATCTCAAATATTTTCTCGAATTCCCATATAAGTGCGCGCCCGTGTGTACCCTATATACTTATTGCTTGTGTGCGAGTCTGACAGATTGTGTGTGTGAGAGAGAGAAGGAGAGAAAGAGAGAGAGAGAGCGTGCTCGCGCCTGCATGCATGTTGATGTCCATGTTCATGACCGTGCCAAGCGTTGCATGCATGGGTGAGAAAGTGTGAACGACCACTGCTTGAAGAGATTGAAGGAAACTCTTTTAAAGAAAGTGTGTGTGTGTGTGTGATAGAATGCACTATTGAACGTAGGGGATTAGGACTAGGTTCATAGGACAAATGTGTCTCTTGTTCACCAGTAAATCTGCACCTAAAATAAACAAGCTAAACTTACGACTGGTCATATGAACGAATGAACAAGCATGAACGCTCATGCGGCCAGCATTGTTATATTTTGGTTTATGTAATTTTTCTTCTGGTTACTGCATTCATTTTAAACGCGGCTGTCATGTGTTACATCGTAGTATTTTTTTTGCAGTTTCAGTCATAATTCTGAAGGATCTGTGCAGGCTTACAAAAGTTCTTGCTCATTCTTCCGCTGTTAGCATTTACAGAGACAGAAAGAAAGATCTAGGGATATTAGAGAGAGAATATGAACTGTTTATTCAGTAAGGTCACTCCCATTTTCGAAGAAAAGTTAGTATACATTATACAACAGACAAGTTAAAATATCATCAACGTAAACATTTATGGTAATACAGCATCTCTCAATCTAAATGCTTAGTAGACAGAAAGTGAGAGAGAGAGAGAGAGAGGGGGGGTGAAAGAGAGAGAGGGGGGAGGGGCGGGGCAGAGAGACGATTTGGAAGACAGAGAGGTGGCATAAATAGTAAAAGCACTCTATCATAGCTGTATGAATGTTCAGAACGTACGCCCATGGGAAGTTCTTTCGTTCCCCTTTCTTCCAGACATGCAGGAATAGCTGGGAAAGTTCGGTTTCTCACCTCAAAACCTGTGCAGAATGTTTGTCGACCGCTAGCTGCACTCGGTTAGGGCTCGTGTCAGCAGGCCGTGAAACTCCCCAGGGCTTGCACCGCCAGACAGCAGGCGGCTGGGCGGCCTGGAGACACGTGCAAATGTATGCGCCATTCATTCCATTAGGACCACAAAGGTAGAGTGGGAGGTTGTGAAGGGGCAGCTTTTAAATGTTTTACCTGCTGCCTCTCGTGCTGAACACCTCTGCGTATATCAGAGCACCGGCCTCAATGTGACGTGGGGAGAGAGTGGTGCGAGGAAAAAAGTGTTGATAAAGAATCATTGTTTCCACCACCACCACCTCCTCCTCCTTGCCATCTCATCATCAGTAATGCCATCCCCCCTCTACCTCTCACACACCACTACAACAACCACCAACCGCCACCACTACTACAATTTAAGGATTATATGTCTCTTCCTGTTTACAGATCAGTCAGTACTTCTCTAGGACCCCCGAGGCTACTGGTAAAATGGATATTTTAATCCTCGCATCCCAGCATGCCTTGGCTAGAGGGAAAGTATAGCGACTTCGATGACGTAAGTTTTTTTTTAAAACGCGGGCTGCTTCCAGTGGCGGCAGCTGCTGCAGGTAAGCAGAAGAGCTGAAAAGATGAGGTAATCGAGTAGAAACCAGTCTGCTGGAGTTGCCCGCCCTCAGATTGTCTGTCCCTCTCCCGCCGTGTCTATCGGCGAGTGCAGGAACCGTGCGCAGGGTTCATGATATCGCAGAGGACATCTCGTCTAACGCATCCAGTTCTTTATTAAGTTAAACGTCTAGCTGCTGCCAACATAGAGTGACCGCTTGTGGGGATCAGCAAGGGTTGGAGACCGCTCTCTGTGTGTGTGTTTGTGTGTGTTTGAGATGTGTGTGTGAGAGAAAGAGAGATATGTGTCTATGTAACGTTTTATGGGGTGTGCTGGATTTTAGGGAAGAGATAGGAAATGTAGACACCTAAAGCTAACTCCACCTTTTCAAGCAAAAGGTACACGACCAGATAATTCAGCACATTTATTGAACTATAAACATTAAAAAGGATAGCAGAGGAAGAAAAGAGGTAGATGAACACATTTGTAACAATGCGTGTGTGTGTGTGTGGTAGCAACAGTGTGTGGTATGTTACAACTTTCAGAACAGTAAGTAATACAACGGGAGTACAGTCGAACTAATACGAATCGTAAATACTACTTGCGGTGGATATATAATCCAATCATGAACAGAATTATAATCCAATCAGGAACAGAAAAGTCAATCCAATGTTCGTTCACACTAAATAGTGGTCCGCGGTAGCAGTTCGTATAGGAGACGACGGTTGAAACCCATAGACACAGCTCACAGGAACGCAAATGTTCGGTCTGTAGAGCGTAGACCCGGGAAAGTCTGTAAGCAGGGTCAAAGGTGAACTGTAAATCCAGTTATGCCAAGCCAATAGATCCCAGCAGATCGACCTGGTCCTCAATTATCAGGAACACCGGGTAACAAGCAAGTACCATACAGTTCGGTTGGCTGTCCTTGGACGTCCTTGTCTAACCGTTACAGGTTAACTCCTTGCTTCTCATAGATTTCAGATCTATGAGAAATGTCCACTCTTACTAGTGGAAAAGTTAGCTTGTCTGCACACCCACGACCTACTAATAGGCCGTCTAAGACGAGTAGCAGTTGCACGGAGATATACTACTAGAGCTCAGCCGTTAGGTCTTCTGTCCTTCGAAGGCCTAACAATGTATTTTGTCTCTTTCAATAACCCGAGAAAGCTGACAAACAATTTCGATCGTGGAAGCGCAAAATCCTTCTCACGTCGAGAACCAAGCTAAAGCAGTAATCTCACGATTGTTTTCTGAGTAACTATACGGGATCAGCCGTCAACAGAGAGCGTATAGCGACAGTTGACCGTTAACGTTCCCTCAACTAGGAATGCGTCCTCTCTCTCCGCTGGTTTCTTCCGTCCCCCCTCGCAACCAACTTCCTATCTTCTCATTGGCTGGAGGAGACCGAGTATTACGCGTATTTGACAATCGAAATGACGTCTTTTGCTCCTAACCCTACGTATGCTCATTGCGTCACTACCGTGTCAGCTCTCTCTTGAATGAACAATTACAATGCTGCATGAAGATACATTAAAAAGAACACAGTTCTTAACAATAGCGCCGAAGAAAACCTTCCAAAACGCAACAGTCTATGTGCATGAATATATACATACATATATGTATGTGCGTCCATATGTATGCATGTGCGTGTGAAACAAGTTTCCGTGGATACATATATCGTCTAGTTCACTATGATGAAAAGTCCAGACGTATGTTAAACATACACGGTCGGGTACTTCGACTCACAAGTTATCTTCTGTTTACTGTTATTCACGAGTCTTGTCAGGCAGTTATGAAGTCATTCATTAGCTCTGTTTGCTAATCCATGAAAGAGAAAGCAACAGGGAGCGAGGGAGACTGTATTTATGCCTATTTCCAATTGATAACTAATAGAAAAAAATGCTTGCAAGACATTTGTTATACAAACGTTATGAAAATAAGAAACCTTTTAGGGCTCACATACTTTTAAATATCTAATTTTTTAAAATCTCGTGGTCCTTATAAATGCATGCTTCAGAAAGAAATACCAAAATATGTCACAACCGTTTTGAGTGTGGGGTTGTAATTGAAAACCGTGCACCAGCAACACACACTTCTGCTGAAGAAACCATGCGTACCGTGGGGACTAAGCCGCTCCCTGGTTGAGACATTATAATACAAAAGGAGACAGATCTCATTCATCCTACAAGCACGGGTAAGTCTGGTAGGGTTAGGAACGACAACAGACGTGAAAAATGCGGAGGAATTTGCTGCAAGAAGATCATTTGAGTTCTCAGCATGAGAGAAGCAGCGGAGTTCAGTAGATAAGTCGAGCTAGTCCCTCCCCAGAGAAATTTTCGAATCAGCGTTCCTGAGGATCGAAAGTCAGGCGGACAGACAGAGAGACTGATGTAAAAAACTTGATCGAAAATTGTGAGTGTAAAGATGTATCAAAGTGTTAGTAGCGCTGGTGCACACGTACGCACGCACGCGCACGCACACGCACGCACAAACATACACAAACACTCACACATACACACCCACAGGCAATCTGCATCAGTGAACGCACACACGCAGCGCGCATACGCACAAGCAAGCATGTGAACACATTGTTTCATAAAATCTAAAAACCCAAACATCTTTTTTTTTATTGAATTTGAACAGTTTTTGAGCGAGCACAACAGAAGGAATGCCTAATAAAGGCCCAACTATTTTATGATAAAAGGGTAGGCAAGCCGAGACTATCAAATGTCTTGTGATGCCCAGACCCCAAGAGGTGTCGTGAAGCGCATTCACTTTTATGGAGCCACAGACTCTTGAAACGGATCGCCTGTGATGACACAGTCAATAGCAAAGAGAGTGTTGTATACACTAGTGAGCAAAACTCTGATCAAATTCACTACAGGGCAGCAAACGCCGAACAATGGCCGAAAGCACATCACAAGCTGGAGTTGTAAGGGCTCCTATGGATCCCATGATTTAACAGTTGTTTAATTGCTAGCACTGACGTTGGGTTGCATGAGCGTTCTTATCGCCTGTTCATACGTAAAAGTGTACGTAAAACATACAGGGCGAACGGGCCTTACGACCACTCTTATGACTGGAAGAGCAAGTACGAACACTCATGCAAGCTTCCCCCCTTCTGTCGCGCGAATTCGTTGGGTTTTTTTTGTTGTTGTTGTTGCAAGGAACCCCCTCCACCACCAACATCGTTGTCACCGTCGTCATCATATGTATAAATACTCACCAGCGATCATCATCATAGCCTTGACGTCATCTTTACCATACACACTTTCCATCCCTCCATGTTTTTCTGTCGTTTATTTTTTAGGGCTATTTTAAGTTTGTTTTTAAAAAATACGGTAAATGTCAGCACAGCTCGATCCCGGCAGAAGAAAACCAAACACAAGCCAGACAAACGGAGACATCCCGCAGAAACAAAAATAACTAATTTTTCCTGACATTTATATGTTCATATTAGCTCCTCCCTAACCATAGGGTTTCGATGCGGCAGACTGGGCCTCCCATCTGCACGAGCTTCGAAGAAGCACAGCGATATTGGCCGGAAGCTAGGCTCTCATCACTGGGGGGAAAACCTGTTTGGCAACGACGCCTATGTGGTTAGCCAGTGGAATCCACGTACAGCTGTTACAGTAGGATGGATCGCTTGCAAGACACGGTCAGGTAGCAATCACAACTGCTATAACAGTAGCACGCAATTACCTCAGCTGGCCACTGCTTGAGTAGCATGGGACATACATAGGAGCTGTCAGGGTTTAGTGTAGCGGGAAATCTAGTCAGCCTGCTGCTACAGCTGACAGGCTGTGAAGGATCTGGTTTCAGCCTCTTACCAGACATCGATTTTTTTATGACCTGCGCAGCGTCTTCTGGGATATCGCGAAGATCAGAGAGGGTTCGGAGTGATTGTCTATATATGTCGGAGAACATACTTCTGGACAATAAATAATGGCTGCCGCATGGACGAGGACAGAGCGCGTACTGTGGGGAAGAGGTCATTTTGGACGACGCCTTCTGGGGTGGTGATGACAAGTCGACGCAGGCGCTCCATCCATCTCTTCATTATGCCGATGGAAAGACTGCTGAGCAGAAATGTTTGAAATGTGTAAAGGGCAGGAGGGGCGAGGGGAGGAAGAATGTTGAGGTCCAACATCCCCCCCTCAACTCTCCTAAAAAAAATGCTAGAGGAGTGGAGGTAGTACTGAGGGTAACTAAAAAGAAAACGCGATGACGGTTGTCTTTGTAGGCTGGATCGTATGGGTTGGCAGGTTAAGTCGTCAAAACAATGAACTGTAGAATATTGTCCTACTTTCCTAATTGTAACGCAAAAATGGGAAAGCAGGGGTACAAAAAGTGAAATCTGGCCCATGCGGTTATTTTTTCCAACAGGGAAAAAAGTTCAGAAGACCTTTCCATGTCTTTTTTCAGTTAGCAAGAAAGTTACGAATGGAGAAATGTCTTAGTCTGGAAACTCGTGACGAAAGAGCGGATCCTTGGCGCTGCCAGCAATATTCCCTCCAACCTGCGCTGCCCTGTATGTTTCTCCAAGCTGCTACTTTTGAACCACAGCGCATTGAACTGGCATATTATTGCAAACATTCAAAAAAATCATCAAACATATTTTTTAGATGCTTTGATGGTGGATTTGAAATTTTCGGTTTATCGGTGGGCATGGGTGAAATTCAATGTATACGTGAGGCACGATATTCTGTGCACAACAGCTTCAGTGGATTGCTCAGATTATTAGCGCATCAGAAAAAGCAAAAAAAGCCTTTCCTCAGCTGCGAAGATCTTCGATGTCGTGCGTGTCAAACCAGAGAACAATAGTGCGATGTAAGAGAACAATAGAGCTACGTTCAGAAAAGAACAATTACATGGCTCGAGCTCTGCCTAGACTCCTAGCCCTGATCCCAGAGCCGTAAGAGCAGCATTCCCGCGCATGCGCGCACGTATGATTTCCCTCCGTATTCCGTGGCCGCATGCGCGCGCACTCACGCTCGGAATAGATCGCACGTGAACATGTCCCTGCCTTCCTGAGTGGCAGCCTGCTGCTATTTACTTTTGTTGTGAGTCGTGCCAGCAAACATGCACGGCCCGGGCGTGAGTGGTGTTTGTGTTAGCGCAAGCTGAACAGCAGATGGGACAAGATCTAGAAAGTCGCGCGCTCTTTTTCTGTGCGTGCTGCTATGCTGTGTCGCATAGTTCCGGATGGGATGCTGCAGGGCTGAGGAGAGGGAGGGGGTAGGGGGTAGGGAGAGGCTCCCGACACCTACAGCGTGTGAAAGGGGGTGGGGGTGTAGGAGGAACGTCGACCATGTTACGTGCAATAGCGTCGACAGGACCTGGAAAGCAGACGAGGTATAAGGTGGCACAGAGTTTCAGACCAGGGGAAAGGTAATGAGGCTTAAATAAAGATAAATGAGGAACGAATCCTCTTAGATAACTAGATGTGAGTCTTTGTGTGTGTGTGTGGGCGCGTGGATGTCTATCATCTTTGTGTTAAATGATGGGAAACTTAGAATCGACTTAATGACGAATGTTCTGTAACGATCACGATTACTTACAAAGAATCGAAATAATATATCTGTCCCCCCCCCCACCAAAAAAAAAACGAAAATAAGGATTACACAAATGTGCGCTATCGATAAAACAGAAAAACTATCCAGGGTAGTTATTATGAAAACATCGAGAATGTCTTAACCATCCTGTTCCATGTCGCACTGTCTAGAATTTTCTGGCTCAAGTGCACGTACTACACCCGATCCCCCTCCCCCCCCAGTGGTGTCATAAGCGTGGGTACACTCAAGCGGATACTCTAAAGAGTCCTTTCGTGTTTTCTAGCGTTTCCAGTGTTTTGAAAACAATCTATTCATTTGCACAAACGACCCACTGTCGTAAGTTTCCGAACTGCATGAGAATTCAGACGGAAAAATTTAAAAGAAAATCCTGTCTCATATTTAACTCTTTTTATCCTCGACAGTCGCTCTTGTTACAGACTTCGCTGTTCCATTGATTGGTTATTTTAGAGGGACAGTGTTCCACTGTAGAGGAAGGGTGGGGGTGGGGGTCCTATTAAAAGTACTAAGCTGAAAGAACCACCAGACTGACAGTTGCTGTAAAATGGCCAGTGCGGTCAGGCAGTTTCATTTGCGGGGAATGGCCGAATGGAGTTTGCACAATGTATAACTTCATAGGCCACACCTGGATTCGAACTAGCAGCCTTCACCTTCCAGTCAGTAGCCCTACCGACTGACTACTCAGGCCCCCATCTCTGTTCTGTAGGAAACCTTTCGCCTTTCAAACTTCACGCCCTTTGCATGCTGGGACAGTTTGTGTTGCGTGACGGGAAGGGGAGACAACCTACTTGTCGTTTTAGACATATTGAGACTATTTCAAACTAAGCAAGAAAGCAGAAAAAACCAGGGGCCATATTGAAACTATTTCAAACCAAGCAAGAAAGCAGAACAAACCAGGGGCCATATTGAGACTATTTCAAACCAAGCAAGAAAGCAGAAAAAAACAGAAAACACAAAAGCCACGAATAGCCACCCTCCACTCAGAACACCGACAACAATAATTCAAATGCACTAATTTTTTTTCAAAGTATGGTATTAGCAAGACTAAAAAAATCTATTTCTCTGTTAGTAGCAAACTAAAAAGTAGGGGAAATTTGAATGAGATGAGAACTGTGTTTCTGCAGCCGATTACTGCTGGCTTGTGTTTAACTTTCAAAAACTTTTCGTACAGTTTTATACACTTGAAACATACCAGTGAACGCTTGATTAATCAATAACGTAGACTTTCTATCGAAGTCTATCGTGAGATAGATTTCTTTTTTCATCCCCCAGCATGATTTCTGGCCAAACCTAATGAAAGATTTCTTCCATAATTCTTACAGCCGGTCTTTATGTCTCTCGAGGGCTTTACAAACTTTTCCTGTGTGTAAAGAGTTAAGTCCTTATGTTGGACGCCCCTTCATCGGGATGTTCCGGACATGCGCAGTGTGCTCAACGGTCTCTCCCTGATGGCTCAGGGGTAGAAACGCTAGTCGCGGAGGGAGGGATCGGGGCCGATCGCAAGGATAGAATTAGCCCCAGGTGACAAACTTGTTTTCACAACGCGAGACCCTTACTCGCGTCTCCTTTGAACTGCATGATGGAAACAGCAGATCAGACGCGACGTGAAAAGCAAAAACACTCCAGCGAAAGGAGGAAAAAAATCAATTGTTTAAGATTGCTAAGCTTTTGTTAGAAGACATGTGATGTTTCTTTTTGCCAACGGAAAAGAGCGGTGGTAGGAACAAGGCTTCTTTTCTTCCCGCTTTTGTTCACAATGCGGAAACAGAGATGTGGTGTGCTGCAAGATCAGGCTTCCGATGTCTGCTGTGTATCCGAGACAGTGGACTGTACGTGTACCATCGCCATTCTGCCCTTTGAGAGTACCCTGGGTACAGTGTGCACGTTCAATATAATTATGTCATCGGCTTCTTGTTGTATTTTATAATTTGTACAACGTGCGTGTGCCTATTTATGTGATTGTGTGGGTGGCTGGATGTAAGTTTGTGTGTGTGTGGGGGGGGG
>SMGT01008793.1:73011-83764 GCA_004794575.1 Lanistes nyassanus | reverse complement strand
GGGGGGGGGGGGGGGGAGTGCGTATGCGCGCGTTTTTTCAGCACATCAGGGAATGCGGCTTTTGGGGAAAAATATATTCCACAGGTTAACTAATTTTTTGGGTCTTTTTTTGTCTTTTCTGTCGACTGCTCGACAATGTACATTTAGGCAAAGATATATGTGTGTGTGTGTGTGTGTGTGTGCGCGCGCGAGCGTGCGTGCTTGCGTGCTGAGCAAAGAGGAAGTAATGTACAGTAAATGCATGTTGATACACCTCGTTCCGGTTCTTGTCGTTAGTCGCTTGGGTCTCCAGCTCTCATATACCATCCACGTGAACGAACGCACGCAACACCACCGCCCATTATCTCAGTCACACGCACAAACACAAAAACGTATACAAATACTTGTGCCGAAATACAGACGCACATTCATGTACATATATATGAACATTACATTCATTCTCTCTCTCTCACACACACACACACACCGCCCACACACCATTACACACATGCGCGTGCACGCACGTTCTCTCTCTCTCTCTCTCTCACACACACACACTCCCACCTAGTTTCTGAAGGCAGAATGTGTGGGTAGCGGGAGGAATCCAGCACCAGTAGGTACCCCAGAGAAACAATATCCAGTTATCTCTTCAACAATAACAGTAATTTTCTAAGGGAAGCATAGTCGGCTACAAAAATTTCTCGGGAGACAATTTCTATTCCCTGAACTGCTGGAAATAGATTGAGTTTGTGATCTGCCCTGAACGCCGGGTCTTCGGAGTATGGTTGGGAGAGAACTTACATAGAATTACTAACACTATGTTAAGTGTAATTTTTCTTTGGACTTTAAAGTCGGTCATTGGAGTGGTGCCACGACACAGGGCACAGACAGAGTTTAAAGTTTTATCTGCAGCAGACAGTAAACGATTTAAGCCCGCTGTGTTTATGCTTATGTTAGGTTTTGCACGCACTTGGAGAGAGAGAGAGAGATGGAAAGATCGAGGAGGGAAATATGTATAAATCTACGTACCCAAGTAGGCGCGCAGGTACTTACTTATGTATGTACCTACGAGCATAGCTGTATGTGCATTAGATGTATGGGTGGAAGTTTTACAGCAGCCTTTATTGATTAACTTCCGTAATACTAGATCCTAATCTTTTAGCTTTTGCTTTCATTTGTATGTGTACTTGTGTGAGCGTGCGTGTGCGCGGACGAATGTTTGTTGAGTGAGCGAGCGGGTGAGTGAGTGAGCGAGCGAATGGAAAGAACAGTAGCCCTATACACTGTAAAACTCTGGTATGAAATCATTTTAAAACCAAAATTATTGATCGTTATCTTGAAGGAAAATTCCCGAAAGATATAAGACTGGGACATGATAATATAAATATGCATAGATACTAGACAGAAATGTTTTAACCGAATTGTACGAGAAAAGATGGATCAACGCAGGATTGTGCGGGTGGCCTCCTGAATTCTTCTCACGGGACTTCTGGATTGTTTCACACAACTACGTTTTGCCTCTGCTCGAATTTCGTGCTCGTTCCCCTGTTTTAGTCCAGGACTGCCATTTTTGCTTCTCTCGTATAAATCTTTCTTGTTATGATATCCCTAATGCAAGCATTCCGTGATATGAAAAAATAGTTTCCATCCCTCCCATTTTACTTTTTCTGTCTTCTGTCTATCCTGTTTTTTTCTAATGTCATGTTGGTTTCTCACGCACGCACGCACGTACGCACGCATCTTCGTACATTAACACCTCCTCCGCCACTCACAAACTTACTATCAAAGGAAAAGTCGTATGTTCAACTACACAAATGTATACACAGACATGTTTTCGGAACTCGTCCATAGAATGAACAGGCGTTTGCTCTCTCCTCCATTTTCCCTTTTACACTTCTCTCTTTCTCTGGCTCTCGTTTCCGTTCTCTTTCGTCTCGATTCTTCTCTTTCTCTCCTTCTCTCCAGTCTCTTCTCTTTTTCTTACCGCCTCGGCGGTCTAGTGGTTAAACTGTCCGCTTCCGAGGCGGAAGGTCAGTGGCTCGCAACCCTGCCGAGTCATCCCTAAGACTTAAAAATTGTCAATCTAGTAGCTGCCCTGCCAGACGCCTGGTACTATAGGGAACAGTACTAGGACTGGTTGGCCCGGTGTCAGTATAATGTGACTGGGTGGGACCGAAGCCCGTGTTGCGACAGCAGTACCACTGTGGCAGCACGTAAACTCTGTCTAAACAACACCGTCCTGATATGCACATAGTTTGCGGCGGGACGTTAAGCAACAAAACAAAACACATTCTCTTTTTCTTTCTCTCATCTATGTCCACTTGCGTATGGGACCCACAGGTAATCAGGTAAGCAGCATGCAGAGACATAACAGTCCTAGTGAAGCGAAAAGACGGTGAGGATTTCGTGGTCTGTAGTAGTGATGTACGCGATGCTCTACCATCTTCGTAGAGTGTGTGCTTGTGATAGTGACAGTGATGATGGCGCATGCGTTTTGTAACAATAACAGCGACGTTGAAGTTTGTTGTTACTAGTCATACTGATGATGAATATGATGATAATGATTACAATGTCGACGACGATAACGATTTTCATATGATCAGCTGCAATCGCGAAAATGATTTTTTAAAAAAATGACAGCCAGCGATGCTGGAAATTCGAAGATTTTGTTGGCTCTAAACTTGGTTCCTCTATGAGTGTCGTTGTTTCTCTGTTCTTCTTCTCGTGATATCCGTATGATGACGCATTGTTGATGGAGCGAAAGCCGAGATGGACAGCAGGAGCCGCTTGATGACGCACCAGTCAAACGTCACTCAGTTTTTGCGCGATGCATAATTCACTGCCTCCACGCTGATGAAGTTGCGGGCATCACTCTGCCAAATCGAGCGTGAAGCTGACAACCTTTGACCCCCTGCGTCTTTGACTGACAAATTTTCGCCAATCTCGTTGTCACGTGATAGATCTGAACCCTTTCGAAAGTTTATCGTCCTTCCGGTTGAAGTTCGCCAGCTTTCGCGAGCACCCTGTTCATCTCTTCGTGTCCTCTTTTTTCTCTTCTTTTTTTTTTAAAAAGAAGACACATAGGACTTGGAAATTAGGAAGACTTTTTCCCAGCTTCTGTCTCATTTGTATGGAAATTTCTTCGTGTTTGCCAGCTTTTTAAGGTTTTAGTGTCCTAGCAAGAGGTCGTCTGCCAGCAGGGTTCATTTCTTCACAGCTAGAACCTCTCCTTTGCTCGGGACGTGTCACATTATAGCCTGAGCGGCAGAAAAGCTGTTGATAGATTACAGCTAACAGCAGATGGGAACGCCTTCAATAAGTGGCCCGGATTGCCTCTAGTCTCGCACACGGAGAAAAGGCTCCGCAGCGGCATTATTTTAGTTGCTACTGATTAAATTTGTCAGCGCTCTCTTTCACGGGGTTCCTGCTGGTCACAGTCATAACGGTGCCAGAACCGATGGAGCGTTTGCTAAGCGGTTGGTTTACTTCAGTCGTCGGGGGGTGGGGGGTGGGGGGTCCAATTGCGCGGTGTTGTGAAAGCTTGTCCGTGTTGTGCAAGCTTGTCCGTGTTGTGTGTCGACGATGTCATGGGAAGAGAGAACAATGTCAGAGGACCTAGAATAATTCGTGTTAACAGTGGCCGACAAACGCTCAGTGTAGTGGGGTACAATGTTCCGGAACATTTTCTTCCGATTGTCATCGTGTTGATGGGGACAGACGGCGGTTTGTCATCTCCTGATACTAAGGGAAACGAGAAGGAAAAACACATCTTTCTTTCCTTCAAACTATTTGAACGCCTAATTAAGCACGGTCAGTAGAACGGATGGGCTTTCGGAAGTAGAGTCATATTGGTAGAAGACAGATACCACGCTCGTGCGATTGCCGTGTCAAATACCTTCTGTTATTGTTGAACCCAGCTGTGGCAAAACAAAGTTTTAAAATCATAAGCTTAGTAATAGATGGAATTTTCACAACGCAGAGAAGAAGTGCACTTTTACGGAACCAGTTTCTCACAGAGAGAAATGAACGAAAACATCAGCATGAGTGAGTTCATAGCCACACCCGTGGCCTCGAGTCTGTTAATAGTGTTGTGGTCCATTTTTTCCCTGCGTCGCTGTCCGTCGATGTTTGGCCGACTGCAGCCAATGTGCAGGGCTGGCTAGGGTCAAAGGGCATATTTGCAGCGTCCCCTGATTTTGATGGAAACGGGAGATTACAGCACAAAGCAAAGGCACCGAGCAGCGCCAACAGTCGGGAACGCTATCCCCCTCCTCCCCAGCGGAGATCAATCAGAGTGGCAATCGAATTTGAAACCGTCAGTGTTGACTTTAGCACCACATGTTACCAACGTAGCTGATACGTTGGTTTGAGAATGCTCTATTCTTTTTTGTGTCTGGGGATATCGCGTTCGGGAACTGCAAAGGCTTTTTTACTTGCAGCTACTCCTGTAACCAGATGTACAGTTAGGACGAAAGTTTTGTATGGCATTGTTATCTGTGACAGTTAAAGACATATCATTGTATGAACTGAAGGTAAGAAAGTTCAATACATGTCAGCGTCGCCTTCTCTACGCACACAATGTCATAGTATTTTGTCCTTGTCCCCTGCGGTTTGTCCATTTCATCTTGTGCACGTGCTGATCCGTTCATACAGCACTTCTGTACTTGGTCGATACCCTACAGACAATTGCGTCTTCACCTGAAATAGAACAGCGTTACACAGAACGCTACTACCTGTAAAGCAATGTCGGCCGACATTCTGCAGTGTCCAGCTTGCTGTCGTCCGATAATAAGCCGACAATTTTAGGCCACTGGCTGACATGTGTCCTTGCATGTGTCGTGAACGTCGATATAGGACTAAAAGGTGGTTTACACAGTTCGACTACAGGATAAAAGCAGTCTTAAGGGGCTGATCCAATCTCGTGCATTTAATATTTTATTTAATTTCAATGGTGAGTAGTACTCTCTGACGATCTTCTCTCCGAAAGCTTAGTTAAAACATGCCTCTGCAAAATAATTCTCAATCCAGTATTTAAAAAATACATTTGGGAATCCTGTCATCCATCTCAGTCGCGCCGTGTAAACCACGCATTAGGGATTTTTGACGACAGCGGTTTAAAGGAGTTGATGTTTATTTTCAGCTGTCTTTGCGCAAACGACTGCTGCGTGTGTGCATGGATAAAAGGTAGTAGCACAGTTCAGAACTGGCTTTCCATCCGGCTGGAATTAGAGACAGGGTCCGTCGTACAAAAGCGCATGGTTGGCAAGACGGGTTCCACGGTACAGTATCACTATCCACACGGGGGATTCAAGGCAGTGGCGTGGGACCAGGGGCAAGTTGGTGTCTCCCAGCTGCCTTCCCTGATTCTGCTCCATCAGTGCTCGTCATCTGTCCAAACACCGGCCGCGACTGGTGGAACTAAGCTAGCCCCGCAACCTCCCCCCTCCCACCCCTCGTGACATCCCCAGTTCCTCTATTTTTTCTCCAGCTCCAGAGCCACCACAAGCCATCGCGACACATGCAAGTCCGGAGACGAAATCTGTGTGTTCCGCGTTGCAAATCGAAAATCTCTGCCTGCAGTTCTTTTAATAGAAAGTCCTTCTGTTCCTTTGCAGGAGCAGCATCCCTTTAGGACACATAAAGACATATACTGCAAAGAAATAAGTTAAAGGGCGATGTTTTCTTTAAAAAAAGACCCAAACAACAACCTTATTCAACTTATGAACAAGCACACACAAAGTATTCTTATGTAATAAGATTGTTGTTTAAAATAATTTTATCTAGTCTCCGTGAAGAGGAAAAGGCTACGACATGACAATGTCGTTCAACGTTTACCTGACAGCATTGCTAATATGTTGCTGCCTGTTCATTCTGCGAAGCTTGCATCTTAGTTAGTGGTTCATTGCTTCTGCAAGCCTTTTTGTTGTTTCCGCACACTGTTATGCCGCAATCTACTTTATTTCGTCTCTCTGCGCTTTACCAAACCTTGATTGGGCGAATCGTGTCTGTCTTTCGCTCTCTTCGTACTCTCCCGGATCCCCCCTCTCTTCGATCGCCTTCTTTTTCTATCGCTTAATTCCACCGTCACTCACTCACTCACTCACTCACTCACTCACTCACTCACTCACTCACTCACTCACTCACTCACTCACTCACTCACTCACTCACTCACTCACTCACTCACTCACTCACTCCCCATGTCATTTAAAGATATTACACAGAGGGACGTCAAGAAATACAGTACTTGTTTTTTCACACTTGTTGAAGTGACAACGCTAGGTTTACTTTACTGCTTCACACAACGAGGATTAGCTCATATCACTAACGCCCCTCCCTCCATCTAAACACACCCACTCAGTTAACAAGATTTGTGGAACTGCACTCTCTGTCCTTCTTCTTTTTGTTCTCATTTATCTTAACGTTTTTTTTCTTCAAGTGAGGACGTGGGCTGCTCCTGTGAGAAATTAGACAGCATCATGTACGGTAATCTAAACACCGCGGTTATTTGTCTTGTCACAAAATGAGGGTCTGGAATTTCTCCAGAAAACAAGTAAGGCACGAATTCATTTCCTCCTTTGCTGGAGGATGAGACGTTCTAGTCAGAAGCTAGATTTTTAACATCTCTACCGCTTTCAGGACGCACATCCAAAGTAGAGGAAGACACTTGAACATATTCGCGCGCGGACATGAATACGCAGCTGAGCGCACACACATTGACATACCAGTTCGTTTACGAATGAAAAGAGGATGGGAAGAGATAGAGAAGGGGATGGAAGCATCGGTAGAGAAGAGAAGGGAGCAGACCAGAGGAGGGGACGGCGTGGTGGTGGTGGTGGTGGTGGGAAACTAGATTATTAAAAACAATTATAAGACAGGAGCCCTTCAAAACAGGAATAATTGCTTGGACCAGTTGTATTTTCAAAGAAAGCAGAAACTGATAACAAAACACAGCGGGGACACAAAACAATATGGGAGTGCTGGAACAAAAAAGGCACCGCAAAATATTTAAATATTTGATTAAAAATACAGATACCCCCACACATGCACATGGGCTTATGCAACAGTTGCAGTAATGTAAACTCCCTCTTTCTCTCTCTCTCTCACACGCATACACACATACGCGCGTGCATGCACACACACGCGCGCAGGTCCAGACACTTACACACGCATACGTACATACGCACACACACACACGAAAACACACACACACACACACCCTCACAAACACACACCCTACACATATTTTTGGTTATCTGGTTATTTAACGAACAGTCGGCAGCGAATGTTGTCTCATGTGGGGTGGGTGGAGGGGAGCTGGAAGCGAAAGTGGCCGGTGAGAGACTGCGGAGACATCTTTCCACTTTCCGACATCCAGTATTCCCAGAAAGTAACGCATACCAGATTCAAACCCACTTGAGACGGATGGCTGGCTGGCCGGGTGGACAGACATAGAAGCAAAGGTTGTATTGGAGGTCTTAATTTGGTCAGGAAGAATTGGACGTTAGGTGCGGATGTGTGCTGAACTCCGTAGATAGTGGTCAGAACTGGGTGGGGGGAGTTTCACAGACCAGGATGTCCCGTTCCTTTCTTTGTCTTCTTTATTCCTCCACCACCATCGCCGTCTGCACTTCCGCCCCCCCCCACCCAGTAGAGACATTCAGCGATTTGTTGAGTTCTCACGCAAGTGATGATTTAAGCGAACGCGTGGTGTACGTAATGCATTACTGCACTTCATATTCTAAGACTCGTTTTTCCTCGGTCTAGACGAAGGCTTGAGCCCTTCAGAAATATAGCCGTTTCCTTTTCTTCTCGCACGTGCAGCACATTCTTCACTACATGCACTGTGACAATCGATCACTTCATGCTGCACCGGTCACCACGTCCCCCCTCCCAGCCTCTGGCAACCCCATTTATAAGTAAGACCATTCTACCTCCGTCCCCCAGGCATCACTTCCTCCCCTCCGTCGCCCTCCACCCAACCCGACCCTTAGGTATTGATGTTACGGTTATCCTGCTGGAGGTTTTTCCCGTCTTACATTCAGAGGGCGCCATGTGCGATTTAGAGATGATCAGTGCAATTAGCGAATCAGGAAAGCTTGTGCACGTCCCATTAGCTACAGCTCATCCCCTCCGGTGCCTTCCACACACGCACGCACGGACGCGAGCGAGCACGCACGCGCACACATACGCATTGAAAGGCCCACACGTTTTCACAGATACACGCAATTTCCATAAGCGACGGCTCTTGGAACAATGCAACCTTCGGTCTCGCTCTTCCAGACCTTCCAACAAATCCTTTGGCTTGTGCGGAACGCCTCCCATCAGGCCCTGGGGCAGGAGGCGGAAGTGCATCGCTATGCGCTCTTCAAAAACAAACGCGCGCGGGCCCCGATGCATATCATTTCGCTTTCATGGGGCATCTTCTCGGGCTAGGCGTTCCATGCCGTTCGAATGACGCCATGTTTTGTTTCAATCTTTCCCCTCAGGATATTTGAAGTTGCTGGCGAAAGCTGGACACGGGAGATAACCCCGCTGTCGTGCTTCGTGAGCCAGCAAGAACTGGAGTGGATACGTTAGGCCGGGAGGGGGGAATAAATAGAGGGGTGCACAGCGCCATAGTGGAAGGGAACAGACCAGCAGCATTATAGGCCTGGGCGGAGGGTGGATGAAGAGGGAAGGTTTCAGTTTGAAAAGTTCACCAGTTAAAATAAAAACTGAAAGTCACAAGTTTGTATTTCCATGCACACTTACTTGTATAAATCTTACAGACACATAACCCCTCCCACCTTCGCCCAGCATTTGATATTTCACCATTGACCATAACCATCACACCCTGCTGCTAAACACACCTCTTCTCCCTACCCCTCCGGTCACCTCACTGAACTTTGGAAAATTGAGACCTCGTTACAGTGGGACTCATCACCACTTCAAGGGCAAGTGATACAGATTCTTTACTATACGCATTAGTTAATAAAGAATGAGCAAAGGAACGAGCGAGAACTGCTGTCTGTGCCTTTTGCAAGATCTTGCACTTTGTTCCTTTTTAAATCTTGAAACAAATCCTGACCTTTGGCTATGACTCTGTAAGTGTATCTTTTTCAGCAGCTTACGGTCGGTAAGATGCTCGAAGGAATATGAAGAGAATTGGCTTGAAAAGTGCAACAGCTGGAAATGTCATTTCGTTTGGCGAATTTTTGTCAGTTTCAGAAACATTGGTGGATGCAGCCAACGTTTTCTTTAAGTTTTTAAAAAATTATTGTACGACTATTATGATTATTTTATGCTATTGCTGCTGCGCGGATGTGCTAACAGCCTCCCGAGCATTGAAGGTGTTGTGCACGGAACACAGTGGTTTGTATGATACACGTAATGTCAACAAAATCCACTGATCAATGAAATCATCCAAATACACCCTCAAAACATGCCATTAAATAATACATTTTCTGTTGTTAATTTTGAGACAAGTATGCTTGTTTACTGCACGGCAACTCCAGAGTTCTTAACGACAGTTGGGATAATGTGCGTGCTGCGCAGCTTAGAAGGAACAGTGGATGCAGCCAATTCCACAGACTACCCTTGTCCCCATACAGCTGCATAACCACAATCTATTTTTCAAGGGTATTTTTCATATATTTTTTTGCGAATGTAGTCCTCAAGAATGTATCTATACGCTTAGTTTACTTTATTTGTGTGTAAGGTGGAGAAAGCAATCTTTAACGTAACCCAATTAATCTCTAAAAAGAAAGTTAACATAGAAATAGCGTTATTAAAGAATTAACGTTTCTTAGGACGGGAGAGGGAAGAGAGTAGAATAATTAAGAAACAAGATTACAGTGACAAAAATAGAAATAATACTAATTACGTTTATATCTTGTAGACCGTCTCCATTCAAGCGTGAGCACGAAACTGATCGTGTGACACAGCCTTTACAGCAGAAAAACCAGCATGATGTAGGAGACTGAAACGGGTGTTTGTGACGGGTCTGTAACGGACGAGACTTGACGGGTCGGGTACCCCCCCCCCCCAGCAGAGCGATGAGGTGGATGGGTGGGGGACTGTCTAGAAAAGTGCACTGCCAAGAACTGTCGTCATGGCACCAGTCAGGGGAGGGAGGAGGCAGTGGCAGAGACTATAGGAAACGAGGTAAAGTGGTTTATGGAACTGGTAATGTGGATGACGCTAGGATTTGAGATGCCTAAAAGTATTGATCGTTGTCATTCAAAACAATCGGCTGCATATTTAATGAAGAGAGGGGGGAATCTTACATTGTTTTCTCTCTCCTTCCTTTCTTTCTCTCTTTCTCTTTTTCTCTGGGTGTGTGTGTGTGGGTGGGTGGGGGGAGCAAGACATATAGACAGATAGATGTGTAACTGTTCGTTTTGAGAGTGTCACAGCGGGCGGGTACCTTATCTTATTGGACTTCGACTTTTGAGAATTATTGAACAAACGGTTTATGGCGATCTTGTAAATGTAGATTTAATTTAGCAATCGTCACCAAAACCTTTACTGCTTTAGGTCAGTGGTTTCTAAACCAAAGGGTGGCGATGCTGTGAAATAATGTGAACAACTAGAGCAATCTTCCGAGGGAAAAGATTCTCATACTTCGACACGCTCGCTCAGTCTCTCACAGGCAAAACACTACTAGCTCAAGAGCCCCCACCCTCGTAAAACACTCAACTGCAGCGAACTGTTATTCAGCATATATTTCAAAACACTAACTGGCTCGACAACATCAAATATCTACAAAGTATTTACAAAGAATCACCGTGCTCGT
>SMGT01008793.1:62413-65520 GCA_004794575.1 Lanistes nyassanus | reverse complement strand
ATAATAATAATAATAATAATAATAATAATAATAATAAATAATTATTATTATGATTATTATTCCATCACTGAAGTCAGTGGCTCAGTCTAAATCTATCACTTCCCCTATTTCGGGAACTAAGATTTCGCCATTTGTATGTAATATGGTTTGGGCATAAAACATGTCGTTTTTATTCCAACTAGTCAAGCAAACTCTGCGGAAAAAGGGACACTAAATAAGGCGTAAGGCAAGAGGTCACCATCCGCAGGAAATCACTAAGGCATCTCTTGCCTTTAATCTGTGGAAGATTGTTGTGTTGTTGCAGGGACCGCGGCACGGACTATCGTTTCAAATTCTCGTTGAACACCGCGGGCAAGATAACGGGTTGTAAGAAGTAAAGCTAAGTTTGATGACAAGGGGTCGGCTGTGTCTGTTTGGGGCTGATCGATCTCGTCATTGATTGGTCGGTGTCCGTCTGTCCAGGTCTATCAGAAAATGAGTTCAGGACAAACTGGCTATGGCGGGCGGATTCTGGCTCAGCAGAGCGGCGCTTACAGTTAAGATCAGTCGGGCTGGTCCGCGGTCTTGGAAGCCTGTTCTGGAGAAAGAGGTTTGGAGAAGGATGCTGTTAAATTTCACCCACATTCAAGGCCGTTTTTTTGTTCTGGCTGAAGAAGTTCATTAAGAATTGCTTGTGTTTCCTTTAATGAGTGGGGACTAAAATGACGGTGTCATTGATAATGACGACGACAACGACGACGACGAGGATGATGATGATGATGACGAAGGTGATGGTGACGACGATGATGACGACGAAGGTGGTGGCGGCGGAAGCGGAAGAGGGAGCGGTAAGTGGTGGTGATGTCAACTAAGACGACAACGACGATGATAATGACAATAATGACCACGTCGTTGGTAGTGGTGGTCGTAACAGTTCGGGGATAATCCCAGCAATGCAGCTGTAGACGATAAAAGAACATTAGCAAGAAGCAAACTAAAATAGAGTCAATTTATAGACAGGCTAGGAGAGAGAGAGAGAGAGAGAGAGACGGGAGGAGAGAAGATTAGGAGAACAAACAGCCCAGAGACGACCAAAAAAAAATCCGCTCGCGTATCAGCAGCAGTGAAAATGAAAACTAATATCAAGGCCCGCAAAAGTCCTATCGGTAAACACGCTGACGAAAACAACAGCCCCATTTATAACCCCTCCCCCTTTTTTCCCCCTTATTAAGCGTGGAAGTTCCTGTCGCTCTCTTTCGTGAGGATTCAGGCGGACCGAAGACCATTACTTATTCGTTCTCAGCAGAAGAAACGCTTGTTAGAGCCTGATCGCTGCCGACAGAGGGAGCTAGCTGGGAGGTTTTCCAGACATTGTGGACACTGATAGATTTTGTTTCTCCCTCTGATTGTCGGCTGGGGCTTACGTGTGGATTTGTATCGGGTGGTCCTGTTTCCCTAGTCGCCGCTTAGCCAGTCGTTGTATCCCCCCCCCCCAGACCCTACTTGTTCTAGCAAGTTTCTTTCTTCCTTCCTTAACATGTACGACAATCAGGGTCTTAACATGTACGACAACCAGGGTCTTAACATGTACGACAACCAGGGTCTTAACATGTACGACAACCAGGGTCTTAACATGTACGACAACCAGGGTCTTTTCAGTTGATTGTTGTGAACATATAGGTATGAAAACGCCTGGTGGGTCACATGTACATTCTTTACTCAACATCAGTACTGTCAATCCCAACAAGGTACTGGCAGCGCTAGACATACCCGTATGCTGACGTATGCAAACAAGGGAGCCTACCGTACCCATACACGTAGCAAAGAGAGAATCGAAAGTAAGGAGCGTGGCAGATCTTCAAAAAAGATCTGCCGCCCCTGTACTGTGTTATTGTCTCTACTATTTTTTTTTAAAAGTTCAACATAAGATCATCGCGGAAGCTAACGCGGCTGCCAGGGTTTACGACAATCTTTGTCGACACTAGTTACACTTTGTTCCATTCATCCAAGACGGACAGACACAGATTTGCGTGGTTGGATGGGTGGAAGGATGGATGGCTAGATGAATGGGTGGGTGGGTGAAGCTGAGAGAGAAATTTGCGAGACAAAATTAATAATCAAACCCCGAGATGTAAAATCCGACAAGGTAGCAGAGACAGATACAGAGAAAAAGGAGAGCCAAAAACACTTTCTACTTCGTGCATATCTTTGGATCTCAGGGCCCGGCTGCATGAGCCATCGTATCTGCTTTCTACATGCAAATAATGGTGGACGTAACAAACTAAAATGCACAGGACAACGCCCTCAAGATCGTTTCTACGAACTCCAAAGGCAGATACGGCTCGTACTATGCAAGACAGCCCAGACCTGTTCTTTACTGATTGTCACCGCCGTTGTGACGTTTTCAAGCACAGAAGTAAAATTCCTATTAAATACAATCCGATTTTCTATAAATTAGAATTCCTTCGACTGTTTTGCTAATAAAAACCGTTTCAGTACATCAAACAAGCATTAGCTGCATACCCACAACTACAAATATTTTTTATGTTATAATGCAGCAGCCGTCTGCATTGATCTTTATAAAGCTTTCCGTGAAAAAGCTATCGGTTTTCCCCTGGCTGTAGTTGCACGCGTTTAAAACATTCTATATTTAGAGACCCTAGACATATTGGCCACAGAGAGATAACAGCCTGTATTCACGAAAATCTCTTGTACGTCTTCTCTGAAGATGTAATTAGATTTTCTCCGGATGCAGGCTGGGCAGGCGTGTAAGGGTATCTGCTATTGCATGACGTACGCGTTGGTATGATGCACAGACAAAGCCAACCATATGGTCCGGATCATTTCGCTTAGATAATAGACAGGATCTCAAATTTCACGGCGGCCGACCACTACCTGAGATTACTGGTGGAAGCTGATGAGAGTGGTATTTGATGACCTTCTGACTGTCATATCAATGCCTACGTTCAAGAATATTAGTTGACTTGAAGGTATATATAAGGACGATCAAATCAAGTGTGAAATGGTATTATAAAATTCACGAAAAGATCGAGTGTGGAGCTTTGGGGAGCGGGGTTGGGTGGGGGGAAGAAAGACAAAATGTTCGGGTAGTTAAAGCAGATTGCAGA
>SMGT01008793.1:47413-57413 GCA_004794575.1 Lanistes nyassanus | reverse complement strand
AGGAATATTTTGTGCCACACGAGTTCCGTAACTGGGACTTGGCACTAGGACTGGGCTTGTAGGATGTGCGCATCTGCATTTTCAGTCTTAGCAGCGTGCGTAATGCCCGTTAGTCTGTTGTACTTTATGTAATCTTTACACATGAACAGGTGATAAGAACGCTCTTTGCAACCCGACCCAAAACATTAGCGTAACGCAACAACAACAACCGCACGAACATAAACGTCCTGATCCAGGCAGCAGGGGCCAGCACTCCACATCAACAGTTCTGACGTCACTACCACCCTCAGGCCTTTTCCCCCCGAAGGACCAATGCCCCCCACCCCGCTATAGTGCAAAATCACTCCAAGATGAAATTACTTTCCCTCCAAACCAAGATTTCTTTCTATAAAGTAAACACTTCCTTAAAAACCTGTAACAAAACATTTCCTTGATTATTTTTAGAGAGTTTATTTCAAATCGTTCTTTTTTCCTTCTAGTTTCCTCCCTCCCCTGAAACTATCTTGAGAAACATTGTGTTCGTATCTACGCATAATAATACCTACATGAATGCCACAATAGATGATGGATTCGTTGAACCTAGGTCTGACTGAGGAGAGCTATTACTAGTCAGGGCATCGGTATAAGTTGCTTCAAGATCTGTTTGAGCAAGAAAGATTTCAAAGCCCGAAATGGCAATACCGCCTAATTCCCGGCCCACCGCCCAAACTGGTAGACACTGCGCTACGTTGGAAAAAACAAATTATCATAGACAACCAGCTGTTACGTGTAGGTGCAAGATGTATCGATCACAACGCTGATGCGCGCATTACCTGCCAGTGTTGCTTAGGCCTTCCTCAGTGGCATAGACATGCACTATCTGTTTTATAGAGAGGACCATTCTACACACCCGACCCCTGCTCCATTCGATTGTATATTTCATTTCAAACGAAGGAAAAGAGAACTTTTGGAGGCACGTTCTTTGAAAATGCAGCGTGATTGGAAAAGGGACGGCAACTTTATTGATGCTCACGAAAATATAAACCTCACGATCCCGATTAAGAAAAATAGGAACGTGTTAACCTTTGCAGGAGCTGGATGCAAGGAGAAGCCGATTGGGTTGTCTGAAAATGAATTTAAGAAAACATCGATTTTTTCCCCCTATCCCTGTTTTAGACATTGTTTTCAGTCTAACAGCTTTACCAGAAATTCGATCAGACGTCCTCGCGCTTGGTGCAAGAGTGGCTATGGGGAATTTCAAGATCTCATTATTTTTGCGCTGTAGTTAGCAACCTGTCTTGACATCGCGGGTTGTCGCCCCTTTTCCGCTACGCTCGCTTCGGCTGCAGAACTTTGTGAGCGCAACTGTCTCATGTCGACTGGAATTTCTCTCTTCCTCTCGCCAACCCACCCAGCCATAAATTCTACTCGTCTGTCTTTCGATTAGTACCCCCACCTATCTATTTATAACTTTGTTAACGACTAAACTCTGCAGAACATTGCACCCCCCCCCCCAACCTCTAGCAGTGTACTTTTGCAGCACTTTGGGAGTATGTTCAATGCGTACAGCATTGACCATGAACTACATTCAAAGACCACTGCCCTCTACAGTGTCCAGACATCGCGGAATGTTGAAAAAAGGGAAAATAATGTCAAATTTTGATGATAAACATTACACCCAGACCACCTCAACACCTTAAAAATAACAAATTACATTATATTGAAAAAAATTACCAGGCCGCGTCAAGGCTTAATCAAGACCATGGCCAGACCAGCTTCAGCTGTCTTGATTTGATGTCAAGTTCACAAAAGACTCAACTGCTTTCACTGTTCATTACTCATCCTTTATCGAGCCGGACAATTCAATTAGCTCGTAACTTCAAAAGCAGCTGCCATATCTTTGAAGGAACTGGTTCTATCAAATAATCAAACGAATAACGCCCTACAACGTCAATGGGAAAACAGTCGTGTAGAAAATTATGGTTTAAACGCCGTATTTACAGAGATTTCTTGTTTTACAAATACAGATCAGCTAATAAGAAAAAATCCATCAGGATTGAAACATTTCAGTAGTGACAAATTTATTACAGAGAGAGAGAGAGAAGAATTATATAAGACTTTAAATGTAAGCATATTTTGATAAGTAATAGAGAATTTTGTGAGCTATTTGGGCTTGTTTCGGGATTGTGTGTGTGTGTGTGTGTTGCTCATGGCATGCAATGCTAATAAACTTACCACTGCTGTTTGGGTGTTTTCAACAACCTTTGGCTAATAAGGCAGGACTACCAGTGCTCCGTTTCATTTGCGTGCCTTTGGGGCCGAAGGGTCAATACAAACTTGCCGATATAAATGTACACCTGCAGATAATATGTGGTGTTGTGATAGAATACTGGTCTGGCAGAAGGGTGCCCCGTGCCTGAATCTCGTTCGAGTTCTTGAAGTTATTTTTTTAATAGCGCTTTTTCTGTACCACCAGCCCCCCTCCTCCCCCAAATCCCTTTGATTAGCTAATGAAAAAACCCCGAGACTTAACTGCTAGAGGACTCGCTCAAAATTTCCTTAGAGTATAAGAAGAGCTAATCCCCATATCTATCGGGTCCCTGGCCACTCGCAACACTCCAGCCAGTTTTCATCCACAAAAACGCGACACAGCGCCCGTTGAGTGCCGAGACCGCTCCAGTCGCCATGATTTACCCACAATGTCCGCCAATTAAGCTTCCCTCTCTCCTCCACTTTCCCCCTTTTTTGTGAAAAACGTCTTCGTTTTCATTTAATCGCACCGGACTGCTGGAGCAGCCCATCCTGTCCGCTAAGAACAATAACCCCTGCGCGCCCCCTCCCCGCACTGCCCCGCAAATCGGCATCCGCTCCCCTGCGTGGTGTTCCTCCTTCATGCACCTGGAGGGGAAAATTGCTCTTTGTCTTTCAGCATGCTCTTCTTCGCAAGTTTTAATTTTCATCTCGTCAAGCACCGTGGCCATCATCCCATGACCTGTTTGCTCCGGCCCGCCACGCGTTTTCTCGCCCGGTCTCGCGCAGCTGCTTGCGCTAGAACAATGGCCGCGACCGAAGAGATCACTTTGGTGGTCTGGCAGGGGGATGGAGGAGAGGCGTTGAGAAAGTGAGAGAGAGAGAGAGGGGAAGGGGGCAACTGCGTGGTGTTTGCATCTTTGCATCAATCAGCATCTGGACGTCGTCCTCTGTCGTCGACCAGACGAGACGGGCGAGGACAAGTGGCACCAGAAGGCGAGAAGGGATGAGCGGACGGGGCGAAAAGAGACGTTTTCAAATGTTTGCTGCAGCCGGTTCATTCCCCACACTGAGCTCCACTCCCCCTCCCCCGCCACCCACCAGCGTAGTCAGTGCAGTTCTGTCGGACAGCATTACACGTTCTGTTTTTCTCGTGCTTGATTCGTGCTGTGACTGCTTCTTGGAATGGTCGAGGGAGGTGGGGTGGGGAATGAAGGAACACGCTGAGCTTGTTGACGATGCTTAAATGGTGTCTGCATACTCCCACAGTCAGCCTTTTCTCTTCTCTCCTTCTCTCGCTTACACAGACACGCACACGCCCTCGCGCGCACACATGCACGCATATACTCCTTCAAGCACGTATAACACGTACATATTCACACAAGCACAGAGAGACAGAGTGAGAAGGGGAGTGCGAAAGTAAAATTCCGGATATTATGAAAACTTACCGTCGTTGCTCATGTATGCTTTGTTAGCACCACTATAGACTCTACGGGAAAACACATGCGATCCACAAATTGTTTTTCTTTGTGTGGCTGAAGGCTGGAACTTGGCGGCTGATCTGAAGCTGGGGAGGCGGTGAAGAACGAAGACAAAGCGCAGGAGCTCGCTTCTCCTCCCTCCTATCACTCACCCAGAGCCCCAAAGGAGAGCGGGCACAGGCCGAGAAACTTGCGCATAGCAAGAGACAGAATGGCCGCACAGCATTTTCCGTGCCTTTTTCCTAAAAATAAAGACGGAGATGACAATCTCGAGCTCAGTCTGTCATCGTGTTATCAGACTGCTCACGAGTCTGGGTCTGAATTAACAGTAAGGTTCTTTTGCTGTTATTTTGGCATTGTTTTCCTCGATTATTTTGAAGAGCAAAAGCTAACTCACACGACTCGCTACAACAATCCTAGAATGTGTGTAAGCAATCCCACAATTTTCAAGTCAACAATCCCACATGATATTTCAAACTCACCAATACCTCAATTTTCGAGTCAATAATCCCATAATTTCTAAGTCAACAATCCCACAATTTTTAAGTCAGTAGTCCCACAATTTCTACTTCAGCAATCCCACTACTAACTCAATAATCTCGTGTAACGTGAAAGTGAATATTCTCACATTATTTTAAAGGCCATATTCCCACGTAATTTCTCACCAAGTACTCAAGTATAAGAATTCCTGTGTTCTCTCTCTCTCTCTCTCTCTCTCTCTCTCTCTTTTAGTACTAAAGAGATTGCGATAGACAGATCAGATGGAAGAAATAAGAGAAAGGATAACAAGGGAGAGAAGAGAAAACATAATTTAAGTCAAATATCTGACCAAAATGTGTCTAATATCTAATCAAAACACCTCAAATGTCTGATTAAAACATTTCAAATGTCTCATCAAATCTTCTGACTGTTCGGAAAGAAACAAGTGACTGACTTGTGCTTGGAGTGAAGAAAAATAGTGAAAACAAAGAAAACTTAGGCGAGCGAAAAAGGAATAAAACGCGTCAACATTTCGGGCTTTGCCCCGTCGTCATGAAGACACAAACAGAAACGAATAAAGCAAGTAACTTTGCTGCGATAAAGATGGCCCACCAAGGCCGCTGAACTAGAGAAGAAACTTTCCGACGAGTCTCCCTCTTTGTTCTCCTGTAAAACCTCGAAACGTTGAGGTTGCGTTTTATCCTTTTTTCGCTCGGCTAAGTTTTCTGTGCTGTTACTTTTATGACTGTCCATCGCGCAGTCAGAAATGTATCCATAAATAAATTTTTCTTTGAGTGCAACATGAGATGGATTGCATTATCTGGAAGAACAGATGTTAAAAACTCTCGGTATGAGATTTCATCATCATCATCATCATCGTCGTCGTCATCATCATCATCATCATCATCATCATCATCGTCGTCGTCGTCGTCGTCGTCGTCGTCCGTCCCTTAGCCTTTGGAGACCGTTGGGGAGCCACTGACCACTTGGCAACCAGCTTTCTCTGTGTCTATTCTCCGTCGGTCTCTGGGTTTCTACAAAAGTTAAATCGATCTATATGCAGAATAGTTTTCGCAAGTCCTGGTGATCTGGAGATGTGTCCGTACTATTTCAGTTTGTACTGTTTTACATTTGTCAGCGGATCTTTATGTGTTTTTTGTTTTTACTCCAATGGCTTGCTGTATCCTTTTTCGTATTGCCTCATCGATGATGTGGTCTTTGTACGAGATGTGAAGGACCTTTCTGAAACATCTCATCTGCGTGTCGTGAATCCTTCTCTGCAGATCGGCTGTCAGGGCCCACGTCTCACAATCATAGAGAACGCTGGAGAAGACCATGGCACGCATCAGTCTGATTTTGAAACCGAGGGTGGCCACCCTGGTTGCTTGGTTCTGGAACCTGAGCACACTAAGATCTCTCCTGCCTCTCTGGTTCGACAGCTATGGGCAGTACTCTGTCCATCTAGTAAGGATTTTCTTTTTTTTTTTTGGTGAGATATCGTCATGATTTGTCTTGGACGTTTGAGACTCCCTCATGTCTTGTGCTTGTCAGATTCTTCACTGTTTTATCGAGACGAGTCGACTGGAGACTGGGCGGCAGCCCATGACACATTAATACTTTTACGATGTCTCTGTACTTGTACTAGGAACCCAACGCCTTGCACATGCCTGCCACCTGTTCCACTGAAGCAGAGTTGGTGTCCGGCTCCTGTCGGTGTTTCCCTGAAGATTATCCGGTGTACCTACCAGATCCGAGGATAATCCAGTGCTACTCTTACTTTTCGTGGGCAAGTTCTTCAAGTTTTCCTTCTTCCCTCGGCGTTCTAACACTCCACGTGCCAATGGTGATGTCATTCCTGGCACGGATTTGTTTGGGTGGTCCGCCAGTAGCAAACTCACATCTTCACCTTGGTGGACGACAGAAGGCGCGGCCCTGGTTAACCGGGCGGTGACCGATCCGGTTTGAATTAGGTTGCTGTTGTCATTGTGGTTAAGCCTGGGCAGTTAAGACGTCACCTGTCGCCGCGCCCATCCCTCTGCGGGTCTCTTAACCACAGACGACCTCCTCCACTAGGTGGATCGCCTTGGTCACGACTTTAAGTGTTGCATTGAGCTTGCTAAGCGTTCATTATCCTGGCCGGTTCATCTTGGAAGCCTTTCGCCCCGAGCTTTCGCGTTGACAGCCATTTTCTGTCAGGGTTTCTCCCCTTGGCTTTGTCTTTCCCAAGATAGCCCTCAAGGCAGTGGGAGACTCGTGGATTGGCCCACTGTCCATTCCGAACGAGACACATCCAGATTAACGTGTGTGGAAAGGATAAGGAGGATAACGACACAAACAAGTTGGAGTGACGCAGGATACCAAATCATCGCCTTGCAACTATATTTTAAGAGCATATGCTCAGAACGGCTGCACAAACAAAGCGTGCTTACCTTGGAAGTGAACCGTTCATTGAAGCATACATTTATGTTTAATCTTCTGGTAAGTTTCTGGCATAAGGTTTCTGGGAAATTGATTAAGCTGCTTTACTATGGCAAAAAAATTCAACATCTTTTCAATGCAAGAATCTTTGCCAGACTCTGTTGCAGATGATATGACTGGATTCGTTACTGTAAAGAGAAACATTGTGCGCCTCCCAAGCTTTTGTTATTATATATATATGTGTGTGTGTATTACCTATTTATATGTATTGGGGAAACAAATCTATACTATATATATACTGACTAAAATGTGTAATGACTTTGTGGGGTGGGGAGGATGTGTTATGACAGATTAATAGATGCGCAGACAAAAATAGCAAACGAATGAAATAGACAGATGAACTAGTGACACAGCGAGCTGCGAGAGAGAGAGAGTAAAGACGAGGGATTGAGGAGAGGGAAGGAAGGAGGAGAGAAAACCGTGGGGCGCATGCATGACTGGACTTGTGAGAGAGACGAAAGAAGACAAAAGCTCCCTGGAGGCCTATAGCTGCGCTACCAAGAGACATAACCCCCAGACCAAACAAATAAGCAATCATGAATCTGCATGAGGCGAAAGGCATTAGAAAGGTGCGACGCGAACTCAGAATCCGCAAAACAGATGGGCTGATTCGACAAACACGACTTGCCTGCTCTCTGCCCCGTCAGCTCTGAAAGCGTCTGCCAGTATTTATATCACCATGTTTCTGCTTTATGATGTTTGTCTTTGAAGACTTGCGGGGACTTGAGCGATGTTTTGTTGGAGGGCATTTCTTCAGACCTGTGCCAGGCCCCGATCTGCAGCCTAGCACGACTTGCCCTCCTGAAAGAAAAGAAGGCTGTTTAGCTGCGGGGAAATATGCGTTGACGCAAAGTGGAAACACGCGAATATCTCTGAAGGTCGATTTTCGGAAAATCGGCATGTAGGATAGATGTTCGTGCGTTGCCACATTAACTGAACGGGAACAGTTTGGTGCAGTGTTTGTCTCCAGTGCGCTCGTGCAGAACTAGAATGCTTCTAGTCATTATTTTCGCACGTCCGACAGTAAAATGTGAGATGGTAAGATGAGGGAGAGGGAAAATGTACCCCTCCCCCGTCCCGCCAAAAATGCAATTGCAACACTATTAATAATTATTGTGGTGGTGGTGGTGGTGATGATGGACATACAAGTTTAATAACGCACATTTCGTATTATATTGCACAGTTCTGTTTCCTCTACATCCCCACTCTAGATTCCATGAACTTTTACAGCGGTCGGGATATGTGATTCGTTAACCGTGGCAACGTTTTAACAATGTCCTTATGGCAATGTCCTTATGGCAGTTTAGAATTTTCAGGTGTGTGCTTGAACACAGTAGTTACTCCGTGCACGTCTGATAACACTGGCTGAATTCTGAGCGTACACAGCATGGTCAAGGTTTGAAAAAAAAATTGTAACCCATGTTAGTAATCCCCTTAACCCGCTTCTCTTTATTTATATTTTTCTTTCTTTCTTGCAGGCCGCCAATGGGCTGAGCCAGGCAATTTTTTAAAAATAAAAACAGCTCTCGCACCTTCGCTGTTACAGTGGTCGCACGAAATATCTGAGTTGTTTCCCTTGTGCCGTTCTAGGCTGCAAGACGCGCTCTTGTTCCACTCAGCGCCCATGGCCTGTCGAACTACACATTTGCCGCCTCTCTGCCAGCCCCTCTCTTCAAGCCCCTGCTGCACCGCGTATCGTTAATGAAAGCCAGGCGTCGATGGTTTGTTGTCGTTCTGTGAAAAAGAAAAGACATTAATTCACGAGTCGTCAGCTGTGGGTACCTGGGTAGTCCCCTCACCTGGCCTGGTTCTCAGTTAGACGGGTTTATTGAATGCACCGTTTTTATTTCTTTTCACGTCGCTTTTTCCCCTCTCTCTTTCTTTCTTCCTCCAAGAGAAAGCTGGGTCTTAGTGATAGGCTACTCAAATGCCCATCAGCGTATGGAAATGTGTGTTTTCACAACACCTGCTTTGCATAATCAATCGCGCATTTCCGGCACCCTGTATTAAGCTGATGCTGACTGCTGCTTAGCCGCGCTGGGGGTGGGGGTCATGTGCGTAAGTGCATGCGTGTGTGCGTGTGTGAGAGTCGGAGACAGAGAGAAGGGTGGGATTTACGTGGGATTTATTTAAGGGTGGGTCGCTGTAGATTTTTGCCTGCAGGCTTTAATTTCATTAGGATATCTGTCTATCGACTCGCGTCACTCTCTTGTCATGAAGGCGAGAAAGTCTAAAGTAAAATTGAACAGAGGTCAGATGGAAATGTGGAGGTTGCGTAGCATGAATTTGGGTTCCATACCTGAAACTGCTGGACAGGTCCGTTGAACTAATCAAATGTATGGGCAGATGTTACGGATGTCACCGAGAAAGATCTTAAGAAACTATAGCTCAGGTCTGTGTTACATGGGAACGCGCGCCTCTGTCTCACACGCGCTCTTGTATATAAAACACAGAGGGTTAATGAAACTCACGACCTGTGTTATGAACTGAATAACAGCTACGAATGCTCATGCAGCCGGGCTCGGGACTGCGCTGTTAGCTCCACCTTTCACGGGCACCCAACCAGGGCTAAGTCCTTTGTGTCCTGCCGTTCAATAATCGCTTGCTCGATCGCTACTGGTAACAATGCGACCTTTTCGTTCCAGCGTCATAACTATTTATCATCGCCAATATTTGCCGTGCCATCTTCCCTCCCTTTCCTTTCTCTGAGTCCCTGGAGGAGTAAGTTTCCGTTTTTTAAATACTTCGCTGGTCTGATGGGCTAAATGCGATCCTTTCCCCTCCTGTAAGTCCATGCGGTTCCTGTTTGCCTTATAACAGTGCGTTTCACTACGTTTCTTTCTCAGGTTTCAATAGAAGTATAGCTTTGGGGTTTTTTTTTTCCTGCCACGCGGGCCCATTGACCTGCGTGACAGAGGACGCCGGAAAGAATTAAGTCCTAGAGATTGTAACCACCTCTGCAATATGCAATAGTTCTTCTACTTACATTTTAGCTGTAGAATCGCGTTTTACTTTCACTGCAAACGCACATCTCTTGAAACATAACATTTTAAAACAGCAAGGAAATAAAAACAACGAATAAGACGGAAAAAATGCTTCTCCCCATTCGGCCCACTCCCTATTTCGACCTTCTCCTCCACTTTCTCGTCCTTCTTTTCTCAATACTTTACCATGAGATGCACCTCAGTGAAAGCCTCAGGTTCACAACAATGACGGATAACTTCTTTGCTTAGACCTCCTCCCACAGCCCCCCCCCCTTTCAAGTTATCACTTTCGCCATAACAGGTGTTTATCAAAGTGTAAATTTGCAAAGAAATAAATTTAAAGTTTTA
>SMGT01008793.1:30091-47391 GCA_004794575.1 Lanistes nyassanus | reverse complement strand
CCTCCCACAGCCCCCCCCCCCTTTCAAGTTATCACTTTCGCCATAACAGGTGTTTATCAAAGTGTAAATTTGCAAAGAAATAAATTTAAAGTTTTATTTAAGAAACAAAATTATTATGTGTGTATTCACTTAAGTTTCTAAAGAATTAATTCTACGTTATTTTTACTTTTTAAAAAATTTATTTATTAAAAAAATTATTTACTTATTTATTTGAAGGAAGTGATCTCAGCTTATTTATTTTCAAGAGGGACGCCCATTTTAAGAAAGGAAAAGCATTTTCACTTTGGGAAGTGGTTATATGGCTATCTCTGTGCGGCTACGCCAGACCCCGCCGTGGCGCCAGAAAGGTGGCTGCAGAAGGACACAATGACAAGACACTGCCACGAGGCTGGCAGATCCATTCCACTCAATCTGGCAGTCGCTGTCCCAGAGTGCATGCTCCTATCGCCTGGCACCCTCGCCTGCCTGCTTCCTGCGACTACATTAACACCAGCAGCAGAGGCTAAGATCTTAGCGTTGGCGTAGTCAAACTTCTACAAAGAAATACCCAAGATTTGCTTTCGTCGCTTGCATCGTTATTAAAGTCACGTTCCAAAACAATGCCGTTTTATCACTTTTACTAATTTGCAGCCCCTCCCCCAAGAACAGTTACTGACAGCTTTCTTCAATAACACGGGATCAGCACTTTCAGATGTTGTTGTTGTGACACAAAAACTTGAATTTAGAAATTTACATATACATTCCTTTAAAAACATAAAAAAAACGCGCTTGCAAGCAAATCTTCACGCAGATGCAAACACATATTTAAGGGGGTTCCAAATATTTGTTTCTTGAAACAGATTTTCGAAAGCACGGCGCTGATGAAATGTAACATGTAAATCACGTTCAGTGCATGTTTGTTCCATTATTTCCCCAAAATAGTTTAAATGTGAAAGAAATGCAGAAACAAAGACGAGAAAGTGAGATACAAGTACGAATGTGTGTGTTGTTGTTGTGGTGGTGGTGGTCGTGGTGGTGGTGGTGGTGGAGTGTGTCTGTGTGTGTGTGTGGGGGGGGGGGGGTTAAATGTATTTCGGATAAGAAAAGGTACAAAACTTGAGGAATAAAATGACTCCACAGGCTGAACTGTTCCTCGTTTTATACAGTGTATTTAATGGTACGTTTGAGGTCATTATGCAGTCTGTCTCTGTTCCCTTTTTGTCTAGTGTTTTCCCCAAGGGAGTACACATCCACATATTTTCTGCACGAAGTCGCATAACCCCACTGGCACGTCATCTTACTGTCAACCCACCAGACACTCCAAAAGCCTGGCCCACAATCCAACGCGCTGCTACCAGATCTGGTTTCATGGGACACTCTCCGGCCGCGCCACAAGCGGGGGGCTGCCTGTGGTAAAATCTTCGGGGTAATTCCCACAGGAAGAGAGGTATTGTGGGTCCAAGCGATATTATTGCGCGTTTTTCTAGGACGTGGGTTTCGCGAAAATGACCTGTGGGAGCTTAGAGCTTCTTCACGTTGATTGATGCACCGGAAGTGACGTCACTTGCTGGCGCGAGGTGTGCGTTATGAAATGGGTACAGGACCCTTTACTCTTAAGCTTGACGCAGATGTGTTTTGCTGAGTGCCTCATCGTGTTTAGAGGAAAATTGATGATGTGTGGTTTGTTATAGAACATTTGATACTTCGCACAAACAGCACAGATCAGATTGTAATGATCGTTTTAAAAAGACAGACGGCTGGGCGCTGGTACAACTGCGCCTATTGGCTGACAACTTTCCATAGCTCTTTCTGACGGTACTCATATTTTTTCTGTTAATGGTTACGTTGTTTGGGAGAGACAACGACAGGTACAGAGAGAACACTATTGCTTAATTCCTTTTTCTGTGCATGTGCTGTTTACATCACGTTGTGGTTCTCCATTCACTCACTCGATCGCTCTCTCGCCCCCACTCACTCCCTCACTCATTGACCTGAACACGCACGCACACATACATAGATACACACACGCACATACTGAACATCACACGTGAAGGAGAGAGAGAGGGGGGGGGAGAGGGAGATAGACTGAGAAACAGTGAATGGACAGAGGAGGGACGCGCTGGCACAAGCACGCATGCGTGTACACACACACACACAAACACAGTATGATCTTCAATCTCGTACAAGTCAGTCTCTACCAGTCTCCATCATCTTGTCCCCTCCCCTTTTGCTTCTTCTCCCCATCTCTATCCCGTCTTTCCCACGTAGCCCATTCTTCTTTTTGCAAGTCTCGCTGTTTGTATTTCTACATCCATTACCGCGCCTGCAATATGTCTTCTTCCGTTCAATACCTTCTGAGATAGTTGTGACCATTATGAAATCGAGTTCGATTTAGTTTTTTAACTTATTATTTTGAATCTGCCTGGACAAAAGGCCAACAGGAATTCCGGAGAGATCCATTTCAATTTTGGAAACATTGCTTCTTCCTTCCAGAGAATCTCTTGAGACAGTAGCTATAATAACTGGCAGAGAGAGCTTGCAATTTCCAGAGAACAACGCGCGCGCACTTTTCTCGCGGGCGGCGAGATATCTTCCTCTTTCATATTGTTCCATCTGTCTAGGGCTCAGGAATTGTCCATATCAGATTTTTTGTTGGAAATAATTTCGTGACAATTCCCAGGAGCAGCATCGGCAGGAAGACCAATCGCGCACTGTCACAGAAACCGTTTTGGTAATTTTCTTCTCATTCTTTAGATAGGAAAACACAACAGAAATATTCTGGGTACGGCACAGTAAGCTGCAGAAAAGTGTCATCGAAGTTCTATGCTTTTACTGTCAGCTGTCACTGACGTCAGTTGGACACTTTGGGGTTTGTTTCACATATTATCTCATTTACCCTGTGTCTATCTGTAGGTCGGCCTGTGTCCTTCTCTCGCCCTCTCTCTCATATCTCTTATGTTTGTGTGAAGGAGGGGCTGTGTGTTGTTCGCGCGCGGGTGTGTGTGTGTGTGTGAGAGAGAATGTTTCTTCCCTTTCAACCCGCTTCCTAGTTTGTGCTGTACTGTACCTCCCACTTTATTCGTCAGACGGCTGCAGAGTGCGTCGATCTCTGCTTCTCCAGCTGCTGTTTCTGTGCAGTCTCCAGGGCTTGTCTCGTGTTTTCTCGGCACGACCCAATTATCTTCGCGCTCTCCCTTCGGGTTGTTTGTGTTTCATGTGGAATTTCTGGTCTTAACAGACCGTGTTCAGTCGTCAGCACTGCGCCACTGTGCAAAGCAGAAACCACAAATGGGATGGAAACACTGGGGGACAGTGACACTTTTACTGTTGCACCAGGCATTCGTGCAGTACAAGTGCCCTCCCTTACGATCCCTCTTGTATCCTACATTGGCCTCCCTTACGATCCCTCTTGTGTCCTATGTCTTGCGTCTCTTTCTCTTCTTTCTCTACCCTCCCCCCCCCCGTTTTTCTCTCCCTACCTCTCCCCTTCTATTCCCCCACCCCCACCCCCACCGGGCACTTTCAACTTATGTTTCGTGCACTGTGTATTGCACAATACATTCACATAGGCTAAGAAGGAAGGAGGAAAGAATAGACAAAAGAAACAGAGATAAAAACAAACTATGAAAAAAAACAAAGGAATTCTAACGTGTAGCATGTGCATTCATGAGCAGGTGTTGTCACGGATTACGAACTAAGGTAGCGTTTACACGCTGCATTCTCTCCTGTCGTTCTACGGTATTTCTTGTACCTCACCCCGTGCACGCGACAGGTAACGTCCCCTTTGTCTGCTCGGAGATCGAGGCGAGACAAGCACACAACTGTCAGGCGTGAATACGTTATTAGATCCTTGCATGGCGGGCGCTGGGGCAAAAGGTAAAATGATCCTCCCTGAAATCTGTGTCGTGCTCAGAATCGCTCGTTTACCGTGACTGTGTGCCTGGGTGGTCCACTGTGGGGACGAGGATGTTTTACCAGTCGTGTCACTGAGGGCTTGTCGGTGGTGAAAGTAAGTACCGGTAAGGAAATAGTGAGTCATGACCTGTTTGGTGATGTCTCTGTTGAATACTTCAACGTGCGACCAAGTTAGCAAGGACGTTGTGCTGACTCCATGAGTTACAAAACGTTCCCTGCTTAGCGTTTTCTTAACCTGAACGAGGCAGCGAGCAAAGCGAAGACAAGGGGAAGAGGGAAATCTCGGAGGAACAAATAAAAAAGGAAGATAGGCTAGAAGGAAGAAAGACAATAAAGAAAGGAAAAAATAAAAAATAAAGAAAGTCCAGAGGAAAAAGAAGAAACATGGAAAGTGGGACAGAGAGGGACAGAAAGAGAGAAAGAGAAAACACCATACTGAAGGACAGAACAGAGGCAGATTAGACATAGCAAATGTTTTCCGTCAATGCAGATAAAAGCGAAAATAAGCCTGACGTGCTCGCATGACTGACCTACCCCGTCTCCAGCAGATGAGGTGTCGCAGAATTGCACATTCTTTTCTTAATACCGTCACGTTTACCGGTTCTCCTTCACTCCCGCCTTTCAAAGTGGAGCGGTCACCAAAACATCACCCAGACGAAATAGCCCGTAGATCGTACCACCTGTGCATGGGGAATCCTTTTCCATGGCGTAAAATTACAGCAGAGGGTCGTGATTTCAGTCTTTCTTGCCTTTACCATTGAGGAATGTCTGCCCCACCCACTCACCCCCTTCTCTGTGTGTATAAGATCGATCTGGCTTTCAGGAGTGTGCTTAAGATTGAGGATCTGTCTTTGTGCGGGCCACGATAGCAGGATTGTTCAAGTCCTCTCGCTTGCTGAAGGCTGGAGGAGAATCTACCCATTGAAATCAATTTGTTGTCACTTCATGACGTTACCGGATTAAGCGGGCAGACCCGGGGTTCAGCTGGGCAGATAACTGAATCATTTCAGGGTATAGGCAGCCCCACGAAACAGAATGCCCCGTAGTCTTGGCAAGGGGGAGTAATATAACAAGATCAAGAAGGAAAACTAGCACGGATCAACTGCTCTTTTGTCGCACAAACTCTGAGCCAAGAGGGAGGTCTGCGATGTCTGTTTGTGTTACGAAAGAAATCGGTAGTTTACTTTGTTTTTCTTTCTGGAGTTTTTTGTTCGTTTGTTTCTACGTTCCTTCGTTCTTGTGTTCCTTCTTTATTGGTGCTTCTTCTGTTGTCCTTTTAGCCGTCATCATATATCAATATCGTCATCATCATCAGCAGTTGCAGTGTAAAAATGTGATCATGTAATTGCTATCATCTACACACTCTGTTCACTCCAAATCCCATGCATATATTCACAGCTTAGCTGGCCATCGGATGTGACTTCTCAACCTTCTACTGGCATCTTCCTTGATGATACAATTGGGGCTTGCTGGTGCACACAGGGAGCGTTTCACAGAAACTTTGAACAAGCTCACGTTACCAACGTGTTCGCTGGTGGAGTCAGACCGCTCTCATCCTCTCCTAAGGTCTGGAAACGCACGCAGGAGAAGATAGAACAGGGGAGAGAAACGAGGCGAAGGTGGGGTTGCTGGGTTCTGCCCCTCTGCATCAGATCATAGTCCGTTTACATTAATGAAATTGCCCATATTCGTGACAGCCAGCTGATGCCAGGGGCAGCGGTTTTGTCCAAGACGCACAATGGAAGCTGGCCCCGCCACCGAGAAAGGATTGCCAAGACCTGAAATCGGACCGTGTTTCTGGGAAACGCACTCGCTTGACTTCTGGCATCAAAACTTCTTCCTCAGAGTTTCCAGAACGTTCCTTTCAATTCTCGCCTCGTCATAGTTGTCATGCTTTTGTCGATCTGCTTTGGTGCATTTTGGAACGACATTGTCCTTGCCGTGTTGCTGCATATGCCGTAAGACCTTTCTTGACTGGACGAACGACGTGCGTCCTTCATCGCCAAAATGGCCAAGGGACTGCGCACATCTACGTACCCTAAATTTGTTTGGTGAAGAAAGGAATTTAAGTGCCTCCATGCACTAATACGTGTTAGCGTGAGTGTGTGTGTGAGTTCGATCATAAGCATGTCTGCGTGATCATTGTATACATACAGACATTTGTTCCACCAATAGTCATTGGTTACACCTGTCATTCTTCAGAGGAAAAGAAAAAGTTCCACCAGGTATCCCTCCAGTCTTTGAAAAAGCAACACACGAATCATGTACAGCATTTACCATTCTACATTAAAGATGGAGGTGGGAACCCACATGCACATTTAAATGCACGCACAGTTACATACACACTCATTTTACACACAAACATGCATACGACATATACATATACACATTCACAATCACATACTTTACCCATATAGGCAAGTTCAGTAAAGTGTTTCCCATATGCGAATCCTACTCTGTGTCTATATTAGTTTGTAATAGTAATACTTCACTGAGGCCAGATTCCTATGTTCTTATTAATACTTATAGTGTGTGCAACGTTTGTGCGTGTCTGCATGTAAGTTTAAGTTTGTGAATGTGCGCGTACTTTCTTTAATGCGTTTGCGTGCACGCACTAGTATACGAGTTATGCATGTATATGTACCTAGATACCATTTACAAATTCCCTCGCAAAAGAGTAGGCAGACTTTTCCCCGATACTGGTCTGTAGGGGGCGGGGGGGGGGGAGTGACAAAAATATTTTGACATAAAAACACAAGGGTCAAGGTTCTTGCTTTTGTTGGGCCGCCGCAGATGGCGCTGCGTTCTTCTTGAGGGCGGCAGCTTACACAAGCTCGGATTAAAAAGGAGCTGGGCTGTCGTTACAACGCAACAAGAAGTGAAGCACGCGTTTCTTGGGGATCGTGACACTCACAGGAGGAAATTAAATTGCTCCTATTGAAGCTTAAGGACTGGTCGGTTTTGTTATTTCGTTGACAAATTGTCTAACTTCAAGCAATCTCGGCCACAGAATCTTTTCAGGCTACACCTCCTTCTTCGTGAAACAAGACAGTCCTCCTTTCCTAGGTCGGGTCTGACTTTCCCAGGGTTGCAAAAAAATGGTCGTTGCATGCGCGACGTTCGCATAGAAATGTTAGGACTTGGAGAGATTTGGGGCCAATTTACCAGGTCACGTGAGCTTCCAAACTACACGCGTGGATACTGGCACGCCAGTACTTTTGAAGAAAACGTGCACATTGGGGCTCCGGTGGGTTCCGTGGTCTGCAAAGTATACGACTGTGTGAAAAAAGAACATGTGATTGAGTGAATGAGTGAGCGAGCGAGCGGGTTGGTGGGTGGATGAGTGAGTGGGTTTGGGTGAATAAGGGGATGGGTGATTTAGTGGGTCTGTGGGTGAAATCAGGAACCCATGAACAGGGAAAAGAAAAAAACCAACCGACCCAACGGAGCAGAACCGACTGGCCGAACGAGCGAGCGAACGATGGGAAAAAAATGCCGAAGTCACAACTAATGTACAAATAATGTTCACCACATTCTTCTGTCCGTCCCACTAGCCGACGATTTTCTGGTGTTTTTTATAGCCCTTAAAAAAGGTTTGTCGGCACGTTGCCCGGTGTAACGCCACCCCTTCTTAGTCTAATAAAAGCCAACTGCAGGAGTCCTCTGTTTACTGGGATTCTTTTTGGAGATCTTGTAGCCGACGTCAGCTTTTTCTTTGTTCGTCAAAGAGAAGAACCGGAAATAAATTCGGGATCTCCGTGTCCATTCTGAGCGTCAGGAACTGTCCTCATCCAATAAAAACAGAGGACAGGGTTCGGAGAAGGCGGTGGAACACTTTCTTATTTTTTTAACAAAGCTGTCCAAAGGAATTCTTACGAAAGTAAATGCAACCGCAGGTGCTTGAGATTAGGGTGCGTTGTCATAAGACAATATTTAAAATTATTCTTATTTATATGTTTATTCAGGTTTGGCTTGGATCGCAACACAAGGTACAGTACTATTATTTTACTGAAGATGATGAGAGCGGATTAAAGGAAATTGGCGTTACGCTAGAAAGGAAGGAGAACGGAAATGAGAGAGACAGACAAAATAATGAAAACACGTTGTAGGAATGAATCCTGGAAAAAAGGGGAAACTCGGGACGCATTTTATCTTTCATTTATTGGTGAACTTTAAACACAATGCCGGGAAGTTTGTCTTGAGTTTCACGCGTATGTTTTCAGTTCCACACATAAAAAACCGGCTGTAAGTGTTCGGTGTCTTTGGCGCTGCTTTGGTTGTTTCATATTTGGCCATTTGACAGGTTTGTGTAGGAGATGACGTCTATAATTTGGAAGGTGTATAAGCAGTATGTAGAACTGTATCCGGTACTTCGCACACAAAATGGTTACAAAGACTGGATCTTACATGCGTTACTGTAAACAGTCAAAGGACGGGAACTGGATCGCCGCAAAAGAACACGTGTTGTTGAGGACGGCCTGACAGTGAGGTCACTGCCACTGGACCCCCGGCTGTAACAGCGGAGCCAGCAGACGCCAGGGTAGCGAATGGATCCAGGCAGTGACGTCGCGGATCGTATTTTCGATTGCGAGAAGTCTGATGTCATTATCTCGTTTCACTAGCAACTCACAATCTAACACGCACACATACATGCATGTTCACGTACACTCGCACATACAAACGGATCCAGTTAAGCAAAAACTGTTCACTTCTAATGTGCGGGTTGTTTGGAGTGAAGCATCTGCCGCAGATTCCTTCTGCTGTGGGACAGTGATTACAAGACGGGTTTGCCCTGGCAGGGCAAGCGATTGAACTCGGTGACTCGGGTTCGACAGAAAAGCTTTAACGACATGTTTTCCCCAGCAAGGCTATGAGAGACTGTCGAACGTCGGGCGAGAAAGCGGGTCTCGGTGATGTTGTGGTCACGTGGGAAAGGGAGGAGAATTGGCTGGAGGAAGGAAGGGTTGATGGAATCGTCCGAAAGACTTGTATGGAAATTTATTTCAGTTCAACAAAACAGCTGAAGGCAAAAGGAATCCTTTGACAAAAATAAACTTCGTCACATTTGTTTGGCTTACTTGGGAGAACTGGAGGGGTATGGATATGTAAGAAAAACAGGTGACTGCCGCTTGGAGTAAAATCTTTCTTAAATTTAAAACAAGGGAACTGGACCAAGCTAAGACATGACAAAGACAAAGACAATCTACATGTTTCGGGGCACTACCCCTTCATCAGGATGACACAAAAACGACGAAAAAACGACAACAACGAAAACAGAAGAAATTTATGGATATGTAGATATGTAGAAATTTATGGGTATGTAGAAAAACGTACTTAATAGTCATACTTTGGATGCTGTTATACAATAGTCGTATCAAAATTAGTGTTCAGCTACAGGTTTAATTAGACAGTTTATCTGTTTTTCTTAAAGATCCATGTATTTAAACATTTGAATTTCGTGCACAAATTACTGATTGCATGCTCGGAAACAGACAATGCTGGCCTTTTGTGACTCTTCTTGTGGGATTCCCTTGGTATCAACGATTTCGATTGTTTTCATGAAAAACGGACCTCAGGCAGCAGAGGCTCGTGTAGGGGTGCTGGGTTAATTTCAGTGCCATCGCATAATCGTGGCAGCATGCAAATCTGTCTCGAAACAACGGCCTTCTCTTGCCGCCTGTGGCGACTCCTGATGGGGATACCTTCTCGTTATGTCGTCTGACCTTGACTGTTGTGAGTGTTCGCATTATTGCACCCTGGGATTCTCTCCACTAAATTTATTCTGTCCGACCACCCACCTCCCTGCCACTTTTTTCTTTCTGTCCCCTCCTTCGCTGTCGTTCCTCAGTCTCTCCCTCTCCCTTTCTCTTGTGTCACAGGATGTGTCCAACAATCATTTCTGATCACCTAACTTTTCCTGCATATCTACCGATATAATTTTGGCACAAAGCCTGATGCCATCAAAAGCTTTTCCGAATCAGTTTTTATCTTTCGGGATTAAATCAGCTTTATTCAAAGCAAGCGCCCGAATTCTTTGAGCATGATTCACGAACAGGGGAAAGAATCCCAAGCGGAGACACTTTGCTTGCCGATGACACACAAATGTGAAGGAAAGCCAAGCCGTCAGGTGAATACAAATGCCACATTAAACATGACAAAAACTATGGCTAACGTCAGCAGTGGCGATGTTTCCAACTGTTTATGTCGTCGTTGATTATCAGCTTGTGAACATCAAGGGCTGCTAGGGATAGCAGACGACAAACCACGAGAGCAGAAGCCACATCCCCGCAGGTCCCACCTACGAACCTCTGGGTCAGGGGACTTGAATGCGACGTGGACAAAAATTACGCAGCCTTAATATTAAACTGTAAAAAACCCATATAAAACGTCAATGGCAATGCACAAAGGAAAGGTAGACTTTTAATCTTTTTTAATATCCAGGTGTTCTGTTACATCTCATTTACTTTAAGGTATGCGTAATTAAAGTTCTGTTCACCTTGGTCTCCAAGGAAAACCCAGGTTCAGGATGTCCGGGACGACACCTTGGTGTCTCACCTCCGTGTAGGTGTCAGGCCCTGCCTGTGCCTCCGCTCGCTGGCAGCAGACAGATTTTCACACCTGCAAATACAGGTAATCGCAAAGGAATGTTTGCCATTACCGGCCGGCCTAGTCTGGGACTGTCACTTGTTGTGTTCATCTGCCTGCCGTGGGCGATACGTCTGTCCTGATTAATATTCATGGCTTCCACCTTCCCGTACCAAGCAGAGGAACAGGGAGGGTGCTGACAGATGCTTTGTGTCCCAGTCGGCTGAAAGCACACCCCGAGGTAAAACAATAGGGCGTGTGAGACTGTGGCTGGTTGTGTGGGTGCGTGCAAGCACGTTTATTTATCCCGACTAAATCACAATAATACAATGGTTAAGAAAGTTTAGTTCCATTTTCCGATCGATAAAGATGACTTTGATCAATCTTCTCGTTTTAAACCACCAAGTAGCTGAAGATGCGGGAGCAAGTGAAAAGCTGCAGACAGAAAGAACCTTAGCGTCAACAAATGAGAAAACAGCTGCTTTTGTCGAACTTGCAAGGAAACGGAAAAATTAACAAATACGGAGACATGCTGGTGGTGGTTAATAAATATTCGGAGTAATAAAATGCTGCCTTTCGAAATGTATTTCAGTATGTGTCAGACAAAACTGAGTAGAAGGAACTAGTGATGGCTGAGTTTTGATCTTCACTTTGTGACGTATGTTCTGCACAAACAGCTGATATGTTGCATTACGTCATACAAGTCCTGATGAAAAAAAAACTAATTTGCACCAGTACTTCATGCACATAGTTTTAAAAAATGTCAAAATTCTAATTTGTAGCAGTAGATGAACACCTGAATTGTATTACAAAAATATTTAGCCTAAAGTATGCCCTAGTGTTCTGTATGAACGCGTGTTAAGTAACACTGAGCAGGTGGAAATAACATGCTTTCAAGTGGATATCTTTTATCAGAAATCCTGGTGTTTTTCGTGCGTTTGCTTGTTACTTCAAATAATGTGTAGAACGCAAATTAGATTTTCAGGAGTTTTTGTAAGAAACATTAGGAAGCATTCACGGCTTCTCGTTTGTTCGCTGAAAGCCGTAAACAGAGATCAGAGATCAGAAGAGACCATTAAGCTAACCACGTGTAAGAAGCGAATGTTTGTCTCTGCACCAATTCTAAGTTCGTTTGAAAACTGTCATTTCATTTGATCAGTTTAAGAAAACGCCAGCATGCAAAAGACCTCCAAGACGCTGTACTTTCGGAAAAATGTTGGTTTCATTTCAGCTAACTCCGGGCCCTTTCTGTGTTTACGGGAACGACATGACAATTCGGATTAAAAGACACTCATTTAGCGCGACTCTGATGAATGACTTGTCCAAAGCCTCGTCTTTGCGTCGTTAATTTTGTGACGTCTGTTGTCCCACAGACCTGCAGTAACGATGGCTTCTGTCCGGAGTTTCTGTCCGGAGTAAACAGGACAGGCTTACGGCCTGGATATGAGTCAGGTCTGTTGCGGATGGCCTAGGAGAATATTAGCGCATAGCTGTCAGGATTATCACCTGCCACACAGATAGCCACATCATCTGGAGTCAGCTTATGATCTCGCCAGCAAGACGCCGAGTCATATTTAATTCATTCTCCAGTAGACGTAGGCGTGAGTAGTGTCTGACGGTCACTGTTGCCCCTTCACTTCCCAACACTTTCTCTGTTCTCACCTTTGATTGTGTCTGTTATAGCCTACTCATCAGGACTGCATTAAGGCTGCAACAGTGACAGATCACGGCCGGACAATACACGTCGAATGTCGAAGCTCTCTCTTCTCTGTCTGTCTCGGCGTTTGCTTCTGCCCGCCTTCTTTGCTTATAAATGCGTATTTGTGCGCCAATAAATACATCGTACAGGATTAGTTGTATTTATGCAGCGAAAATGCCTTTAAGAACCCCCAGCACATCTGCAAAGGTTGGCAATTGTTTGGGTCCTTGTATCGTTAATTGTGATTTAATCTTTCAGTCTCTTCAAAGGCCTTTATACTTCTTGTAACATCTATTTGTGTCTGTCTTTATTTTTGTTAAACTGGTACCTTATGTATAGAAACTGTGAACAATTTGTAATATTTACATTTTTTCAGGTTTAAATGCTTCTTTCAAATCTGACGGAGTAAGAATTGTATCATTTTACAAAGGGTTTGAAATAGTTGTGCTAACTTATGAGAAATGTACACAGGAAGCTCAAACACTTGACATCTAGTTTAAGATTTTACTGTGCTACGGTTTTTTCAAAAGCTGTGGTATTTACATAACGAAAGGTATGCAGTGCAACACTGCTTTGTAGATGCGAAGTATCAATGTATTTCGTAACTTTTGTTCCCTTGGTTATATAAAGTTTCAGGCTTAACGTCATCATAAATCAAAGTGGCTTAAGAATGGCCTGGTATGTTAATCGCCCGATAATGCGCTTTACAGTCTGGTAAAATCCCATTTAATTCTATTGTTTGCGAAAGAACTTAAAACTATTTTCTGCGCTTGGAGATACCCACGCGCAAACATCTAAATCCTCATCACAGCATGCGACAATCCGCATTCTCCATGGGCACGGGATGTCGTGTCACCAGTATGTGACTGACTAATCGGGGAATAAGCTGCTGTCTTCCTTGGGTCAAAGGTTCCCTCATGCTGTCCTCGACTTGCGTCAACATCGCCCGTCTCTCTGAAGGGTTGAAAGCAGAGCTGCGGGGGAAGGAGATGGGAGGAAAGCGGGAGGGAAGCGGGAGGTACCACGGCGTCGTGATAGGCACAGTTGCACTTTTAATTCATTCGGCCTGACAAAAGACGCGCGTTGCACAATGCGGAGCTGAGGAAAGGGACTTACCACGAGGCCGTCTCAGGCTCTATTGCAAACAGGCTCAAAGTATTCACAGCGCGATTCTTCACTTTCGAAAACAGAAACTGATAGAAAAACGAAACACCATTAACATTTAATTTTCGGCTCAGGCTAGCTTATGGCGCTTATGTGCTATTAAGGCGAAGAAAGCTGGATTTCTTTCTTTATTTAAAGTTTTATATACACAGTACTTTACAATGTCCTCGTTTCGTTGAGTGTTAAAGGAGAGCATTTTTTATCTTTAAAGGTAAGCAAGAGAACATTTTGTACATTTGCCATGCTGCGTTATATGTGTATTCAACGGATTTTTAAGAGCTTTTGCAGCAACATTGCTTCTTTGAAGATAGAGTCTTTATCGCCAGTAATGGAATATTTTTTCTTCTAGGTGTAGATACATGGGATTTGCATGTAAACTATCGAAAACGTTTCTGTTTTAATTTTGGTTATTAAATGGCTGAGCGATACACCAATTGTTGCATTTCACAATAGCCACAATCAGGCGTTTAAAATTTCAAAGACAAAACATGACTTTAGCCAGGAATGATGATCTCTGTCCTCTCTCACATGCACATACATGCACCCACAATACACACAGACGCGCGCACACATACACACTCTATTACGCACACACCCGCACAGACAAATTATATAGTTTCGCAGTCTCTCTCTCTCTCACACGCGCACACACGCACCCTCCACTCACATACATCGTGTTGTCAGTAAGATATGGTTCCCACTCGCCCACCACCTTCTCCGCTAGGAAGCTAAATGGGTTAGGGACTCAGATAGCAAGAAATTAATGTGGCCAATCACATCCACAGAAAGGAGCTGACAGAGACAAAAATGGAGCCGCCCTTACAGAACGCTTTACTTTTCGTATCACGTCCTGGCCGCTCTGTATTGCGCTCCATCAAAGAGTGGAATAAGAAATGACCGGACACTGTGATGAAGTGGCCACATCGACAGAACAGACCTGGCCGTGGCTGCATTTTTGGGATTATGTTGCTGTCTAAAACGAGTGCTCGTCGCGCTGTATTTCGCGATGTTTGCATGTGGATGTCCGTTTCCAAATGTGAGTAGAGGCCTGCTGCAGATTTCTCAGAAAGTTTCACAACAGAACAAAACAAAACCATTAAAAACTTCTCGCTGCATAAGTCACACGCAATGGAAAGTGAGTAAAATATGCCCAACGCATGAAGATATGCATTTATGCAAAGAGACAGCGAAGATGTGTTGTGCTTATTTCCGATAGTAGTTTCATAATTTTCAATAATTTAGCAAAGACTGATTTGTTTTGTTCTTGTTCAGCACATAATATTCAATTCCAGCTCTGTGAGTAGGTTATTATGTAACAGCAGTATATTGAAATAAGCTTTTTCCCTAAATTCATGGAGCGGAATATAAATTTGACACTTCTGGTCTATCTGTCCCACCCCCTATAGTGGCCCCACCCCCTGATCGGCGCATTGCCCACCCCTTCTCTCTGTCTATATATATATATACGACCGACACCCGTCTCTCTCTCTCTCTCTCTATATATATATAGACATATATATCCCCCTACCCGAATAGTCAATTTTTGGGTTCTGGTGATCACACCTGTCAAGGTTGACACGTCGAAAATCGCCCCCCCTCCCTCCCCAAGTCCCGAGTACTAGCTGTTGTACTGGGTACTTCACCGACCCTTTCACTGACCTCCTGGGAAAGCCTGGATGCTGTACAAAGGCTAAGACTAACGTCATTTTGTGCATGACGTCTTTGATAAGTTTGATGTCACTGGCTGACGTGTCCAGGAAAAAACTACTTCTGTGCCGTTCACATCAGTGGGCGGCGGAGGACGGTGCAGGTGAGAAAAAATACCTAAAACAGGAAGGAAGTTACTAGAAACCACATTTTCTGCTCAAAGAATTTCATGACAAGTGCGTCTCACCATTCCACTGTGCAGAAGACAACTTGTGGCAGAGCGGTTTCTAATAAGTCAGGTCTCCACAGGTTGGTGACAAGTCTGAGTTTCCAGATTTTATTTCCTCCTACGCGCTTTGGGCTATAGAGACAGTTTCAGAAGACTGACATTATAAGAACATCCCCAGCTGTGGCAATATCGAGTGGCAGCTATTTGTTCAGCCGCCGAGCATCGCTTGCTGAGTTTGAACATGCAGACAAAATTTAAAAGGTCTTCTGGTTGGCCAGCTGAGGGCAAGGACGAGTCGGTCACACGGAAAAACCCAGTGTACGGGGAGGCATCCACCATCGTGCTGACGTAATCAAGCGAACACACCTGCCGAGGAACGTCAGCTTTATAAAAGATCGTCCAGGGCCCGAGAACTTATTTCCGACTCCTCGGCTTGAGACATCTTCCAAACCACTTAAGTTTGGGAGTGGGTGGAGGGGTGGAGGGAAAGAAATGGTCGGAGAATTTTTTGTAAGAAAAAAAGACTGTGGAGATTTCTCCGTTCAGTCTCTACGTAAAGTTCCTGATGGAGGAAAGCAGTGAACTCGCCGAACAGAACATTTCTCCAGCTGTCCTGACCCAGAATCCCTCGCGCTGCAAAAGGAAGCGCGTGCGAGGCGAGGCGAGGGAAAGGGAGGGGATTTGTCGAAGACGCTGTCGTCCGCACTTCAGAAGGATTTGGCCCGTCTCAGGCACCCTCGGCCAGCAGTGCATCCTTCATCAGTAAACACGGGGGCGCCTGGACAGCGAGGTAATTGTGTGGACTTGCCGATAGAATTGGTGATCGAACAGAGGCGGGCGTGTCCTTGCACACCTATGGCCTGACTGCTGCCTCGTGCCGCTGATGCCTGCTCACGCCCCTCGCACTTTCCGTTTGCTGACACGCTTTGTTGTTGTTTTTTTTTTTTTGTCATCTCTCATCGGCTCGTTTTGCTTTTCTGCGTCTTTTTTTTTAAGTAGATGATAATCTTCTCTTCGATTTGTCTGTTGCTAGCCTCTACTGTCAGTCTTCAATTCCTTTATCTTCTATTAAGTGCTTTTTTAAGAAAGAAAAGATGAAGTTTCTTCTGGAAAAAAATAAATTCTATGGACCGCTGTAAATGTTGAAATTACGTTTTAATGGATTATCCATGCCTTCTTGTGGGGGAAACATAGACGAAAAAAAGTGGGAGAGAAAGGGGCAGGGGTGAGTCTAAGCAATAGACATGAGGAGAGACAGACAAGAAGACAGAAGGACGGGCAGATGGATGGAATGACGGACAGACAGACGTGTAGAGAAAAATAGACTGACTGACACAAAGTGCTGTATATGTGAGAACCCAGCAGACAGACTTACGAGCCAGACACGTCTATTATTTTCTTAATCGACAAAAGTCTTCTGGTACTTTGTAAACTGCCTTCTGGACCCTTCGCAAGAATTTATTCCCCACCTTTGAACGCGCTTTTCTTTAGCTTCCTGTCGTCTCGTCTGCGCTGAGAGCTGCCGGTCTGTTCGCGATCCCTCGGAAACACTCGCTCAAGTTCGGGCACGATGGTGACCTATCCAGCCTCCATAGTAGTGTCGGCTATGATTAGGAATTCCCTGATTGGTGGATCGTGATGCCAGCAAGTATTAGACGTTCCTTGATTGGTAGACTTTCCCGCAGGACCGTGTCCTGGGCTCTTGGTCGAATTGAGAATACTGGGACTAACGAGTATGAGTATGCCAGGACAGGAGCAGTGCCAGACAGAATGGGTGTCCGTAATTCTAATATCGTCGTTTCTCAAATGGTCGTAATCCGCTTTTGGAATGCAGTCCAGTAGAACTTATTGCAGTATGTTGCCTATTATCGTTAAGAATAGTGTGGCTCCTTGGTTGAAAGAGGATGGGGGATGACATGTAGACGTGATAAGGTCTATATCGATTTCAAGGGACGGGGGTGCAGACAGACGAGGTGTTAAAAATAACTAAGAAGAAGAGTTTTGTACCGTTCGAGTCAAAGAATGGGTCGATGTGAGATGTCGACACCTTTCGGGAATAATAATAATAATAATAATAATAAT
>SMGT01008793.1:11180-30063 GCA_004794575.1 Lanistes nyassanus | reverse complement strand
AATAATAATAATAATAATAATAATAATAATAATAATAATAATAATAATAGGAGAGGGACAGTTGGTCAGAGTTAGATTTTTAAACAAATAGTTTAAAAACAAATTATAACTCACGTTAACCAAGTAAACCCCGGTCTGTTTTGTAATAATTTACGTCTTTTCCCCTCACTGATCTTTGAAAAAGTACAGAAGAAAGTTAACGTGCAGTTTCATTTAAAGTATTCAAAATTCTTAGAATAGTAGTTAAAAGCCTACCTGCTTGTAGACTGTATGGACAACAGAGAGGACACCTGTTGAATGCATGGGGCTGATAGTCTATAGAGAATGTTGAAGGCTATACGTATGCTAGAGAGGAATGAAAAGAAAACTTGCTGAGTCTCAAAGTAGACAACAAGGGAAAATAGAGGAACTGGTAGGAAGAAGGCAAGAAAAGGAAAAGCCCCGATTTGACGCTTCTGCTAACTGGGAAGCGTTTTTCTCAATTTTTCTGATCGACAGGAGGATAGAGGGTCTGTCTGCTGCTCGCCAAGATTTCCCGAGATTCTGGGAGCGTTCTGAGGATGCGCAGCCCCGTGCTATTATCGGGCTGGCACGGACGTGTAATTGTACTGCAGACCTCCGAAGACAGGTGACGGGAGGCCGTCCAACAAGGTCCGTAGAACAAAGTGAAAGCATTTTTTTTCCTGGGGAGAGGGTGGGTTGCGTTTCCGCGGAAGAATTTAACTTTCTATGTTTGTGAAGCTTTTCTGGCATCGGTGTAAACTATCGTGCAGGAAAACCATCAGGTTCAGAAAAAGGACGAGGATCAGAGGTAGGGATGGAGGGGATGAACAAATCCTCCCCCCCCCCAACTCTTACACGTCGCTCTATGTAGCTTTTGTTTTGCATGTCTAGACATTTCAGATTCCTTTATTTGCTGTAAAATGTTTGTCTTTAGGGAGCTGACGTATGAAGCAGCTGGCCGATAAATATAGATTTAGCATCAGACGGCACCAGAACATCTCAGGAAGTGTGTGTATGTGTGTCGGGGAGAGGTTGAATTTATACACACCCAAATGCGCTTGTTCACGCACACACGAAAACTAACCCTTACGCACATGCAGGGACGGACAGGAGGGCAAAAAGCAATTTATTTGTGCGTTTGCAGGGTACTTGAATGATATAAATTGAACAAGAACAAATGAGGACAGAGCGCTATAAAATCGTCAAATGACAACCCCAACAAAGTACTGGCAGCGCTAGACACAACCGTATGCTGACGTATGCAATCAGGGGAGCCTACCGTACCCATACACGTAGCAAAGAGAGAGTCGAAAGTAAGGAACGTGGCAGATCTTCTTATAGCGCTCTGTCCTCATTTGTTCTTGTTTGATTATATTGTGCACCCTGAGGATTCCATGTAATTGTCCTATGTTGTGTTTGTGTCGAATCCCAATTGTTAGTTTACGCTTAGTGAGCGAGCTGACGATAAAAATTAGGGATTCGCTGTATGCACACGTGGTACACCAGGGGCTAGCCGTGTGAAGACTAGGGTCGTTTAAAAGAAAGTTAGAAGATCTGCCACGTTCCTTACTTTCGACTCTCTCTTTGCTACGTGTATGGGTACGGTAGGCTCCCCTGATTGCATACGTCAGCATACGGTTGTGTCTAGCGCTGCCAGTACTTTGTTGGGGTTGTGATATAAATTGGTTGTGGCATTATTGCAAATATACAGCACATGTAAAGACTGAAGGATTGATTTAACTTTGTTTTAGAGTTATGTTTTTATTAATTGGCGTACACTTGTTCATGATCTGAGGCAGCTTTAGCTGTTTTTTTTTACATCTGGCGGTACTTGTCGACATATAAGAAATGTCATTTCGAAAGGTGTGTGTAGGTGCGTGCGTGTGTGTCGCTGAGCACATGCACATGCGCGCGTGTGTGTGAAGGAGGTGAAGAAGTGGAGACAGAGATGTGTGGTGGGGGAAGTGGGATGAGACGGAACTTGGAAAGAAAGGAGGGAGAGACAATACTTTTATCGATCTTTAAATTGTACTGATCTCTATAGTACAGTACTAAATACATGTGTTTCATCCTTTTCGCGAAATCCCTGCTTGAAACCGAAATGCTTCCGGTAAAGATATGCATACGTTTTTTTTTTGTTGTTGTTTTCGGAAGGAGCACTAAAACTTCAAAGAAAACAACCCCTAAATGGTAAAAATCTTTTCACTTTTAATTTTAGGGACGCAAATGAACTTTGCTGAGATGAAAGTATGCATTTAACCTATGCAGTTGCCGGTGAATGTTGTTCGAACAAAAGATAACTGGGTTCTCCCCTCTCGTTTATGCTGTCAGGAAGTGGTGGAGAGAGTTTGACTGTAAATGAATAAAATGGACGATCAAAGGCTGGGAAGGTTTCTCTGTAAAACACTTTCCAGACAATTTAACAGAATGAAATACAAGTTCTCACAGCGTGTTTGGCGGGAGTCAGTAAAGAGTACGACACAACGACCAAAAGATGTGAAGACGAAGAAAGGAATGTTTGCCCAGATAAAAAGTGATGATGTGATGACCGGTGTGCATAAAAAGACTGACATTTATGTGTAATTTTGCATCAAATTGTCGTTGAACAATTTACTCGGAATCTTTTAGTCTCTCTCATTCTGGCGCACCGAGCTGAATAGTTACGTCATAGTGTGTTGTACGAAGCCCCACCCACAGCCCAGGTAATAGTGCAAATGTACAGTATAAGCTTCTGGTTAGGGATACTTTACACTTTATGATTTCAAATTCAGCGCAGTTTTTCAGAGCATGGCAAAGCTAGTGCCGAGACGGATAAGGTGGGGCGTGAGAAACCCCTGCCTGGTAGCATGCAGGCAGAAAAATTATGGCTCCCTGAAGCTTCCCATAGCAACCAAGCAGCCATACATTTCCAGAGGCAGATGACCCGGATTTCTGCTGCTGGCGGCTCTGGCCGTGACAGTTATAGATCTCTGCGTCCACGTCTTCATCGGATGCGCTTTTACCTGGCGCATTGGAAGATTCTGCTGCCACAGTTAGTGTTCATGGCTGACGATGGGATGGTCCTTACGTCAGATCGAAAAGAAACTAGCAGAAAAATGTAATTCTCCAGAAAACTTATACCTGGTATAATGCCCCGAAACGTTGACGTCTTGTCCAAGTCTCGCTTGGCCAAGTTTTCTTTGTTGTGACCTTATTTTCCTTAGGCAGCATCACCTGTTTCTTTTCTCTTTAAAGCTATACCTGTACGACGGAGGGTGTCTGGGAAGTGATTTGAAGTGGGGGATAATGAAGCGATTCTTTCACACGCGTGTGTACGTGCAAAATGTTGCATGTGCTTTCTCTTGAATTCTGCCTCATCCTACTCCTCTTTACCACCACCACCACCACCACCACCACCACCACCACCACCACCACCACCACCACCACCACCACCACCACCACCACCACCACCACCACCACCACCAGAGATTTACTAGATCTGGGAAACAGACTTGGAAACAGAATCCTCCCTTACCTATCCATAACAAAAAGCCAGTGTCTGGCTTTATGGAGCGTAAATGACTTTGTGCTTTTGCGCGTCCGTTATTTTATTAATATGGACGCTACTTGTCACGGACACACAGTGGCAGTTTTATTAAGTTTCAGTGCAATGCATACCAGCACACAGCTATTACAGATATACACATCTAACACAAAACAGCCATAAGCGCATTCCACGAACTGCATCATGGGAGTGGTGGAAACTATAACATATGCAACGGCGCTGTGTGGCACACAAATGCATTCCCCTTGATGCACAACCGAAGTGCTTTCAACACAGCGTCGTGCCGTGGGTAAGTTTTTGACACGTTGCTGTGTTCGTGAATCTCAAAACACCCAATGTGTGTAACACTTAGTATCGTGTGGAGCCGCAAACATTAAAAACAGCATGGTGCAGAACACAAATATGTCGAAAATATATATGAAACAGTTCTATAAATGATCAGATATGATTCCAGCAAATGTTGGGGGAAAATAGGTCAAATAACAGCATTACATTCTCATAAATATGCGGCTTGGTTACTTTCTGTGACACCCAGTGAAACCAGGATAAAAAAAACTCAGCCAAGTATTTTTGTTAATTTTTTTTTATTTTTCTTACTTTCTTGTTCATATTTATTTCGTTCATGTTTTAGTGTTCTTTCTTTTCCTTTCAGTTATAAATAGCTCATCCTGGTTGTTTAAATCTGCCGGACACGGCGAATTAGAAATACGTTTGTATGATTTAAGCTATGCCCAGCCCAAAACATTTGCCGATCATCACTGGCCATTGCACCGTATATCGTCTGCAGATATTCATCTTTTTATCAGTATTTAAAGACGCGAAACTTCTCAGTTAAGCGCCGCATTCTGAGGATTCCAGAGATGCCGCTTGTCGCCTCCGCCCACGGGAGCAGGATTCTGCAGTCATATTCGATCCTGTCTAGGTCCTTCAAGCTACAACGCGCAATGCGCAATCCTCCGGTGAAGAAAGGCCCGGAGCATGCTATCTCAACTGGGCCTTTGCCGATCAGTGGAACGTGTTTGCATGAGAAGGGGAGGGTGGTGGAGAAATGTTATATATATATATATGATTGATCGAGAGGGATGATTTCGTTTTGATGACCATTTTAGGCGGGTCCCGCGCCCTTGTCCGACAGGGCGTCGACAGGATTTCCTACATGGAATGCCGCGAGAGCTTTAGGAGACCAGCAGAGCGAGATGCTTTTCAGTCGCCTGAGAATGAATCACTTTCGAATTAATGTACTGGTTTTAAAAAGCGAGCTGAAATAGAGGTTACCTAGCTGCCCGTTCGTTGGGTTTTCCTCTTCCCTTGCTTTACTGTTTACTTCGATCTTCTGTTCTTTACAGCCCAACCGTTTTTTCCTTCCTTTTCCCTTGATCTCTTTGAAAAACTTGACTTATTTTCGGTTTCTTTAGTCCTTCTACTTCTCTGCCGCCACCACCACAACCACCACAACCATCATCATCATCATCATCATCATCATCATCATCATCATCATCATCATGGAAACATTTGATTTCTTTATTTGTTCTATGAGCACTTTTCTTGTTTCCCCTTTCCGTTCAACCCCCCCCCTTCAACCTTCTCTCTCTCTCTCTCTCTGTATCTATTTTATAATGTAGCCCCACCTCCCTGTTGAAACAATTCGTATACGTACCCCCCCCTCTCTCTCTCTTCTCTCTCGTACTTAGTGCTAGTGTGCAATGTATTCCTCTCAACTTCCCCAGTAACTCAGCTTCTCGCTGCGTCCTGCAGAACACGGACCCCTCCCCCAACATCCACCACCCATCGCTGTTTGCAATGACCAAACATTAATCAGTGAGCACGTGCAGCGACCCCAGTGCTGCCAATCTGTGCACCGGTCTCTGTTGGCGCCCTTGACCCATGGGATTGAACTCATGTACTGTCTTTCAGCACATTAACACTCGCTATGTTGATCAACCGGTGTTGTTTTCCAGCTCAGGATGTGCACACGTGATAGCTGCAGGAGAAAGGGGTGGGGGTATAAAAGTGCTCTGGGCGGGGTTCGATAGTTTGTATGCGTGTCCTTGCGTGTGCGTGCGCGTTTGACTGTGCATGGTGCGAGCTGTCAAAAGGGATTTGCTTTCGTTTGTTTTAAACAACTTGCGTGCTTGTGTGACTGCGCAGGTAACTGCAGGTAAAAAGCCAAGTGGTAAGTCGCTTATTATCGCCCCTTCATCGTCAGTTTCAAAACTTTATTCGACAGTCTAACTTCTCCCTCTCTACTCACAGGTCCCGTCCCATCCTCCACCCCTTTCTCCTCAGCTGCCTTCCTCCCTCTCTTCCTATTTCCTTCTTTTTGTCCCTCTTTTTGAAACGCAAATGAACGTTCTGTACTGTCTCTCTCACACACCCTCGCACGCACACACACGGGCCTGCTGCTGAGAGTACCCTTGTCTCCGATCATCAGTCAGACAAGTTATTTCGTTATTCCGCTGTAGCTTTGCACACAGCGTTTGCGTTTTTGATTTCAGGTGACAAGTTTTAAAAGGTCACTCTAAAGAAATTTTATCAACTTCCTCTTCTGTTTCACCTTGATGATGATGATGATGATGATGATGATGATGATGATGATGATGATGATGATGATGATGATGATGATGGCAGCAGCAGCAGTGTTGTTTCTCTTTCGTCTCCTCCTCATTTTCACTTTCTTCCTCGTCTTTTCATCTGTCCTCCTCGTTTTTCTTCCTTGAAACAGGCTGTCTGGACAGTGACTAGTGGCATGCAGGATAGTGTTATTTTTGCCAGTATTCGAACCCACCCCTTCCCCACCAAACACAGTTCAGGTTAAAACCACAGCCACGGGTATCTGCTTGCGCCAGGTGGCAATATTTCCCCCCACATCACGATGTTTCCTTCCAGCCTGCAGTAGATGTTTGAATTAAAAACAAATTCCTCTTCACCTGTTCCTAATGGACGTTTTTGCACCGACGTTTGGGCAAACATAAAGATTTTTCTTTCGAGTGACCTGCTGTTTGACCGTCTGCAGGCTAAATCCTATCGCTTGGTACTCGCATGAGAGTTGTCTTTCCCTAGGAACATCTGCAATGTCAAGACGCAAATGCGAATGTAAGGTAGCGAGGTAGAGGAAATGGACACCGGCCGCAAAAAAAGTGAGGGTCTCAAACACGTTATTCGTCCACGACCTAAAAGGGCCAAGGGAGGTTATCCTTTACTTGTACCTGTGTACTAATTGTCAAGAAAGATCAGAATTAAATTAACAAATTGTTAAGGTCATGACGCAATCAAAAGATCAGTTTGATGTGTGTACGTGTACGCGTGCAGTTCTGTGCTGCTGGTTTTAAGACATATCTTTTATATCCAGGCAGTTCTCTCAGCTTCTCATTAAAAAGTACAGCACTAAAAAGTAAAAGGCGAACACCAAGGTAGAGATAAACAAAATATAGGAATAGGGCGACAGTAGGGTCGACCAACAAGCCCTCCACCACTCAAGCCACAGGCAGCCACCTTCCTCCAGCCGAGCCAGGAAAGCGACCACATAGCCACCACCAGTCCAGAGCACCAAGCCAGGGCCCTCTTCCCTCCCCCTTCCTTCCCCAAGCCCCCCCCCCCCCCCCCTCCAGTGCGAAATCACCGCGAGGTGGCAGCACTTTCCCTCCCAAATCAACAACGACAACAACGGCTTCTCGTTGAAGTGAGTTCCAAACCAGAATGTCCCATTTGGACTATAAGTGTCTAACAAAGCCGACAGCAGAACGGTGCTGCCACCGTCCTGACCTCGCGATAGGCGGGGACAGACATCAACGCCCCTCGCCAGTAAACTGACCACGTCAGAGAATCTCAGAAAGATGACAAACGATAGATAATCTGCTCGTTCTACAGCGGCATATTCACTTCAAAGGTGAAGAGATTTATGAAAGCCGGCAGGCCATCTGCTGAGTTATGGACACGTAGAAATGCTGTTAGAAATAATACAAGAACGGCAAATAAAATAAAGATGGCTACTACCTTCCTCCGCTGCTTTTCTCTTCCGCCAAAAATCTTTCGGCATGCTAGAAGGGTTTGCAGTTAGCCACCCTCCAGGCCAGCCCTCAGAACGATGTTGGCTGGTGGTCTGAATTGTCTGCCCACTATCTGCCGATAGCGCGGCCGACAATTTTCGGCCATCAGCAGACCTCGAAATGCATGGTGGTAGTGCACCTTCCCTTAGCTTGTCTGTCTCGATGTGACACCCGACTTGATACCCGTATCACAGTTGTTGAGGGTGGAAAAGCCTGCCACAGATTGCAGACACAAACGATAACAAAGACTATGCGGGTCAAAATGATGGATGACCCACAACACCAGGCACTCTGTGAATAGAATGGCAGTCAGAGGAAAGGAGGGGACTGTTAGTCAGGGTGCCACGTGCATGACGAACGACCCTTTCAGTTCGCGCATGACAGCGTCAGTCTCCACCCCCATTTCCCCCTCCAAAACAATTCAGTGTGGACAGACCAGCTAACGTGCAAGGCGTGCTGTCTTTCTGGCCGTCGTACAATGCCAAGCACAGCCATTCATCACAGTCAAGATCTCGTTAATGCCGGATTAAGCTGATGCAATCTGCGATCGACGTGCTTAGCTAATCCCGCCCGCTGTCCTCTGAGACAAAGCTAGTAAGGAGGGATCGTGATAGGGGAGAGAAAAGGCCCCCGTTAAAATATTACTAGGAATCTAAAATAATATCACACCGTCAGTAAGACATCCAAACTAAAGTCATATTTATAGCATGCATTGCAAACGGCTTGTGTTGTCAAGGTTGCAGCCAGGTGGTAGGGCTTAAAAAGTATGCTACTTAGGTGCACCCTTGTCTCTCAGTTGCGTCACTACAGGTTACCTTTCATTGACTCTTTGTGAAAATGGCCGTTGTTATGAAGACCTGTCTCTTTAACCTGTCCCTTGGGCATAGGAAATGCATATTTAGAATTTGCAACGAATGAAGCACAGGAATTTCAAAATAAAAATGCAGTCTAGTAGTCCTTTCAGACATTTGAATCACTTATATGTTTCCGTATTATATTTTATATTCCTTTTTCTTCGGTATTGGTGTTAGGATCTGTCTGTCTGTCTGTCTGTCTGTCTGTCTGTCTGTCTGTCTGTCTGTCTGTCTGTCTGTCTGTCTGTCTGTCTGTCTGTCTGTCTGTCTGTCTGTTTCTGTTTTGTCATCAGCCTTACCAGCTGCCTGCAGCTTTGAGGACATAAGCTGTTATCAATCCGTCACAAATGAGATTTTCTTTGGGGGCGCTCTCTTTCTCTCTCTCTATATATATGGGGGGTCGCGGGTGGGGGTGGTACATGGATGTACGCGTCAGCGCATGCGTTTGTACAGCGTGCATTGATGCTAGTGCCCCTACTCTCGCGCGCGTGTTTCGGCTGAACGCATTCAAAAATCCGAGCGACCCCGCAAGACGTGTGGGGTATCGCCATGACTGTGGGTCCATAGATCTTCACTTCAAAGACGAGTTGACAGCGCCTCTAGCAACAAGCCAGCATTGCGAAGAAGATAATGCATCCGTAATGGTTGCTTGTCACAGTAATGGCCAAGCGAATCTTTAAGCTTTTGACAGTTGTGTAAACAAGGGATCACTGTAGAAGGACATATAAAACTATTCTAAAGACATTATGCAAATAATTCACACGCGCACACGAGCGCAGGTACTGTACCTGACACAAGTCTCTCTCTCTCTCTCGTTCTCTCTCCCCCTCTCTCTCGCATTCACACATGCACACAAACACATACTCGCGCTTGCATACACATCGAAGGCAAAATCCCAGTACCTTTCAAAACAGCTTGGTAAAGACATTACAATTTTGAACTGCATGCTGGTAACCACTTTTCCTTCCAGGCCAACAGGAAGGTAAACATTAAAAATTTCTTTTAGTTTTTACACTCCTTACACTTGCCTCCAGCAGAAACAAAGCGCCGACACATCACATTGCTGTGCCCATTCGTTGGCTTTTTAAAAAATGTCCGATTAGGTCTTGTATCTTTTTTGTTTGTCTCGTCCACGCGAACTGCGCATCTTAATGTGTTTTATGCGTTAAGAGTCTATCTACGGATTGATTGATCGATTTATTTATTTTCAACGTGATTAATTGATCGATCGATTGATTTTCAACGTGCACAGCGGCTTATCTAAGACTATATGAAAATCGACAAAGGTCCTTTTGCACGAAGATCTTTAAAAATAATAGCCTGAGCACATCATGCGCACCCTAGCTGTATAGAGAAAGTTAGGGCTCAAAAGTTTACTTCCTTTTGGAAATCCTTGTTTATGATTTGTTTTTGTAGGAAGGGGGTTTGTGTGACATCCCCAGTCATCCCACGCCATTTGGACCGCAATGTCCATTTTTAAAAAAAGTCTTTAAAAAATCTCATCTGATGCTAAAGTGTTGATGTGTCTGATGCATTCGTAGTCCTTAAAGGCCATCGCACACCAGCGTCAGTTGCGTCGGTCGGGAAAATGTAGCTATTCCACTTCTCTCCCAAGGTATTAGCGCTGTTTGCGCGCAGGCAACACGCATTCTCTCACACACCAGCAATGAATCAAAAAGACTACATGCTAAAGCCGTGCTACCTGTAGATGTTGCATTTGACGATAACGTGCAGTCACCCTATGTTACAGAGAGAGTTTTGCCTGATTAATCGTCAAGTCGTGTAGACACAGAAAACATTCTGACAGACTGACTGTTTACTCACCTACTTAAACGAACGCACGCGCACACAGGCGCGCGCCCACGCAGACATTCCATCTTAATTGATGCAAAGTAGAAGATGCGAGAGATAGCGTTAGCAGACTCCATTTTCCCCAAACTAACGCTGGCAGGTGTTTCGGTTTCCAGATCTGATGGAATTTGCTTGGACGCTTGCAGATCAAACCTCTATGTAAGATTCTTTGTATGGTTTTTGGTTGGAAGAGGATAGTGGTGGTTATTTTTGTAAGGTTGGCAAAAGTTTATCTGGAAATGTACATGATTTTCTTAATAGGAATTGTCTGAATTGGCAGTCAGTCGTGTATATCTCATGAAATTTGTTTTAAATTTTCGTTTCTGACACAAGGTAGAGGTATGGATGGAGAAAGAGAAGCGATGAAGGGGAAAGAAATAAAGAAACATAAAATCTTCCCTGCCACACATATTGTTAATATGGGTCAATGACCTTCAAAAACTGTATAAACAATTATTATTCAGAGGGAGAGAAGGGGGAGAGAGAGATGAGAGAGAGAGAGACAGGCAGAAGAAAGGAGAGATCAATGGTAAATATATATATATATATATGTATATCCACAGCTAATATTGTAAAGACAGCTCCATAAATACCCGCTTATTTCCCAGGTTACTTAAAGGTGTGCGGGCATGGGGTGTTGAAGGCAAATGATAAGATCAGCTTTCCAGTTTAAGTGTGTTTTTAACTGCTGCTTTCATGTCACGTCAGCCAGAAGCATAAAACGTGTGAGTCATGTCACACCAGCAATACAACTCGATAACGACAGGAACAGATGGACTACAGACATTTGTTTCCCTTTTCGTTGACGTGCGCGGTGTTTTGTTTCGAGGCACGAGCCCAGAAATGTGTTAACAGGTATGTGCGATTTCCTGAACAAGCGTGCGGTCACGCACTTTCGAGTTGGATTTTTCTGCACCACTCACAGAGTGAGTTTATAACCAAGTTGTAACACTTGTGCAGGGACGGGAGAGGAGTCTACGAGAAAAAGCTTGTAGAGACCATTGTGTGAGGTCTGTGTGGGCTTGCCAGTCATTTTTCTTTCTTTCTTTTTTCTTTCTTTCTTTCTTCCAGTGGCAGCAGAATGGGAATAGCTGCGAGTTTGTCGCCTAATCTGAGAAAGAAAAGTCAGTTACAATTTGTTTTTCTCTGTCTTGACACAAAGTTCACTAACAAGGTTTAACCGTAGCGACTCTACGTAAATCTGACCTCTTGAACTTTTAATTCAATACATTTATGAAATTTATTAAAACTTGATAATTATATCTCTTCGCTGTTTGTGTCTGTCTTTATCTGTCTGTCTCTTGGACGGATGGTTGTTTTATTCTGTTCTATTATTCTTTCTTTCTTTCTTTTCTTTCTTCTTTTGCGGGTGCACGCTTTCGCATCCTGTCACAACGAAAGGCACACGTACCCACATGGGTACAGGTTATACACGAGCGAGTGACTACAGACACACACACACACAGATTCCCAACAAAATACCTTTCTTCCCTTCCACATTTCCTGTAACCCATTCCTGTGCTCAGATACACACTTTTCAAGAATGTATGGATACCTAAAATGTGTACGAAGCTTCCGTCACAGCAAAATATTAAAAGAGTTCAGTGTTCCGATGGTTTCAAGTCTGTCACTACAACGTCACCCCAACCCACCTACCCACCCCCCCACACACGCACAACCCCCGACACCAACACCTCACCTATCCTCCACTCAATCTTCGACCCCACCCCACCCCCCATCAACCACGTCTTCGTCCTCGTGTACCTCATTTTCTTAACCTGAAGTATGCCTCCAACAAGCGTGGCTTTTACCTTAATGAAAGGCAAGACAGTTCCAACCGCTAGATCATGGCTTGATGGCTGCCGAGGTAGGCGGGCAGCTGGCGCGGATTAAACTCAACAAAAGCTTTCCGGCATATTGCCATTATTGATAAAACTTCGCCCTTCCATCAGTTTTAGGTACACCACAGGGATCAGACGCGAACCAAGACTGAATTAGGATTCGCTCGTCTGGGCCGTAAAGGACGCGTGTTTCAAGGAGGGCCGGGATTTGGGCGAAATCCCACACACGAGTACGTCAAGACTCTGAAATTCGTCTTTTCAGCAAAAGATCTGTTTTGAGACAACCAGTGCCAAATAACTCGCCTGTGTCCTGGTGCAATATTTTAGTGTTGTTTGGGTTGTTTGGTCGTTGTCTTTTCTGTCATTGTCTTCGTGAGTGTTGTTTATGTCTTAAACACATTCTGTTCAACATATCTTCAACATATTCATGTCCTGTTTAAGAGAATATTTTTTAAAAAATTACTTTCTTGAACTGTACATAGGAAGAAGTGACGATATATATGTCTTACGTAAATACCGAAATTCCTGTCTGAAAAGTTCGTGCACGTGTCTCATTTTGCTTTCCATAAATTGTTAACTCCTCTTTCTTTCCCTGATTTTACTAACTACGTGACGTTTTATAATAATTATGCGACCATTGTGATGAAGTGTGAGCAAAAACGTTTTCGTTTGTTCTCTCTCTCTCTCTCTCTCTTTCTGTGCGTGGGTGGGTCACACATGCAAGCTGCAACAAGGTCTCTATGCAAGAGACATTTCTGATGAAAACAAAATTGAAGACTAAATAAGTAAATAAATATACAGCTAACGATTCTCATGCCTGCTGTACACTCCTCTCGCTCATGACGCCAGCATAAACGATATCATCGATTGGTACGTCCGCGTGTTTGTGCGCATGCCTCGGCCTCGCTTCCATTCTCCGTTACAAATGGCGGTAAATGTTTGTCGAAATGTTTCTTTACTTCGGCAATCCATGATAAGCTGGGCAGTCTACAAACATAATCAGCAAGGCTGGCTGCTTTAGTGGATCTATACCCCGCATGATCTGCAAATAGTTGGAGGCTACAAAGTAGCACGTTGGCGAATTATTCATTTTCCCCGCCAGGGGGAGGTTGTGGCCTGCAGACATGAAGTGTGTTCACCGTGGCGATGATGTCAAGAGGAGGTGCCTGCTACTGACCCAGCCTGTGTGCGACGTCAGACAACCGGTCACGTCTGAAATGGAACGTCTACGTGACTTCTACGTGATAAAGAGGAGAGAAGTCAGAAGACCACAGAGCTGTGTCTGACAGAGTTTAACGGTGTCTCGGCTGTTAAAAAAATAATGTTTAGATCATAAGAATTAATAAATATAGGCAATCGTGTAGGCCTGTGTGTTGAGACACGCCCAACCATGCACGCACGAACAGACACATTCATATACACAAATGCACGAATGCACCCCCACCCCTCCTAGAGAGAGAGAGAGAAGACAAAGAATGGAAGAAAGAAGCGGAAGGGGAGATAGTTCATGTTACTTAAAGTCGCAAAATGGATCTTAGCTTGAAAACAATTTCAAAAAAACATGTTGATTTGATCTGCATAATTTTTCTCAGCAACTCTTGGAAGATCTTTCCACCCCACTTCTCCCAATAGACCAAGGGAATTATTTTTAAAAAATGGATTTAAACACAATCCAGTCCTAAAATTATATAAATGCTTTGAAAATGCTTGGGAAAAGAGTAGTCAAGACCCATGAATTATTATTTCTGTCACGTAAAAACCTTTTTTTTTTAAAGCTGCATAACATATTAGGGATTTGTGTATTGAATCTGGTTTAGAGTAGATGTGTCTGCTGGGTAAACGTTAAAATCTGCATTGCTCAAAATGTAACTTGAAAACAATTGTATAATCTAGAACTGCCTATCCCTGTAGGACTCCTTCTATACGAACACTCACTTTTCATGTAATCTTCGTAAGAATTTTATCAATGTTTCTTTAGTTTCAATAAATCATCGAATGTTTAACGCCTCAAACTGTTGCAGAAAACGCCTCAAACTGTTTCTATACTACTCAAAAGAACTGGGAAAAAATTGCAAACGCTATTCGTGCTGCCAAAACACAACCGGTAGTTATAAAAAAGCTGATATACCTCATTCAATTTTCCTAAGACCAGCAACAGATTTAAAGGGCTATTTTCATTGCAACAGCAAGATTTCCTGCGATGAAAGACACAACCCATGTATACAAATGTCAGAACAGATGCAGAACAGAATAATCAATGCCGATAACTTATGCGCCTCAATTGGGCTGCACACAAGCGAAGTACCGTTATCGTATGGACAGACCCAATGTTTCCAGTCATTTGCAGAATCCCCTGGCAATCCCGATTAAGCAAAAGGAACAGCTGGAACAGGTAGGTGATGAGGACCCAAGTCCCGTTTGGTCTGGCGTCGTCGTTCTGGAGTAAGGCGCCTGATCTCATTTCCTGCAGCGCTGACAGTACGAGGTGATGCAGAATGTCATCCCTGTAGGCCACGCCAGTGAGCTGGCCTTGCACATGGTGCAGGGGGTGGGTGGGTTGTAGGTCACGCCCATTCTTCCCCAAACATGATGAACAGTTCATACACCCTCACAGCAGCATCACCGTGCATCAAATTACACATAATTAAAGGGTATAATTTTGGGTATGTAAATGCAATTAAGACGTTATTGCAGAACCTAGGGCTAAATTGGGTGTGGTTGTCCCAGGGTACCCTCCCGTTCACACAAGCTTGGTTCAAAGAAAAGGTTAAAACATGCCTGCGCGACCAATATATACACCAGTGGCACACAACCATTGATAATAACGAAATATATTGGAATTATAGAATGTTTAAAAATAAGTTTTGTACTGAAAGCTATTTGACCTTACTTCCTGAAAGCTTGGCTGTCCATTTCGCTAAATTTAGGACTATTAATAACAATTTAACAGTTAATGTCAATAGATTTGAAGGAATTCCTAGAAATGAATGTGTATGTGTTAAATGCGCAAGCGATATTGGAGATGAATACCACTATATTTTGTGCTGTCCTTTCTTCCAGGAACATCGTAAGAAATACATAAGTCCTCTCTTTTATCAGCACCCTAATTCTGTAAAGTTCGATCTCCTTTTTAATGTTAAAAACAAGAAAAAACTGACAAATGTAGTGAAATTTATTGCTGTTATAACGAAAGAACTGAGAAATGCCAATAGTTAAGCGAAATGTTGTACAGTCATCATTGTATGCTATGTACCATGCCTTGGGTTTTATTCTTATTTTATGTTTACTTATTTGTTTGAATTCCTAAATGTTCCCCTTTCCCCTTTGTCTCTCATACCCCATCTGGGGTCCAGAGTTAACAAATAAAAAGTTCAAAAGTTCAAAAAGTCACCTTCAGACTCGGGTTCTTCCATCGTGAAAGGATCTGAAAAGCGCAGGACTCATGGATGAAAAGAACTCGTGCCCACTGCTGACGAGTCCAAGCCAGATAATGGAGGGGGGAGTGTGTGTGTGTGTGTGTGTGTGTGTGGGGGGGGTTATCCAGATCAGCTGAGCAGCGCGATGAGCTGGGGTCAGGACAGGTAACAATGCCTCTTACAGCCCGTTTCTAATCGTCTGGTCGTTGACAGGGAGATTCAAGCTTACTCGCAGCTTCCCCCCGAGTGTGTTGGCGGTGGCTGTTGTGTCTCGTAAAGCCGACAGAACTACAACCCTGTCGTCCTGTCTGGACGTCGATCGTGGATTGCGCATCTTCTGAACTCGCTGATACTTCCTGTCTGGTTGTAGCGGTCTTGCAATATCACAAAGAGTGAATGGGATGCACACACTTGGAGACTAACTTCCCGGACCTCGATGCCTTCCTGCAGCCACTTACTCGCCATGCCGCCATCAGCATCACTCAGTGGTTGTCTTGGAAGGCTGTCATAAATACCTACCAGTCCCTCAACTGTGACTGAATATTGTTCACATTATCGACTGTTTGCAACTTCGTTGACGTTTTTCGCCCGTAGAGTTTTGTCACTTGCATGCGTTTTATCTGCGCACGCTGTCTGGAACCTTGGGTGCAGGTTGGCCGTCTCCTGTGTTGTGCACAAATGCGCCAGAGCTGACTTCCACACACCTTGACGTTCATTGCTGCAGCATGAAGCAAATATAGATTTCGGATGTTGAGTTCTTGGAGATTACCCGTGTCCTTGACTACCTGCCAAAGTGCAGCTGGTCCTTCAATTCTTCTGACTAGTATATTACACAGACACTTTGTTAACAATTAGTAGTGAACTCCTTCCGTCTTCTCGCCTGGAGACTTGTGCCCAAAAGACCTCTAGATATTTGTCACGTTACATGATATATAGGAAAACTCGTAATGCTAAGTGCAGTCATTTGTCCTCCATAGAATTTGGAAGTTTTCCCTTGTGGGCTTTGTTCTCTGTGCTATTGCTTGTCGGAATTATTAGAAAAAGGCCGAGCGCAGCTAGAGCCCTCATGTGCATCTTCTGTAAAAATAATTGTCGCGCTCTTGTGGTGGTGTCAAGTCACGCTGTCTCTCATTTGCTGTTGCGCCCCTCACCTCAACACAGCTTCTATTTGATAGCGTTTCTAAGATCTGAGTTATGCTAATCAGGCTATCAAACTGTGATAACATGTCGCTGTATTAAGCTGCCAACAATTGAAACACAACAATATCGCAGTCGAAAACATTGAGCTTGATTACACTAACAGTGTTGTGAGGGAGGGAGGGAGGGAGGGAGGGAGGGAGGGAGGGAGGGAGGGAGCGGTGTCACACAAAGTACTCTATTCATAACCCAGACTCCGTGTCGGGTATCCCCCTAATATTCTCTGTACACACAATTTTCATCTCACATGTTGCTTGTCTTGTACTTCACTAACACACTGCCACACATAATACTCATCCCACAAATTATTTTTGCGAGTCTTGTACCTCACTAACACTCTGTCACACACAGAATTCATCTCATTTACTGGGTAGCCTGTATCTCACTATGCCAATATCATTTATCTCACAGAATAATTCGATATTTCACAAACATTCTGTGGCACACACAAAGCCAGTGAAAGAATATAACAACGTTCTGCTAATTCCTCCCCCCCCCCCTCGCCCTGCTCTTTGTTCTTCCGAGATTCTGGGTCTATCGTGAAAAATGTAAGCCGTTGGAAAATATTCTAGGCAATTATACTTCATGTTCTTTATCATACTTCCTGGTACCTACTGTATGTTCGATGGGCCCACACATATGCATAGCCCTTGTTTGCTTGTTGTCATCTAGCGTTTAAGCAGGGTTCCGTAAATGTACTTAGATACCTCTGCGAGTTCTTTTTTGACTCAAGTGAACTTTCGGTTCAACTCTTTCTTTCTTTTACTGGGGAATTTGTTTGCTCTACGGCTCTTTGTTGGTAGCCACTCAAGGTGCGTTTACCATGAAAACGTGCTGTACCCTCAGCTGTTGGGCCAGAAAGGAGACATTTACATCCCGTGCAAAGGAAAAAAACCGGTTTTCGCGGCCCTTTTTGTCTCCCACTGAACTCGATACAGCTTGATCCTTACCCCCTCGTTGTTGCTATCACTCGCCCCGGCAGTAAAAACCCCAGCGCTCACGTTTTTCATTTCACAGTCGGCATTATTGCCGTGTGAATTCAAGGGAGGCAATCTTTTATTGCCTGGTAAGAAAGAAGGCGAGAGACGGTCATATAACTGCTAGAGGACGGCTTTAGAATAGCGGCCGATCAAGGCGAGGTGCCAAGTTGTTAAACATTCTATTGTTAAGCTAATTGTAGCTCGTGTCCTGTGTTGGGATCTTTGCTTGCCCTTGGCGTGGAATTTAAATTTAACACAAACACTTGAGAGCGAAAAACCTTGGCACGGAGGAGAAAATAAAAACCCTCCAGAAAGTAATGGAAGTGGCTAAAGGGGGGGAAAAAACGAGGTAAATAGGGAAAGTTTATCTGAGTTGATGACGATTGGAGATGGCGGGAGTCAGGTGATGGATAGGCGAGTCTAGAGCACAGGGCTGTGGGGCAGAGTTGGGGCTGGGTTGGGGCATGGTTGGGGCTGGGGCTAGGAAGAAACAGAAGTTTTTTTTCTTTTTTTTGGTTTGGTTTCGGCAAGGGAGATGGGGGCTGTTCACACTGAAAAAATACAGGGACAAAGTTTTAATTGGATATGCAAGCACTAAAATATTTTTCTCCAGGATTGGTTTCGTGTGCACGCGCACAGACAATGCGAACACACATACACGCACGCATGCGTGCGCGCACACACACACGGATATACATAGGTATGCACGACCTCACACGGACTTCAGCAGACTCTGTGTTGATCTAACTGCGATGCCATCCAGCTGCTGCGCGAATCATGAAAACAACCCCTTAGCTGTTTTGATGACAATAAGTACCAGTGAACAACACTCCATCGTGAATGTATTCTTGCTTGCAACAAGCTCTATCCCACGAAAGCTGCAAAAAGCAACCTGGTTTTTTTCTGTTCGCATCGAGTGGGAGATGCTTGTTTCGCTTTCTCCAGCCCAAAACAATGTTTCCATGAGCAGCAGCCACTTCCAGAACTAAAGATCTTTAAGGGGAAAACACCTTCACGCGATTCAGTTAGCTCAGCACTTATGTGGGCAGCTTGTTAATGCGTCTGTCTTTAAACCTGGCCACAGACAAAAGACGTCAGTTCTCGCTTCAGGGGCAGAAAATATTAACCAAACAAAACCTAAAAAAAAAAAA
>SMGT01008793.1:0-11140 GCA_004794575.1 Lanistes nyassanus | reverse complement strand
AAAAAAAACGAACTTCAACGCGGCACTCACTCGAGCCGTGCCGAGGGCCAAAGACCGAAACTCGCTTTTTCACGTAACTTAACGAGATCGTTTGCAGACCGGGCAGCACCACCGGAAGCGGGCTAGCGAAGAGGCGCAGTGGCCTTTTGTCTTGCGAGCTGACAAAATGGCAGACTCCGTGCGCCAAAAGCACATCGGCTTATTGAATGATTTCTTGGCCGCGGAAAGCTGGTAGCAGGAACATAAACGCTGCTCTCGCTGGGAGCATCCGCTGCCATCTTGACCGAGAGGAGACACCAGCTGCTAACGTGGCGTCCCCGCAGTCATCATGGGTGGGAGGCCAGTGGGGGGAGGAAGGGGCTAGGAGGGGGAAGTATATAAGAGAGAGGTACAAAGGACAGTCCATCTCCAATCCACCCACCCTTTTTTATAATGCTTCCATTTTCAAACGTTCCGGGGCCATTGAAGAATGCTTTGACTGGGCTCAGTCTTCAAGATGGCAATGGTGGCAAGTGTAAGACAGAGACAGAAAGCTGTTCCTTCCCACCGCCTTTTCTTAAATGCTTCAGTTTTCAAACGCTCTAAGTCCATTGAAGAATACTTTGACTGGGCGCAGGCTGCCTGATGCCCTAACGAGATGGCTTCCCTGTCCTGATTACTTTAATAGGCGGATGATTTGAGCGAGTGATTACCATTACGGGAAATTTATTTGGGGCCTCGCCCATGTGAAAATATTGACCGAATTTGGAGAGTTGCGTTAGCCACACACTAGTTCTGAGCCTGTGCCTGCAGGCTGACTCTTTGTCTGGGGACACAGCTCCCAAAGACTGCCTGTCCAACTCAAGCGGGGTTCTCCCTTCTGTAAATATGATCATCAGGAATAAAAAAAATGAGATTATCCTACAAACTAATCACCATGTCCCCACACCAGGCCTCTTGCCTTGTTATTACGAAGGTCGTTTCGAGAACAAAAGTCGGAAGGTCGTCTGCGATAGAACTCTATGCAATTTAAAGGACCATTACCTCCGTCTAGAAGCACTTGTCATGTGGTTATTATGAAAATTATTTTGTTTTCAGGACGTCTGTTTGCTCAGTGCGTCACAAAGTGTTTATAGACGGGAGTTAAAATTCTTGGGTGTTATTTTTGGACAGGTCCCCTCAACTCTTTTCAGTGACAATCGCTTTAATGATGCTTCTGATAAGGAGTGTGTGGGTTCAACTCCCCGAATTAAAGAACAATTTCACTGCAGTACACCTTTACAATCAAAGACATGCACATTAGTGGCAGGATGTTTACAGAATGACTGGTGTTGACATTTATAAAGCCTTCCTTCTGCCTAATTGAGCTAGACGTATGATCTGTTTCTGCTATTGAAAAATCCCTTGAGAGTTCTAATCCTCTCGAGTTAGAGGAGATTCAGTTTTGGAGTGTCAGTTATACGATTTTTAAAGCAAGCATTACGAGGTCCTAGACTTTTAAGTATACGTTTTGGGGTTAAATATACAGAAAACAACATTCTAACATTTCTCTGGTTATACCTGCTTGTGAGGAGAAATAAATTAACAATGTGAGCTTGGAGTTAGAAATAATGTACAGACAGATGGTGCTCTAGATAGGATTATTCTGTTAGCAAAATTATATATATATATAAATGTAAACGGACCAGAACCATTCCAGACACCCGATCTTTCCGACAGTTAGTGCAATATATATATATACACTTGAGAGATACCTTTTTTATAAAAAATGTTATAAACCAGTTTGACTCAATGTGGCTACCACATAGAACACTAATAATTTAGGATGCAATCTGTCAGTTGTAGCTCACAAATCACATTGTTTTCCTTCTAATTAACCTCCTAGCCAGATACAAATGTGTGTGGGGGGAGGGGGGAAGAGGGTAGACTGCATGGTTTTCGTTTTTTGATGTGAACGTGGGTTTATATGTTTGTGTGTTGGTGTTACGGCAAATTTTAAAAAAACAGTGTGAGCTGGATTAATGTTTTGCTATTGAGTATGGTCATGTGATGAAGATTTTGTTACTCTTTGTAGCTTTTATTTCCTTTCATGTTCAAAAGTTTATTAGAGATAATTTCAAACGCTCTTACGCTCTTTAAGAGAGCTGTACTTTCACTAGATAAGCCCCACGCCCTTCGAAATGCATTGAGACATCGACCAAAACCAGTCATTTTCGCCCCTTTTCAAACCACTGTTTCTGATCATACAACACATTCTCGCCTTGCAAAACTGCTTGAATAAATAAAATATGTGTTCGTTGCCGTGGTGTCTGTGTTTTTGTGTGGAAGTGTGTAAGGCTGTTATTTTGCTTGAGAACATGCAGGCACGGTCGACCGGAAAATTTAGTGGTGGCCATTTTCTTTCCGATGTCCAGCGGTACAGAAAAACCAGGTGGTTCCCGAAAATGTGTCACGGATTTTCCGAGTCTCGTCCAATCGGATCGAGAGTTTCATGTAAATTTTCTGTTTGGGTCATCCCCCAAAATTGAGTTGAAACCAGCGTGTCTGCTATAACTCTCAGCCATGCTTGTCTTCCAAAATACGTCACATTGCCACGTATGATACATCACAAAAAAGAGCGGGGGTTTAGCTGTTTAAAATGACAAATACATATAAAAACATAGATATAAAATATGACCCAGAACTGTTTATCTCGGAAAGTCCGAAGAGCAAACTCTCTGAACCCTGTGTCGGTGAGGTAAACTATAGTGATGGCGACCGACTTTCTTCATACACACGCGCACGCACGCACGCACACAAACACACGCGCACGCACACACACACTACCACTGAGCAAAAATATGCGTTAACGCAAAAAAGGAAACGCATATTTTCGCCCTGTGCCCCATGCTTGAATCTGTAGGGCATGCTGTCATTAAGCAAGTGTTGTAAAGCTGCTAGAAAATTTCTTTTCAAGCAGGTCTCCTTTCTTACCTATTATAACTCACCGTCTGGAAACACTTCAGATAGTGTTCTTTGCAAAATTTTAATAATTTCCCAGTCTTGTTAAGCTGACATTCTACGTCGCTGCAAATCTTGGCTGCTGAGAAATCCCCAGACCTCGAAAACAACGCAGAGTATACCAGCCGCTGCTGCTACAGGGACACAAGCGCAATGGTATTGCTTCGAGTGTGAAATTCTAAAACGGCAAATGTGAAAACCTGCGGAATGTATCACGCTAAAATGTTCTTTGTCCAAGGGATCAAGGGACGCAATGCTCTGGCAGGTTGCTCCGCCACTGGGGTTCTTCCTGGATTTGACGAGAATCACGAAGTTCGCAGATCACTGCACAGAAGAGATAATTTTCTTAGGAAGAGCTTTCGTGGTGGATTCTGGGCAGACGTCTGTGATTACAATCACAATTCCAGCAGTACTGACTTTTTACTGAGTTGTAACTTTTCCGAAACGTCTAGACTGTAGGAAAACTTACTTTTCTAGGTGAAACGGTGCATTTTAAACTGTTTTCTATAGTTTACGACAAATGCATGATCTTAAATCGCGCTCTCTGCTGTTTCCTGGCTCTTCAAACAGTAGGGAGAGTTCTGAGTAGTGTTAACAATGTTATTTAATTCAAGATATATACTTTAAGCTGAGCAGGGACAAAATGCAAGATGATGTTCCCTCTAAACCGCACTCTACACTCTTTAAGGAAATCATCGTCATATGTCCATGCTTTATTTGATACATCTTCCTGTCCTCATAGATAATATTATTAAACTTAATCAGTACCTGAAATACGGAAAGGTTTGTGTCTGCGCAATGTGATGTATTCCGTTGTCTTAAAAGTGAAATATTTGTTCTGGGGTTGCGGACATTTTTTTTCATCACTTCTGATTGGACCCCTGCCAGATAAATACATCTGTGTCACCGTAAGCAAATTCATGACGAGCTATAGATACAATAGTGTGGTGATTGGTTTTCTTTCGCGCAAGCGCAGACTGACGTTCGAGATCACGTGACCAGCAGGACCTGTCTTTCTCAATCACGGCGCGTCTAGTCCGTTGTTGTAAGGATCCGAAACGAAGACCTCACACTGGGGAGCAGATCAAATAACCCCCTACCACCTACAGCTATTGAGACTGGCAGAAACCGGTCGTGACCTAAAGCCCTGTCTCATCCAGTGGTCTCCCCCACCCCTCTTCACCCCACTCTTGGTGCTTCTCAACCCCCCCGATAGCGCAAGTCCTTAGCGGAAGGTTCAAACGAAGACGTGCCAATCATTGTTAGTGATACAGAGATGTCTAATCGAAACCCAGCGACGTACAGTTTCCAGCCTCTCGCGTGAGCAGCAAAGCATGAAACATGTGCTAGTGATCAGGCCAGCGACCAGACAAGATGACGGGGTCAGGCTAGGTCACAGTGTAGCTTTGTCGCTCTGGCACCAGGGGCAGGGAAGCAGAGAACGGGAGGGAGGCTGAGTGGGGAGTGGAGGGGGGGGGGCAGAGCACAAAGCACAAATCTTTTGTGCGGCTACGTTTCTCCGTGCAGAGGGGAAAAAATGGTCAGTCCAATAAAGAAATGTTAGCGTCTGTTCGGTCCACCTGTAATCAGCAAACTGATCTGTGTTATTTGTCGCCGAGTACTGTTATATTCACTGGCGAGCGGCGTCATTGAGTCTTCATGCTCCGTTGAAAATACCAGTTATTACTCTTGCCTCACACATTCGACTTGAATGAAGACAGTACTTTGAAAAATAATCCAGCCGTATAAAAAAATCTTTAAAATTACTCGGGGTCTTTCGTGGAGACACATATTTTCAGGAAAAAAATATAGTTGACGATAAGTTGTGGGTGATCTCTCGATGGATAGAAATTTTAGCTGAAGGCTTTGTTGCAGATGGATGGATTATAGTTCTTTACCACAATCTTCTTTCCATTTAGATCTAACAGTGTGAGACCGACATTAAACCTTGTCGGCCTGCGTGTACTGGTCGGTTCTGCTAGCTCTGTGCACCATTAATTTTTTTTAAAGCAAGATCTTATCGCTTCAGAGCGGCCTTCAAAATCACATAACCCTCCAATTTTAAACAGAATAATTAATCACACATGCGAAGTCCCTGCTTCCTGAAATCTTTGTATTGATTATCCCAAGTCTAACGGAGATGAAAAACATCAACCTTTTATTCATGCAAACCTCTGGTGCGAATAGAATTAATACTTCGTTGATAGAAACTGGAAAGGAGGTCTTGCTTTTGGGGGATCATGCCTTCCACCTATGTGTACCATGTTTGGGATTGGGGAGAACAACATTGACTCTCGTCGAACTGGAACGGTGTAATCAGGCGTAAACCTGAATCACTCTTCGAAGCAGATTACCTCACGGAGACCTACTCTAGGTTGTTAAAGCGCGCACACACCACAAAGGGAAATACACGCAAGTTTGCGAGAAGAGTTGTTTGGGGGCAAATGGCATCGAGGAATACAGACGGTAATACATACGGGACATTTTTTCAATAGAAGGTAGTTGTGGGCTTGAGTGTTTAAATGTACATCTCAACTATCCATTTTCAAGAAGGATGAAAATCTTAACATGTTCTTTTTATTGTAGGCTTTGGTATAGAATTAACTATTTTTTTAAAGCATAGCTTCGCATTTTAGAGGTATTTTAAATTTCTCGCACCTCTTCTTCCATATCCCCTCTCCTTCTTTATCTCTCGTCTTTCTCTCTCTCTCTCTCTCAACTTCCCCTATTTGTTAGTATAACAGGTTTTGTAGTGTGCTTCTCCTCTATAGAGCAAAGCCTCGATCTCAGAAACCCAACTTTTTACTGTAATGTACTCATTTAATAAAGAATTTTCACTGTCGTTCTTTCGTGCGATTTCCCTCTCTGTTTTGAGCCTTCCCCTTCCCTCTTCATAGATTCTGCCTCCAGTTGATGATTAATCAGACTCGCTCTAATTAACCAGTAAAGGATAAAGTGTAAACAAGTTGATGGGTCTTGCTTTTGTTCGTTGATAGCCCTTCTGGCAAGCAAGGTCGACTTGAGCGTTAGCTCCCTTTATTGCACTTCCGGGGTTTTCGAGGTCCGGTCAAAACATCATAAAACACCCGACAATGTGGGTTCAGCCCACGAATTTTTTTGCCGCAAGACAGGAACCGGCCCAGGCAACATGTATCACTTTACTGCACAATCTGCGAGACCAGTCTTGCTGTTGGTTCCTTCAGTGTTTGGAATGAATCTTTCTCTCCTGGTTCCCATCTGTCCCAGCCCGTTTCTTACTTTGTCGTTTCTTCTCCCCCTCCCTCCCTTTCCGTTCCCTCCCCCCCCCTTTCCCTCGCCTTCGCTCTGTTGCAAATATCCCGCAATATTCACAAGACATGCATGATGATTTTTGACCAACTCGCATACTTTGTCACTTTTGCCAAGACAATAAACGATACAGGCCTATAAATAATCCATAAATGGAGTGAGAGACGGTAACAGGTTTGGACCAAGCATCAGAAAAGTCCATTTCAGACAGTATGATCGTGTTAAAGAAAGGTAATGGTCCTAATCAAAGCTCAGCTCGGGTCTATACATGGCTTGGTAAATTCTTTTCACTAGTGCGTCCTGCATAATAACAACAAATTTCTTCTATACAGGGCTTCCTCTTTGTTGATTTTACCTGCAGTCTACGAAATGCGAGAGAATTACGCTTGATGCTGGATGGGAGAAAAGTGCGTCAAATTGGCAATCTTGGCCATTGAAACACGCTTCTTTTTGAAAGTTCCCTACTCGAAATGCGCAATCTGAGCTAAATTTCGTGTTTGTAGGAAAGTGCTGATCTCTTTCGCTTCGAAGTTAAGATTACTCGCGTTGTTCTAAAGTGCAGCTCCGGGAAAACAGTCTTTTCCAGGCGAGAGTCGAAAGAGGCCGCGCAGTCTCGATCCGGGCACCTTGAGGCTGTTGATAGTGGGTCGGCGGCCTGCGATTAGGGCAGGCGTAGGCAATCATTTTCATAATCAAAAGCACCGGGAGAACTGCCGTTCAAACAAGGATGAAGGCGTTTTGTGCGTGATTACTTTGTGATGTCCAAGGACTGGCTGAGTGCGATAGCCGGGGGAGGAACACGTCGGTTGGCTAGCAGAGACCGGAAGTGCTTCTAGTGCGCTCGTTGGCCGCGCAGAATGCGGCTCAGACTTTCGCAACTTTTGAGGACATTTTTTAAAATGTTCAGCTGTGGGAGTGTTTGCTCATTCCATATTTCGTTTAGAGACTTTGCCTATAGTCTAGAAAGATCGAGAGGGTGGGGGTGGGAGAAGAGACGGACGGACGGACGGACGGACGGACGGACGGACGGACAGACGGACAGACAGAAGAAGAGAGCAAGAGAGAGAGAGAGAAAACCCGATTTCCTTGTTGACTCTGGTGCTATTTGTGCCTTGCCGAAGCTGGAAGGTCAACAACAGTTTGGCACTTTGCACCTTTTCTGGGGGCTGACGTGACCCTTTCTGTTTGGCCATGGATTTACAGACTTTCTTCCAGTCCGCCGCTTTGGCAAAAACTGAACCCGCGCAAAAGAGATCAGAAAAACTCCGAAACGCACGTGCTCGATCTCCCCATTGTTTGTGTGGATGTACTTCTCGTAACTAAATCCATCCTCGTGCACTGCTGACTCACTACTCACCTTAAATTTCAACGCCGAATAAAAGAACATGTGGGTGTGTGTGTGGGGGGTTGGGGGGTTGGGGTGAAATGTTTTCCTTGCCTCGTGTTTTGACAAGTAGTCTGACGATCACAGCTACTTGCCGACAAACAAAAGATGTTTTCCATTTCACATTGAAACTTGGATGTCACAAGCAAAAAGATGTGCAGTTTTCAAGACTGCATTACTCTGTTTTAGGCTGTTGCGTGTGAAGATATGTCGATATGTTACAGTCAAACAAGGGCAACTATAAGGTCAAATTTATTTCACCCTCAGATTCGTCCTTTTGACTGGCCCTTGTTTTCCTGTCCTGCTCGATTCCGCATGGAGGGAATGGACGTGAGCTCATGCGCACATGTTATTCAATTATATGTTTTAAACACCATAGACTTGTAAATGAAGTATTTTTGTTTTGCCCTTTCAATTTTATCTCTTTTGATGTTTTGTTTTGCTTTTGAGACAGATTTTGCAGCAAACGACGCATTTGTTTGTTTTTCCACGTTAACCAGAAACCCCCACAGGCCTTCACTTCCAGAATCCTCAAATACTTTGTAATGTCAGAGAGAAATTCATTAACAGTGAGAGTTTTGAGCCCATTGCTCTCTCTTTCTCTCTCATATAGAGGGAATGTCTCATGTCATGTCATGTCACACACGCGCGCGCACACGCGAGCGCTCGTGTACAAAGGCAGAAAGATAGAGAAGGGTAGTAGGCGAGGTGGGGGAGGGGTGAGAAACGGGAAGCAGAGGGAGGGAGACATGAAGGGGGTCTGCGATAACCAGACCTGCGTTGCACGAACAGTCCTGAGCATGAAAAAGATTTCTCCGTTGCCTCTCTCCATCGAGTTGTTTGTTTTTGCTGGATTTTTTTCGGTAATCATCTGGACGCGCAAGGATCAGCACCGGCAAAACAGCGAGGTTTCGTCGTTGCGAGAAACAACATTTGATATCATTGTATGAAATTAAGGCAGCACAGATGCCGAAGAAATTAGCACATTGTTTTCCTTCGCTGACCGCGAAGCCCAGCTGCCTCCTCCCACGATGCGTTTCTCGTCTAAACATTGGTTGATTAATTTATTCTCTCCAGAAACACGCACCGCATGCACGCAGATGCTGCGAAGATCACACAGGTTCACACACACACATGCTGCGAGGATCACATACACACGCGCGCGTGCGCGCACCCAAAACGAACCAAAACACACATCTCTCTCTCTCTCTCTCACACACACACACCATGAAGAATATCCTGAAATTTAATGTTTTCGGAATTCCAAATACTTCATTAAAAGTATTTCATAGACACCCGAGTCCAAGGGCAAGCAAAGCAGAGGATCATTTCCCTTTCCACGACCCCCCATCCTCCTGCTGAGGGAAGGGGGGCCTGCTGGCGGTGGAGGAAGAGGAGGTAGCTTCCAACGAACAACTCAGCCTAAGGGTAGAAGCATTTGAGCGATCGTTTTAGCAATTCTTCTGCACTGGAGTTTGACCGGACAAAACGTCTTTAGTGACCATCTGCTGATCCAGACGGGCGTCTCAGTTGGAGGCGATGCATGGGCACTGGCTCTACCGACGAGCCTGCAGGCCAGACGAAGTCTTCTCCACATTCTTCTGCTTTTTTTTCGGTGGGTCGGTGGGTGGGTCGGTGGCTCGGTGGGTCGGTGGGTGGTTTCGGTCGGTCGGTCGAACTGTCGGTCATCCACCTATCCATCCAGTCAGTCATTCAACTATTTACTTTGACGTTGGTTGGTTGGTTGGTTGGTTGGTTGGTTGGTTGGTTGGTTGGTTGGTTGGTTGGTTGGCTGGCTGGCTGGCTGGCTGGTTGGTTGGTTGGTTGGTTGGTTGGTTGGTTGGTTGGTTGGTTGGTTGGTTGGTTGACTCACATTTTTGTGTACTACGTACTGTCAGACAAAACCGAATGCTACAAAAGCCAAGAAATCAATTCAGTTCTAAAATATTTAATTTTCAAAATAAGACAACAGTATTTCTATATTGTGCATTTAGCACTACGTTGTCATAGCAGCGAGCAAAGCTATGATCTGATTTCATGTCCAGGGCCCCGGCTCCAGTCTCCGGACATTGCAAAGCCACACGTCCACGAACCGTAAGTCGTCTTCAAACTCTGCTTCCACGCCACTGCAGGCGTTTCTCACGCACGCCGGTCCCAGATCTTTGAACCACGCAGAGTCTGACGTGAGCGCTAATTAGCTCTTAGAAGGTTGTCGTCCGTCGCAAATACAGAATGCTGTGCATGAAACGGATGGTATAGCATTGCCTTTGCAGCAGGTGGCAGGACTTGCTTGTGACGTGCCGGGCCGTACCTTAACTTACTGGACTCGACTTCTCCAGAATTACTGAACAAACTTGTATGGTGATCTCGTAAATGTAGACTTAATTGAGCAATCGTCAAACCTTTACTGCCTCAGGTCAATGGTTTCTACACCAGAGGGTGACGACGCTATGAAATAATGCGAATAACTAGAGAAATCTACCGAGGCAAAAGATTCTCATACTCGTTCGCTCAGTCTCACGCAGGCAAAACACTTCTAGCTCAAGAGCCCCCACCCTCGTAAAACACACAACTGCAGCAAACCGTTATTCAACATATATTTCATACACTGACTCGACAACATCAAATATATCTACAGATTATTTACAGAAAATCACCGTGCTCGTGTCTAGGGTAAGACGCTGCCTGATTACGTCATACCACGAGGAATCAGACAAAGAAGATAATCAAACTCAAGCAAGAGGGGAAATCAAACTGCAAAACGGCCTATTATCCCGCTCTATACACAAATACAGTAAGTGACCGACAACAGAGCTCCTACTCTTGTCACTACTGAAACAACTACTTCTGCGATACACAATTCTAAAGCCATTCAACAACCAACAATGAAGCTATGAGACTTCCGCGACAAGCACTTCCTCTACCTCCTCTTGGCGTACCCCCGGCCTCTAGCTTAACGTCTCCTGTCTCCGGCAGGATAAAACCATGCACCTATCTTAAATCAACCCGAGTCCCAGACTCTAAGATACGTTTTATGGTAAGAGCAGTCCTTAACTTATAAGGCGCATCTAGCAGTCACTTACGCGTCTGTTCGTGGACATGTCGGCGAAATACTTCCAGTGTATTTAGTGTGAGCACTGGAGCTACTGTTCCAACGGCTAAGATGGCGAGGGGCAGAGGTCCGTGGGTCTACACGTGTCCGCTTCTCTTGGTCTTCCTACTTCATCTCTCCTGTGTCTATATCTGTGTCCGTAGCTCGATTCCGAGTGTCTCTCTTTTGCCAGCTTAAGTACTATGTGCTCTCATGCCTTAAACTCGATTAAACCGGTACTGGCCGGCCTAGAGCAGCTACCCACATAGCGTCCACTAACCCGGTGTCAAGAAAGGGAGGGGCGAACAGGCTTACCTAGGAGTGACAGGTGATAACCTAGGAGTAACATGTGACAGTGCTACGAGTCATCTGTCCCAACTCCCCTTCCACACCCCTCC
>SMGT01008792.1:210003-234029 GCA_004794575.1 Lanistes nyassanus | reverse complement strand
CTTTGATGTTATTTTCTCTCTCTCTTCCTCTCTTCAGTCCTTCAATCTACTCTCTTGTCCTTGAAAATATTCACTTACGCCCTCACTCACACGAACGTTCGCGTGCATAAACACAACACACAGCAGACGAGAGAGAGCTGACACTGACTGCACACGGTACATGTTCGTGTAGCATATTTACGTTTCACAATTATGTATTTTTTTTAGAATGAATTTTTCTTTCGCCTTTTCATTAACCAGCTGACAACTGGCCACACCAAGCACAGTTATCGTCGACTGATGATTTGCTGCCCTCGGGGAGTCTTGGCCACTATCTCCTCAATCGCGTGTACCTGTCTTATCCACACGGCCCTCTGAAAGAGAGAGCGTCGTTAGCTGACAAAGCACCGTAAGTAAGGGCCAAAGGGTACCCGGAAGTTACTTTGTTGATCGTAATCTGTCTGGCTGACCGCAGTGCTGGGATGTGGGGGCCCCGGGTGACTGTTAGAGCGAAGTGTGAACGCACTCCCCTGACAGTGAGAAAAACATGTAATCAAGTCTCACCTCATACACGCTCTGCTGCATACGTCACCACAACCTGTCTGCAAGGCAACGGCTTCTAACGCCTGTACATGCCGCTCGGCTATCTCTTGAGTTCTTCAAATGCTACGTACACCCACACCAGCAAACAAACAAAATCTTGCGAGAGATGAGAGCAGGCTATGAGAGGTGACAGGGGAAAAGAGAGAGAGACAGAGAGGGAAATAGCATAGAGAGAGGGCAGGGGAGGTAGAGAGAGAGAGAGAGGAATATGAAAAACGGACAGAAACTTCAAATAATTTGCTGAACGGACACACAAGCAAACAAACAAAACTTCTCTCGCCCTTCCCTATACACTCACACCCACACAAACAACCTGAAAAGCTAGATTCTCAAAGAAATTAGCAGAAAAGCTAGGTAAGTCCGTTGAGGGCGGCGTGGCCCTCAAGCGTCCAGAAAAGCTAGAGCTAGAGCTAGGAGCTGTAAATTCAGTATCCAATATGGTGGTCTTGATGATCGGTTTTAAGTTTGTCGACGGAAGTTTTTTTTTAAACAAGCGTATTAAAGGCAATTTAGGATCACTTTCAGAGGGTGAATTTTGCTGTTCCTAGAAATAGTCTGAAAATTTCTCTGAAACGTGCTTTTTAAGCATGAAATAATGCAAATTATTGTCTACAGTAACGAACGTAGCCATCTTAAATTTCCTGCTCGCCTATCTAGCTTCCGTTGCAAAGCACTGCACGCCACGGGTTTCGCTAGCGGATAGAATTCTACTTTTTCTAGCGTCTTTGTAACACACATCTGATGTGTGCGAAGATCAACCAACTCACGTTCTGTTTACACACCTGGGGGGGGAGGGGGAAGGGGGCGGCAGAAACTAGGGGCGTCGGTAGGGCTACCATCAAACAGCGACTTCAAACCAGTCAATTAATTGCCGGCTTTACACGGGTCTAACCAGTCCCCTCCCTCCCAGCCTGAGGTCAGCCGGAAAGCCCGTTCAGGATAAAAGAAAGCTCTGGAGCGAATCAGGCTGACACGGTGTAGCTGTCTCATCTTTCGGTTTTGTATGTCACAGTAAAATTAATGTCAGCTAACGACTTCTTTCTGTGTGTGTGTGTGTCGTCTGTGTTCAGAAGTCCGGTTTCATGCAGTACGTTTCCCCGCCTGATTTTTTTTCTTTTTTCTTTTCATTTTTACCTGTACTGTCAGTTCTATGTGGCTGAAAAAGATTCCAAGAGTGTTTCAGTTTTATGAAACAACGTGAATTGCGTGTTCCTCTGGCCTTATGTCTTCAGTGTGTAGGGGCTCACTGTCTGGGAGTGGAGGAGCGATCACGTCACCAAACTACGCAAAAATTTACCCGAACGGCAGAGTGTATCTGGACCCTGACAACCAACGATAGGGAAGTCATCCGACTGACGTTTACCGACTTCGATTAACAGGACGCCACCTGGTGTGAGTAGGTTTACGTGGAGATGAGACAGGTGCCTTAGAGAGGTGCCACCACGGGCTAAAGAGAGGTGAGACAGGGGGCTACCCAGATGTAGTTTCGAAGTTGCTCGCGGCTCTGGTGACCCTCTTCTCGGAAACCATCACCATCGGCAACTACACGGGCGGTGTAACAATCACCATCAATGGAAGTGTTGGTGAGTTATAGAACCGTCCTGGGTAGACCCCATGGTAAATAAACTTATAATGACCAACCGACAGCAGAACGGCTTACGAAATCTGAAATCTTTGGAATCTACGAAAACCCTTATCCGCGCTTCAACCTTTAATCTTATCAACCCTTAACCTAGTTCTAACTAGGACTAAAGACAATAGCTGAAGAAAAGGGAATGTACACTGACGAGGGAGATTGTCTCCCCCACCCCCAACAGCACAAAAAAAGTCGGTCATAAATAAAGTACATGGCATACGATAATTGTTGATACACCGGGGAAACCACAAAGGGATAACGACATTTTGAAAAAAATTCCCCCAAAATTCTCAGAAGCGAATACTCTGCTCTGAGTATGTCAGCTCTCAAAACAAAGCCGTAGACACTGAACCGAAGTCACAAGGACCCGGTCACAACCACAGACACCCGTGCAAACCTTAATTTTGTTTCCTGACAAAATCATTAATCAACAAAACTGTCCGCGGGTCCGTTTTACAATAGCAGTGAACCTTCGCGGCTCAAACCTGTCTTCCATTCTACAGCCACCCCCCACCCCCCTACACGTCAAGCTGACGTTGTAAGTCGAGTTGCTCTTTCTCACGTCCTTTGTCCACAGTTGTTTGCATGAGAGGACGGCATGAATGCCTGGTATTAAGTAGCCATGGTTACTATTATCCAACTAACTCGAACGCCATTTACAGAATAATTCATTACTGAGTGTGATACCGACTTGAAATGCTAGTCTTTCTCTCCCACTGTAATAATTAAGCGTTACTGTCTTGTTTGATTGTATTATGCTTACGTAACAAAGATTTATTGATAGCACCATTTAACTTGTCAACAGATAGGCATACGCGATGGGGAGAACGGAAAAGAGGAACACGGAGTGCTAATTATGGTCAAGACAACTTGTCCGCACCATTGAAAGCAGTGACTGAGGGTCTTCCACTCATTCCTGCCAGAAGGTTGTTTGGTGTTCCGTTCCAGGAAAGCACAGAGACCGGCGCGTCGCACAACCTGGTGCACAACAATCGTGTGCCAAAACACCTAGAAGGACTGACAGGTTCCGGTTCCTTGCTCAGAACAATGACTTGCTCGCTTGGTCGCCGGACTTCTAAAGTCTGGGCCACGGAAAGCTGAGTAGCGATATCGCGAGATCAAAGACAGAGGGGCACAGTGGGGGGTAAACCACAGGGTTGCTTCCTATGTGCGCCTCTCATGTCGCTGCTACGATGGAGGAGCCAGCAGACTGAATAGCAGAGCAGCGCCCCGGTACCAGGGAGATAGATGCCAGCGAGGTGTTAGCATAAGTGAGTGAAGCGCGCTACATCAATAGGCCACCCGATGATGACAGAGAGAAGAGGTGCAAGTAACCACTAGACGTTATTCAGTGAAGTAATTATTTCATGGTTAAGCCGGTCACCACCTGCAACGAACTGTAGAAAACGTCATTAAATTTGGGACGTGCACTCATTCTGATTGGACGTCTGTACGACGAGTGGAAGGAAGGGTGCACGGTGAGAAAAAGGTGACGGCGAGTGAAACGTAACGTGTAACTGTGTAATTTGATCCAAATGTTGTCTCCGACCCCGACTTTAACACAATCGTGACGCAGCCTTCGTAGCTCGAACCGTCCCCGTGGCCGCAGGGTTTTTCGCCTTTTTTCAAAAATTCATTAAAAAATCCCCCAAAACAATAGAAAAATGATTTAAACATATTATCGAACTACAATAAATAAAGAAAACTCATTTCTTACCGTGTGTCTTGGACCTTGTTCCATAATTTGTAAAATCCTTTGATGGAAACACAACTGAAGTTGAAGAAATCAAAAAGTCCTTGCCATTCCTTGTACACAGTGTCACGACATTGTTTTTCTACACGTGCCGGCACGTTTTTCTCTTCGTAATCACTTTCTTGGGTCTTTAAGGCACAAATACTCTTGTCTTCATCCACTTTATCATAGTAAATTTGCGAAACAATGTCATTTTGCTCTTCAGCGTGTAATTTGAAGAGTAAATCTAGCATTTCTCAAGTGACAGACCACATGTAGGGACACATCTTTCAAGTTATTACCAGAAACCAGTCGCGGCAGTTTAAACACAGAAAAGGGAAGCAACTCGTGAAGAAATGAATCAGCTTTCTAATGCAGGAGTTCTTTACCTTAGACGATTAGCGATTCCCCGTAAATAAATTTTCAAAGTTGCATCGTTTATTTCCCGTCTGTGATAGTAAGCGTGACCTATGCTGTATCGTTTATTTCCCATACACAGCGCCAATGTGTTAAAGGGGCCCTGGTGACTGACGATCAGAGAGTACCTTCTCATGGCCAGTCGTCGTCAGGAGATGCAAGTTCACCAGTTGTCATGCATCCTGCATTTGCCAGACCAAGGTGAACATCTTCCTGCACCATGAGAATCCACTGAGGAACATCCCTCAACATGTGTGTGTGCGTGTGTGCGTGTGTGTGTGTGTGTGCGTGCGTTGAAGACACACAAGACCAAGGACCATGTCCATCGTCTTCTTCCCCTGACAATGGGATGCAGGAGGTACATGCACCTGGTGATGGCAGATGTTTCTTCTTCAGTTTAATCATTGGGATGGACTCAAAAATACAAACAGAGCAGAGATCAGAGCAAAGATCATTGAAAAATCAGGTACAAGAAATATCCGAAAAGAACCAGGCAGATGGACTTCGAGCAAATGATTGCAGATAATGTGAGAAACTTATTCTGACTACAAAGACCTAGACATGGAAACCATCAATGCGAGCTGCCCATGTGGCTCCGATACTCATCCAAGGAGCGTCGAATCACCGCCACATCAGATCCAATGTCCCTGCCTGACGAGCGAGAGATCATCGCCACCAGCAAAGTCCTCCAGAGACAAATTGTAGTGTACAGCAGGGGAAACGTGATTCAACGATATGGGGACCTTGAGGGAATCGCGGACCCTGATGGTGCAGTTCACCGGTGTTGGTCAGGATGGTGACCACTACAACAATGTTCTGGCCCATCGTGCGGCAAGAGCAATAAACACCAGAAAACAAGTGAGGCGCCCACATCACAACAGCCATTCAAACAGCCACCCACATCTTCTACCAGCACGATCAAAGGAATGATCCATGGGTTTTCTCCGCTGCCCAAACTATCATTCAAGAGACCAAGATCCAGAAAAAGAAGAGTCGGCAGCCGTGTTGACGTCTTCGCCATACGAGGCAGAGCTAGAAGAGAATCAGGCGGAGAAAAATCCCAAGAAAAAATCTGATAAAGAGCAAGAGCAAAAGGAGTGAGGGGAGAAAACCAACATAACAACAAAAACAAAAAACAACAACAACAAACAAAAGAAGAATAAGAAGACGAAGAAAAGGAAGCAAAGAGAAGAGGAAGATATTAGGGATGAAAACGACTGGCCTTGGCTTATATGGTGTGAAGTGTACAGTCGTGCCGAACCCAGAGAGGTGTGGGTGCGGTGCCAGCTGTGCCTTCACTGTGCACAGAAGCAGCGTACGCCAGGACTGGCCCAGTTTCCATAACTGCGAGTGGGATATCGCAGCCTCACGTTTGCCCATGACTGTTCAACTTCGACCAAGTGGCAGTTCATGATTAGTGTTGACAGAGTTCCTCCACATACGAGATTACGTGGTTTTTTCCTTGTCAGACGTCATTTTTATGTCATTCAGAAGTTAGGGGCAACACCGTCACTTCTCTAGGGCAAACTCCCACAGTTGGCACGTTGTCCGAACCCGGTTGGGCGTTTTGCCTCAGGCATGGGGCGAAGAGGCCAAATATTAAAATTTTGATTTTTGCTTTTTGTTCGGTTTTGTTTATATCTATGCTGGTATGCTTGTGTTGGTATGTAGCTCTAGCTGCCCCCATCGTTTGCCTATACTTTTTGTTTTCTGTAGCTGCAACAGCAGCGGAGGTCAATAATCTTACTCCTTACCCCGCCCCACTCTATCTAATTTAAACTTAAGACTTTCCAAACCATAGATTTGTCTCTAACAGCAGTTATTCAGAGGCTAAATTTATTTCGTCTTCCCACTTAGGTTATCCTATACGTATTTTCTATGACCTTTAACATTCCGAGGCTGAACTTCATTTGGTTTGTACACACATCTCCACCATTACCGAATTACTGACTTGCATCCATTTGCGTTACGAAATTATTTATCTTTCCCACATCGTAATAAGACATCCCGCTTATGACAGACTTACTGACTTACAACCATTTGCGCTGGGAAGGTAATTCATTCTCACATCATCATAAGAGATCTCCCTTATTACATACTTCCATCCGTTTGATTTATGAAGGTAATTTTTTTTATTTCTCACCAGACTACCAGGTTATGACGGGGGTGTCTGTTGGACTTGGCGTACTCGTCGCTACGGCTTTTGTCGTCATTTTTGGGCTTTACAAAAAGAAGAAATCTGCAAAAATAAGAGGTTTGTTTACGACAAGAAGCCATCTTGCTTCTTGCTTCACCCACTTCATCCGGATTCTTTCATTCTGCTCTTTGCTCTGCTCTAAAACGTGTGTTTAACGAGACGATCAGAACCCATTGCCATTCACTTTACAACGTGTAAAGACAACTAACGAGATACTAGTCGTTAATTACATAAGTGAATATAAATTTGCACCAAATTCGACAGAGATGTTACTATGTATATTAGTATACACATTATTATCTATGATATTGTCTATTTTATTATCGGTGTTTTTATTTATGTTATTATCTATTATTATTTATATTATTATCTGTTATTATCTATGATTCTGCGACCAAAAGCACCTCAAGTACCCGTTCATAGTCTCTGACTATTGCCTAATTAATAAAAGTATTTATTCACAATATCTTGCTTCAGTAAAACCTCCAATATACCACACTGAAAAAAAGGTAAAATCAGGTCTTATAAGGGAGGACTACTTGCACTGAACCGTTAGTACATGTAGGTACACGTACGGTGATGGATGGGGTGAGAAATAAACACATCTGCATATATGCCATCATGGCAGTAAACTGCAACATTTGTGTTGTGGAATTACTCTGTCGTGTGTCTAGGGGTATTGCGCTTATGTGTTTCACTAGCCTGCTCGTTAAATAGAGTTACAACAACATAAAATGTGTCAAGAAGGGGGAACTAACCATGCGATCACTGCCTAATTTCGTCAATTTCCATACCGGCTCAAGCCCCCACCCCCTTACTTGTCACGCGCAAAACTTAATAGAGGGCAGCGATACTATGCTATTCTATTTATTTACAACATAGAATATTTCACTACACAATGAATGATGCTCCAATACACATCTACCGACATATATAGATCAACCACTCGCACTCTCATATATTCATCCCAGCGACGTTATACGTATCTACACGCACACGTTATTTACCGGGTTATGAATTCTACCGTACCGATAATTCACATCGGTGAACACAAGGAAAACCGTATCCTTTCCGAAGACAATTCGTTTGTCTTCGGTACTACGTGCTAAAACCACTCAGAAAATGAGGTCACTCCGACGTCTTAACACACAATAGGATCGATCGACGATCACAAGAGATAACCGTAAGTATTCTACAAATAACTAGTTCCTTTGGACAACCGACAAATCAACAAGTTTGACGTCTACTTTCTTCTAAGCCATTTCAATACCGACGTTCGAGACAACTATCTTTGAGTTAGGATCGTGTTCTACTTTCCTACACTGTACCTAAACTCACTTTCACGATGTTTGATAGGAATGCCGCTGACGCCACGTCTCTCAGCTCCAGTCTCAACACCGGTCCGAAAGCCCGAGTTCTTTTCCCTACTGACAAGAGTCAACCCTGTTGCAGCAGCCTGCTGCTTCTCTGTATCTGTCACAACTGGGAGAATTCTTTTTGCTCTTGACGGGTCGTCTGCTCTGCTCGCTCTCACGACCACCGTCAATACTGTAACATATGCGTAGGTGGAACTATCACTGTATTACTAAAGTTAATTAATATGATTTCTTAATCATATGGCCGAGCCCCCACCACCTACAGTCTCCCATAAAGAACAACAAAAGATCGTAATACAGTGAACACAAAAAAGAAGAATGTATTGTTGATATAAACAGCGAGTATTTACAATCAAGACAACATATGTTATAACTCGCTTCAACTCTAGGGGTCCCGCAATTTCCTTCTGTTTGAGCTAGGTCTACTATAACATCTGATACCACCCTACATCACCCGCCTCGCCATTAAACACAATGACAAACACGTACCTCAATCTCGCGTTTGCTTACGAGAAAAGAATGACCACGCGATGCACAACATTCACAGAACTCAACAATCTTTCCCGAATGCTTCTTACAGTCCGCAGGACAGTCTGTACGTTGGAGCGCTCCTTCCTTGGATATGTTCACCAGTAGATACCCTGAAGACCTCTTGAGCACCTCCACGTAACAGCAGACTTCGATGCTGACGTTCACACACGCCACAGAGGATATGACGTTTTCCAAAGGCTGACACACAGCCCCTTGAGCTCACCCCAAGAGCTCGGTTACAGGCAGCCTCCTTGTAAGGCTGAACCTTCGCCCCTGCTTCAGACGGTTGTCTTGTCCGCGGTCTTCGGTCTCTCTCCTTTACGTTCTGCAGTCCTCTCCCGCCCATCAGCGTAGGGGTTTTCCCACAGCAGAGGAGCACGTGCTAGAGTCACACTCCAGTCTGGAAGGATCACACACCCTCCCAGAGTCCCTTGCGCTATGCATCTGGTCTACTAAAACACGTGCCGTTGCTACTAGACTTCCATACGTCTAGTACAGCGAGACACCTCAATTCTGCAGCTAAATCCTTCAGCCTTCAGCAGACTGGTACCACAAGACAAGTACGTCTCCCCACAGCAGCTCTTCTTCACAGGAGTTCAGGCTAACAATGCCCTCACTGTAGATTTTGCTGAAGATGTCCTCTCACACGATACTTGGGCAGAAGACGTTTTCTCACAGGAGATTTGGGCAGAAGATGTCCTCTCACAGGATGATTGGGCGGAATATGATTTGCCGGTCTAAACCAGACCTTTTATTCTTTCGTCCATAGATTCTTTCATTCACACGCACGTGGTCACCAAGATGGTTACATATATCAACCAATCAGGTCAGAGACAGTAGAAGCCACACTCCGTGTCAATTACTAAAACCTCCCCTAAGTGGACACCTAGAGTGGCCATAGCTCCCTTCCTGGTTGTTTACACCTCTCGGCTATATCAAAGCCCCCTGGTGCTCGATACTACGCATCAGCAGCTTCCTCCAGATACGTAATCCTCCCCTGAACAAACTAAACCACACCTGGCCAGCCAGATACCTGCACTGGTCCCTTCCCAGCTGTGCCTCAGGGTAAGTCACCTTGCCCCTTGCTTCTACAGCCAGCACCCCTGATCAGAAGTGTGAACAGGAACCTAACCTGGGCTGGTGATGACGTGAGCAGCCAGATGGCGGCTTGAACAAGGGGATAATGGACCTTAATTAGGGCCGGAGGGTCGTAGATGGGTCACACCTGGAATCTATGGTGCAATCTCCTTGATCCACCCGACTCCAAAACGTGACATTATCCACGCCGCAGTAACGGTCGTACTCTTCTGTAGTAACTACCCCAGATCTGTTGGGTGTATTCTGTATTCGACATTCGAGGTTGGCAGTCCGCGGCCTTTATAGCCCTGAACTCTGACTTGCAAGAACTCACTACCCGTTCGGGAGGGTGGGCTGTTCACCGCCATCTCCCACCCGACCCCCTCTCAGGTCAGCCGGGGGGAGGGGAGCGGGTCACCATTGGCTCTCGGCAGACCACCTCCCTCTCTCCACCGCGAGCTCTCCCGGGTCGACGGTAATAAGTTGCTCTTCCTCATGATTGGTTAGGGCAACGAGACGCCAAAAATCCATCACAACAAAGGTAAATCTGACTTTTAAAAAATGTGCTATGAAAGATCAATTAGTGTGTGAAAAATGAAAAGTGCGCGTCTGTAATCAAGAAAAATTTAATATTTACCGTTGCCTGTTATGGACAAAAACATGCGTTTTGAAACTGAATTAAACGTTAAAAATTGTTTTTCTCATCTCAGTTACTGAGATCACACGTTAGTGTGACCCAGCGCTCTAAACGTTACCTAGCCCTCCCATCTCCCAAAGTTTACAAAGAACCAAACATTTCAGGCCCTGATTGTCTGGTTAATCGGCCGAAACAAACGCGTAAACATTGAATATGAAATAAGACCTTCAGGGATGAATTACAACAAAATCTGTAATATAATCTATTTGTCCTTCTGTGAAATGTCGAAAGGACACGCAAGTCGTCAATTGTACAAAACCGTCACTTCCTTCAGTTCATTAAGGGTAAAGTCGTAAATGGATGTCGGATGCAATATTTATTACCGACTTCTCTTTTTTGCTTTTTTTGTTAGAAGCACTTTCAATCTCTTTTCTAGCTTTAAAATAGTTTTTTTTAAACATGGGATTTGGGGGTCGACATTTAGGGGCGTTTGTCAGTGAACATCTTTGCAAAAGGAAGTCTGGTAAACTTTTCCCGCTAGACCAGGGAGAGTCGTATTATGTGCAAACCGGCCACTTTCCTAGGTCGTTGAACGGGTTGAGGAGGGAGTCGTAAATGGGAGGTCATTTATATGGTAAATGGTCTTCGTCAAAAAGTTTTGGGTCGTATGTTGGAGGAGGTCTTATATATGGTAAGGTCTTATGAAGATGGTTTTACGGTATTACCTTATGAACAAGATTTTTGGTTCACAGTATCTCACTATTGCCTACTGAACAAACTTATTTTTTTTTTATTCTGTACTCTCGATCTTTTTCTTCAGTCACTCCAGAGAACAGTTCGGAGTCCATCACAGAAGGGGTAAATCTGATTTATTTTTAGATAAAAGCTATGAAACAGCAGTTTGTGTGCGAAAAATGAAAAGTGCGCGTGTGTTATCAAGAAAAAGTTCACAGTTACCATTGGCTGTTATGGACTAAAAATTTGATCATGAACATTAACCCGTTTTAAGCGAAAATAACTGAGCAGCAACTTTAAGCCAAACATATTTTCATGTGACGCGATTCCTGTATCATGTTTCTCTCTCTCCCTCCCCTTAATCCCCCCACTAAAGAAGTGTGTTCTGGTGGTGCGGCTTGTCCGGGGTGAGTGTTGAGTCATGTCAACTGTATTAAGTAGTGAAGACGAAGCTCTGGTTATGGCGTGTTGTGGCCTATGGTGTGGTACAATGTGGAGTGGTGTGTTGTGTTATGCTGTATTGTGTAGCATCGTCTTATGTGAGGAATTGAGAATGGACAGTAAGGACGGGGAGATGAGAGGAGATGGAAATTACGCTTTTTTATTTCTGAGCAAGAAACGCGTTTGAATTGTAACGTAACCCCTCCTTTTACAGGCGCCAATGTTGTTTATCAAAAACACACCCCCCTTAGATCCGTCTCTTGAGGAGGTAGCGCAGTATGGAGAGCAAGGTAAGCTTATTTTATTAGCACATTAGGGCATCCCACTTTTTCTCTAGCTGTCTTCCTATTTTCGGGGCGGGGTGGGGTGTCGACTGTAAATAATTTGTAGGTTGGTCATAGAACTGAACAGTGTGCTGTATTTTGTTCAATGGTCACCTGTCTGTAGGAAACGGTGAGCTGTTTCATGCCAGTGGTGGGGACGAGGGATTATCGAGACAGACTAAACAGCCATGCGTCAGAAAACAGTCTTACGCAATACTTAAGTGTTAACCATTCTTTCAACTTGTAGATGACATCTCAGCTGACGTTATCGACCACCAAGAGCAACCGATGGAACAGCCCAATGACGTGTTATGAGCTGTTATTGGAAAGGAGTGTTAGGGGGAAAAAATTTGCAAACTGTTATAAGCCACTTGTTTCAGAAGCTAACAGAAACTGTCACAACCATAGGCAATCCTTGTGAACTCCTCTTTTTTAAGGGTAAAGTCGTAAATGGATGTCGGATGCAATATTTGTTACCGACTTCTCTATTTTGCTTTTTTTTGTTAGGAGCACTTTCAATCTCTTTTCTAGCTTTAAAACAGTTTTTCCTATTTCATGGGATTTGGGGGTCGACATTTAGGGGCGTTTGTCAGTGAACATCTTTGCAAAAGGAAGTCTGGTAAACTTTTCCCGCTAGACCAGGGAGAGTCGTATTATGTGCAAACCGGCCACTTTCCTAGGTCGTTGAACGGGTTGAGGAGGGAGTCGTAAATGGGAGGTCATTTATATGGTAAATGGTCTTCGTCAACAAGTTTTGGGTCGTAAGTTGCAGGAGGTCTTATATATTTGGAAAGGTCTTATAAAAGTGGTATTACTCTATTACCTTGTGAACGAGATTATTGGTTCACAGTATCTCACTATTGCCTACTGAACAATTTTATTTTTTTTTATTCTGTACTCTCGATCTTTTTCTTCAGTCACTCCAGAGAACAGTTCGGAGTCCATCACAGAAGGGGTAAATCTGATTTATTTTTAGATAAAAGCTATGAAACAGCAGTTTGTGTGCGAAAAATGAAAAGTGCGCGTGTGTTATCAAGAAAAAGTTCACAGTTACCATTGGCTGTTATGGACTAAAAATTTGATCATGAACATTAACCCGTTTTAAGCGAAAATAACTGAGCAGCAACTTTAAGCCAAACATATTTTCATGTGACGCGATTCCTGTATCATGTTTCTCTCTCTCCCTCCCTTAATCCCCCCACTAAAGAAGTGTGTTCTGGTGGTGCGGCTTGTCCGGGGTGAGTGTTGAGTCATGCCGACTGTATTAAGTAGTGAAGACGAAGCTCTGGTTATGGCGTGTTGTGGCCTATGGTGTGGTACAATGTGGAGTGGTGTGTTGTGTTATGCTGTATTGTGTAGCATCGTCTTATGCGAGGAATTGAGAACGGACAGTGAGGACGGGGAGATGAGAGGAGATGGAAATTACGCCTGAGCAAGAAACGCGTTTGAATTATAACGTAACCCCTACTTTTACAGGCGCCAGTCTTGGTTGACAAAAACACACCCCCCTTAGATCCGACTCTGACGGAGCTAGCTCAGTATGGAGAGCAAGGTAAGCTTATTTTATTAGCACATTAGGGCATCCCACTTTTTCTCTAGCTGTCTTCCTATTTTCGGGGTGGGGCGTGGGGTGTCGACCATAAATAGTTTGTAGGTTGGTCATAGAACTGAACAGTGTGCTGTATTTTGCCAGGCCAGTGGTGGGGAAGAGGGTGACGATCGAGACAGACTAAACAGCCATGCGTCAGAAAACAGTCTTACGCAATACTAACGTGTTTACCATTCTTTCAACTTGTAGATGACATCTCAGCTGACGTTATCGACCACCAAGAGCAACCGATGGAACAGCCCAATGACGTGTTATGAGCTGTTATTGGAAAGGAGTGTTAGGGGAAAAAAATTTGCAAACTGTTATAAGCCACTTGTTTCAGAAGCTAACAGAAACTGTCACAACCACATGCCTTTAATGGACAATCCTTGTGAACTCCTCTTTTTTGAAAAAAAACTGTTTCAACTGCACTCGCTACTTTCAAATACTGCGCGACTGTACACCTGGGCAACATAATGTAGATCACACGCAAATACACACTTTTCCTCTTTGCGTTGTCACACATTTACGGGAAGAGCATTTTAATAAAGATAGGAATTAAAACACTGCTCTGGGCCGGGAAGACTTACCTTGCTTTTGGAGACGGACTAGAAGAGAAGAAATCTGTATTTTCAAGATATAAGACAGAGATAAAATGCCTTTATTTCATTATATAAGGCCATGACTCTTTCAGACAATGTTTCTTATTTATGTGTGTATTAATTTAATTAATAACAACTGCAACAAGAATAAGAACATCAGAAGCTGAGTGAATAAAAACATCAAAACAGCAGAACATTGGAAGTTAACGAAACTATGAAACCACGCTACTATGCTGATTTTTAAATGTTAACGGTGAAAATTATTTTATCAGATCTTATTATTTACACGGTGCTTCTGCTTCCAAATATGTGCCTGCTTGTGCTAGAATAAATAAGAGTTGGGCGTTAACGGTGGTTTGTTTCGTTGTGGTTCCTTTTCGGTACAGTTTTGGGATTTTTAAAATTATTTCTGACGGCGTCTACTAGAAATATAATCACAAATATAAATGAGACGTCAGAATCACGAAAGCAAAGTTTCTCGTATTAATTTATGTGGGGATAGGACAGTAGCATCGTGATAGGCAGGGGACGATAGTAATTTGTTTCAAGGGCTAGAATGTTTATCGATTACTTCCCTTAGTCCCCCCCCCCCCAAAAAAGATTTAGTGGAAGCGTGCACCCAGCCATACACTTACCTGGGGTCAAGGTCGTGAACGTACAGGAAACAAAATCAGGCTAAATATGGACAAGCAAGGGGAATAACTGCTGCTTAATCGGCGGAACAGAATAGCCCTAGCAACACGCCAAAATAATACCTCACGGAAAAATCAGCACAAAATACACATATACACACACATGTGATATAATGTTTACAACATGTTTTACAAAGTGAATAGGCAGCAAAGACAGTCATCTCTTACAATTTTACTTCTTAACACTGGCGTTTATATGTCAACTTGTACTGGTTACACCTGGTAAAAATTTTAATGTATTTGTTATACTCTCCTGTTACTAATATTAAATTTACACAAATGCAAAGTATAAATCAGTCAATAAGTTAATAAGTGGAATTTGAACACTAAAATTTCTTAGGTTTTTTGGAGGGACATACTTTTGATTATCTTCTTTTAAGATACTGTACACACGCGGGATAATAAATGCCAGAAGAATGTCCTTATCCTTGGAGTTGCGGTTATGCATAACTAAATTGTATGTCTATTTTTGTTGCTGGCTGGGGGGAGCTGAGCTGGGAAACCATCATAGCAAAACGTGCAATTTTTACATTATAGTATTCTGTACACAGCTTTCAGTCGTTTGTATATAAAGTTTTCAGTACCTACTTCATACATTGATTTTGTATGAATTTTGAAGTCGCTGTTTGTATTCCTTTAACTCATTTTTTAAATTCTTCCTTAGCCATATAATGGATAATGCAGATAATAAATTTGGATGACACAGTGGTATTTTCATAACAGTCTGAAAAAGTAAAATGACAATTAATGACATTCAATGAAAATCTCAGTCTATTTTGACAGACTGGAAAACGTTTGTAAATGGTTCTCGATATTGATATAGTTATTGTATGGAGGATGTGTATTGTAGTGCTATTTCTATCTCATATTTTCAAAATCATGTAGCATATTTGATAGGTGAGAAATAAGATGTTCTGTACATTTTTCTTAAAATACACGTTGGTGCAAAAATCATTTGATTTCAGTGTTGTGTGTTTCTGCATTTTCCCCATCATTACTGTAGATTACGCATTACTATCACCCGGCCATCTCAACGTATTGCATATACGAATAATCAGTAAAACACATGGATTGTCTGAGCTGTATAAATAAAACACTGTCAATAGTAACTGTCAATTACGTTGCTCTTTGCATGTTAAACTACAGCTAGTTAGCCCAAATAGTCTGCTACCAGTAGAGCCGTGGTGGTTGCAAGGATGTGCTAGTTGCCTCCCCTGAATGGTAAGCGTTTTTCAATACAGCAGTATGAAGGAATTTCCTGTCTTGGGTTTAACTAAAGGGTCTTTGATGAGGGTGGCTATTCTCCTCAACGTCCCACCATCTTCTAACTAGCCACACCGCACGCACTTCCAGGATTGGCTGTTGCATGGTTGCTGGGTTGTTTAGCATCAAATCAGCGATGAAAGCTCATGGCCGGATTGGGAAGGAAGAAGAGGCGCTAAAGAGTGCTGGAAGACATCCGCTTAGGGTTGTCACTGCTTATTATCTCACACAACGATACTGAACGTTCATCCACTGAACAAAAGTAAGTTATGGCGATGTCACACTGATCTAACAGACAGGATAAACCCAGAGTAATCAAAAGTTACAAAAGTTACACAACAGCTTCCTAATATCTTATTTTTCCGGATGCTTTTCATCTGCGCAGAAAATGACAGCACGCTTTCACGTTCCGTGGTGGGTTGTAACATCGGCGGTAAACAATGTGAATAAAATTCAGGGTGAATGGGGACTACAGTCAATTTTTTATATGTGGGATGGTGATGCGAACAGTGGTGCACACTCCCCATGATGTATCTGCTCCCTGTCGAGGCTGAATATCGATCATGTAATATGGAGCATCGTGGCGCAGGAAAACGAAAGCAGAAATTGTAGTTCTAGGTCAGTCTCTATGCTCTGACCCTGACCAGTACAGTAGCGCCACCTACTTCAGTTGCCGTATTAGTTAAGAAACTTCAAACTTTATTCCCTGTTTTTATGCCAGAACATCAATTTATCTAACACAAGTGATTCTTTATTTCATAAAACTGCAAGAACAGCTCCGTGATGGGCTAACACGACACTAAAGCCTACTCGAATAAACAGCATCGATTTGTTTGTTCCTCACATCAATATGTACAAACTAATATATTTCTCAGTTACCTGCTGAAGCCCAAACTCTTTTAACAAACTATACAACGCACATCTATACAAAACCATATTAACCATTACTCGTGGGAAGAGGGAGAGATTCTGAAACAAAACTAAACAAATAAGAAACATCTATATACGAGATACTTCTCCTTCCGTTCTATGTGTGCGTGTTGCATAGAACACGCACAAACAAGGAAAAGTGAATAGTTTGACCGGGGAATCAATACAGTATTCGTGCAAACAGCCCGAATGTTGTGGCCAGGCGCCAGGAAAATGACAGAGAAATGCTATCCAAATGGCTACTAGGGGTAGGGTTGACCACTGGATAAAGCTGCTTCACTGTGGTTCTTTCAGTGCATAGCTTAGTAGTTTGACCCATTATCGAAATCATCGCTAGGTGGAAGCACTGTCCCTACCTACCTGCTTAGGTCACGGACAAAATGGGGTGGGGTGGGGAGTACAAGACATAGTTCTGTGGGTAGAGTAGCGGACTAGCTTGGGTAGGGTTTCTGGTTCTAAGCCATGATCGAGTTGCGTAGAATGATTTCCTGGAGTTAAACTTTGTGTAGACTCCATTCGGCCATCATTGGAACACTAGACATTAAACTGCCTCTCCGCACCTGGCCTACCGCAGCTGTCAGTCTGTGTGGTTCTTTCAGTGAGTAGCTTAAATGTGGCCCATTCTCCCCCCTTCCCCCATATTGCGAAATCACCGCGAGGTGGATGTCACATGTCACTCCTAGGATATCACCTGTCACTCTTAGCTTAGCCAGCTAGCTCCTCCCCTTCTCTTCACACTTAAGGTATGTGAGTGAAACGCCATTGGTCATGACAGCTGCCCTGCTCCACCTAGTCTGACCAGAACCGGTTTACTCAAGGTTAATGCGTCAGAACGCCTGCTACTTAAGGAGGCAAAAACGCGATTAGAGACACACAGACACACAGAGAGGGCAGGTCATGGAGAGTGAGTCAATGTAGGAAGACCACAGGAAGCGGACACCTGTAAACCCACGGACCTCTGCCCTTGCCAAATTAGCCAAAGACTTGAAAAGAGTAAAGGACTCCAGCATCTCACGCAGGTACCCGGGGTGTATTCTGCCGACTACGAGACAAAGGAGTAAGTGACTGTTGTTGTGCCTTGTAGGACTGCTCTTGCCATAGATTATCTTAAGAGTCGGGGACTCGGGTTGATAAGATAGATGGTTTATCCTGCGAGACAAAGGAGTAAGTGACTGTTGTTGTGCCTTGTAGGACTGCTCTTGCCATAGATTATCTTAAGAGTCGGGGACTCGGGTTGATAAGATAGATGGTTTATCCTGCCGGAGACAGGAGACGTCATAAGCTAATGGCCGGGCAATAAAGCCAAAAGAGGGTATAGAGTGAAGTGCGGTTCGTGGAAGTGTCTTAGCTTCGTAGTTGGTCGTGGAATAGCTTTAGAGCTGTGTATGGCAGTAAAGCGGGAGTTTCGTTAGTGACAAGAGTAGGTGCTCTGCTGTTGGTCACTTATTGATAGCTTTAGAGCTGTGTATCGCAGAAGTGGTTGTATCAGTAGTGACAAGAGTAGGTGCTCTGCTGTTGGTCACTTATTGATAGCTTTAGAGCTGTGTATCGCGGAAGTGTTGTTTCAGTAGTGACAAGAGTAGGGGCTCTGTCGTTGGTCACTTATTGATTCAGTTTGTATAGCTTCAGAGCTGTGTATCGCAGAAGTAGTGGTTTTAGTAGTGACGAGAGTAGGAGCTCTATTGTCGGTCACTTACTGTATTTGTGTATTGAGCGGGATCATAGGCCGGTTTGCAGTTTGATTCCCCCTCAGGAGTTTGATTATCTTCTTTGTATGATACCACGTGGTATGACGTACTCAGGCAGCGTCTTACCCTAGACACGAGCACGGTGATTCTCTGTAAATAATCTGTAGATATATTTGATGTTGTCGAGTCAGTTAGTGTTTGAAATATATGTTGAATAACCGTTCGCTACAGTTGTGTGTTTTACGAGGGTGGGGGATCTTGAGCTAGTAGTGTTTTGCCTATGTGAGACTGAGCGAACGTGTCAGAGTATGAGAATCTTTTCCCTCGGTAGATTTCTCTAGTTATTCACATTATTTCATAGCGTCGTCACCCTTTGGTGTAGAAACCATTGACCTGTTGCAGTAAAGGTTTTGGTGACGATTGCTCAATTAAATCTACATCTTACGAGATCACCATAAAAGTTTGTTCAGTAATTCTGAGAAGTCGAGTCCAGTAAGTTAAGGTACGGCCCGTCACGTCACAGTGGAAGGACACTCCTCGCGGACTGTAAATAAAATTAAGATGTGGTGAGAACTTGTCAGTCTTGTGTCAGAGTGGAAGGATGACTGAGACATCGCCCTCCCTATGCATTCAATTTACGTCAATCGCTCGTTCCACGCACGCACACACACCCGCAAGCACGCACGCACGCAAGTACACACGTTTCACCAGTTTTCACTGTTTTTGTTATTTACTGCTCAGGCAGTTTTAAGTGGATTACACTTGAATGGATTCACATACACGTATAAGCAAACTGCATGACAGTGTACTACTAATGCTTACGCACGAATACTTATTCCATGGTCGCTTTAGAGACCGCCTCGGTGGTCTAGTGGTTAAGGCGTCCGCTTCCGAGGCGGGAGGTCGGGGGTTCGCATCCCGGCCGACTTAAAAATTGGCAATCTAGTAGCTGCCCTGTCAGACGCCTGGCACTACAGGGAACAGCACTAGGACTGGTTGGCCCGGTGTCAGTATAATGTGACTGGGTGGGACTGAGGCCCGTGTTGCGCCATCAGTCCCACGAGTGGCAGCACGTAAACTTTGTCTAAGCAACACCGTCCTGATATGCACATAGTTTGGGGCTTGACGTTAAGCAACAAACCAAACCAAACCAATGGTCGCTTTAGAAAAACAGTCGAGAACTTTGTCCCACCACTGAAGAGGAATCTGTGCAACTGGAAAATACTATAAATAATTCCAGTCGTGGGACTACATTTGACCTATAGCTCTGGTGGACGCTGCTTTGAGTTTTTCTCCCCAGACAATCACACGTTCACGTGAAGACCGCTGTTAAGTCGCGGGTGACAAATTTTATGTAAATTCACTTTTTCTTGCCCTGCCTTTTCCAAATCTGAAGCCATTTCTGTGTTTTGTTTCGCAAAATAAAAAAGGTTTGCTCGCTGGTGTTATGCAGGGAATACTATTTGACCTCAGCAGGATCTAAGAAGTGCATACGGGCTGCGGGCTTATCACAACGAAAACATTAAACTCCGGAAAACCTCTGGAAACCTAAGGTCAGAAGAGAGGCGCCTGCCACCTGAGTATCATCTTGGAGACAGCTTATCCATTGAAAGACTGTCTGCTTGTTCCATTTCGTGACAACGGTCATCTTTCCAGGATAGAGGTTGGCTATGACCGGGCTCAGTCTCAGACCAGAGTTGATGTTGAAAGGGCCATCGGTCTGCTGAAAGGAACATTTCGCAGGCTAAGAGATCTGGACATGGTCAGCGTCCTGGAAATCCCTTTGGTGATCTTGGCCACATGTGTCCTCCATAACTTTATTATATTGCAAGGGGGTGTCGATGCAGACGACATAGACTTTGTAGAGCCTGATGCTGATACAGTCTTGGAGGATGGCAGCAAAGCAGAGCCAGCTGTAGACAAGAGACCAAGAATTGCCCGTCTGCTGGCTTAGTTTGGCTATATATATATATATTGTTGGCCATCTTTCTCGGAGCATCATTTCTCATCTGCACATCTCTATTCCATACATCTGTAAGTGATTACTAATTTTTAGTTTTTCACATGGTATCTTTGAAGGAAATTTTTCATGTTACAATGAAGCAAATGCTGGATAATCACGCTCACGCAATCACAAGTGAAAAAGTGGAACCCAGAACGGACTTTACATGTTGGACTGCAGTCGAATGCCCAAGTATACATATTCTACACAAAACACCTTCAGTTGGATTGAAGTAAATTTTATTTTCTTGACATTTTTTTTGTTGATAAAATTCAAACCATTACTTCTACTAAAAAAACTGTTTAGGAACTGGGTGGCATATTTGAATTTGGTCCGAATCATTCAACAAATACCCGAGCAAATCGTTCCGCTCCTTGAGCAAACGATTCTTTTCTTGCTGCTACTAGACGATCGATTTTTGCATCAAAAGTTTTCACCCATTCAGGAGGATCACTTGCCTTCCTCTTGCAAATCGGGGTGGTTTATGCGACGGATCAATGGGGTGTCTGGGTGAGGCAAGGGACCTGCAGGAGTGCTTGTTCCGCTGCACCCAGGGCTTTTCCTCGCTGGAGTCGCTGGGGCAGCCCCTGCCTGGTCTGTTTCCCCTGCTGCATCACACTGGACCTTGCCTAGAGTAAAAAAAAAAAAAACAAGGGGGAGGGGTGGAACACCGAGATTTGTTCTCGTTGCTATCCTCATCAGGTTGAAATTACGATAAGCCTCGCAAGCATGCATCTATATGCCACTAAGTTTATTCATGTATTCATAAATGCGTACCTCTTGTTGCTCCGTTCAAGCTTGATATAACAAGAGGTGGTGTCGGGGTGATGTCGCTTTCCAAGGCCTCTGCCATCATATCCATATATGGCCATGCCACACGGCCTTGCCCAGTGGTCTTGTTCCGGTCAAAAATGATATTGTATCTAACAATAAATGAGGACAGGGCGCTTAATTTAACCATATAACAAGAAGTACTTGAAAGGCTCATAGTACCCATATGCAGAAGCATGTAACCAAGGGAACTTACCATACAGAAACACGTAGCAAAGAGAGGGTCGAAAGAAAGGGACCAGGCAGATCCTCACACAGCTAACCCTCGGTACACACCGTGTGCATATAGTGGATCCTAAGTAAATGCAATCAGTCCGCTCACAAACCTTGTGCTGACAACTAGGATCCATGACGAACACACAAAGAGACAAATACATGGAATCCTCAAGGTACAAATTACAACTAACAACAAATGAGGACAAACGTGTGAAGACTAGCGTCGTTTATAAAGAAAGGGTTGGCAGATCTTTTTGAGGATCTGCCAAGTTCCTTTCTTTCGACTCTCTCTTTGCTACGTGTTTCTGTATGGTAAGCTCCCTTGGTTACATGCGTCTGCATATGGGTACTATGAGCCTTTCAAGTACTTCTTGTTATATGGTTAAATTAAGCGCTCTGTCCTTATTTGTTGTTAGTTGTAGTTTGCACCTTGAGGATTCCATGTACAGTGGTACCTCGGGTTAGGAACGACTCAGGTCACGAACAATTCGGGTTACGAACAACAACTTTGAAAATTTTTTTGTCTCGGGTAACGAACAGTGCCTCGGGTTACGAACGAAGGCGAGAGAGAGAGAGAGAGAGCAAGGTTTAACGTTGGAGACGAACGATCGCGTACAGTACAAACGAAGGCCACGCAGTACAACATCGCTTAGCGCTAGCCTAGTAGCCTAGTTTTGCACGCGTGCGCGGCCTCGCTTTCATTGACCTTACTACACGACAGTAAAAGATTTCTTAGCAGTGGCACTGTGTTCTTCAGTTTATCTCTTTCATTATTTTTCTTGTTAACCTCATCAATTATGAGTTCGAATAACGGTAGTGGTGCTGCTAGGAAGCAGGTTACGAACTGAGTTCTGGAACGAATTGAGTTCGTAACCTGAGGTACCACTGTATTTGTCTCCTTGTGACAGAGCTGGAAATACACCTTCACACATTACAGACAAAAAGCATAACCAGTGAACAAGTGTACATGCTAACATAAAATATATTTAGCAGTTAGTGCCGAATTAAGGGTTCATGTTTATCGCCTTTCATATTTCTATACCTCAGATATCCTTTTTAGAAAGATATTTATATATAATTTGAGCTTCTCCAAAAAGAAAACGAAGAGACCAAGAAATAAAAAGGAAGAAAAACATTTTATTAAAATGAGAATGGTAGATGTGAACTAACTGAAACTAACTGATTCCGCAAGCTGTCCAATTTCTTTAGGCACATATGACCGCTGAATTTATAGCCTTTTTCACTCATTTTCTGTGCCACTATCTTCAACACCTCAATTTTTTTTCTTTGTGGCACAACGAAACAGGTGCGTGTGTGGGATGTAGGTCTCGATGAGCAGGAGAACATCCTTGTGAGGCCAACTGCCATTTTCCTGCCCATCTTAAAACAAATTCAAATAGTTTAGTGAGATGCATAGGAAGTAATAAAACAATTTATGGTTGTATGCCTATCAAATCATCTATGTAAAGACTTAATAACATTTACCACGATAAATCTGGATTTTGTCATGAGTCAGATTTGAAGAATAGCAGTGCATCACACAGAGAACGACATCTAAGCTGCTAATGGTTTAGTATTTTTTTAAAACAAATTGTCCAAGCAGTATTTCTTATTAATCTTAATAATAGATTACGATAAAAATAGTCAGCTTTTTAGGGGCAAAAGGAAAAAAAATCCCAATCCGTCGCATAAAAATTCTAGCTTATTTATTAATTGAAGGATTCTACAAAAAGATGCGATGGACTGTTACCTTCCCCATCATCTGTCGGTACTGTCACATCTGCTGGAGGATTAGCGGGCATCTGGTCAAGTTGCGATTGGTATGTCTTTTTCAATGAGCCTGGCGGTTTGTCACATGTCACCCTAGGCTATTACCTGTCACTCCTAGGTAAGCCTTTTAGCTCCTCCCTTTGTAAGCTAGCAGGGGAGAGATACGTCATCACCAGGTTAATCGCTCCGCCCTTTCCGAACACTTAGTTAGGGGTAATGCTACGCCATTGGTTATGGAAGTCGCCCTGCCCTCGCTAGTCTGGCTAGAACCGGTTTACTTGAGGGTGGTGTGTGAGAACGCTTACTACATAAGGAGGTAAAAATGTTAGATCGAGAGGATACACCGGGAGGGAGGAGAGAGGAGACACAGAGAGGGTCACATACAGAGAGGGACGTGCACCTAGGAAGAGACCCAGTGAAGCGACCACGTGCTAGCCGACGGACCTCAGTCGCCATCTTGCCAAAAGGAAGACTCCAGCTCTCTTGCAGTTACGAGTGTAATTTGCCGACCGCCTCGACGGACTGAGACGAAAAGAGACCACTGGACGTGTCTTATAAGTAAGGTCTGCTCTTACCTTAAACTTATCTTAGAGTCGGGGACTCGCGTTGATGTAAGATAAGTGTTTTTATCCTGCCGGAGACAGGGGATGACATAGCTAGTGATTGGGCAAGCGTGCCAGTAGACGGGACTGAGTGTAGCGTGGCTGAAGCAGTGGCGTAGCTTATTTTGTGGGTCGCTGAATAGCTGTAGTGTCGGTAG
>SMGT01008792.1:174582-186148 GCA_004794575.1 Lanistes nyassanus | reverse complement strand
CAGAGTAACCACAATTTACCGTTTACCCAGAGTAACCACAAGTTACCGTTGACCCAGAGTAGCCACAATTTACCGTTGACCCAGAGTAGCCACAATTTACCGTGGACCCAGAGTAGCCACAATTTACCGTTGACCCAGAGTAACCACAATTTACCGTGGACCCAGAGTAACCACAAGTTACCGTTTACCCAGAGTAACCACAATTTACCGTGGACCCAGAGTAACCGAAAGCTACTGTTGACCTAGAGTAACCGAAAGTTACCGTTGACCCAGAGTAACCACAAGTTACCATTGACCCAGTAACCGAAAGTTACTGTTGACTAAGCAGACACATTGTTTGTAAATCCTTCGCATCTTCAGGACTGGACTCTATAGATATAAAGATAGAAACAGCTTGCTAATATCTTATTTTTCCGGGTGCTTTTCGTCAGGAAATGATTGCACGCTTTCACGTTCCGTGGTGGTCGTACATCGGGCGTAAACAATGTGAATAAAATTCAGGGTGAATGGGGACTACAGTCAATTTTTATATGTGGGGTGGTGATGCGAGCAGTGGTACACACTACCCCTGATGTATCTGCTGCCTGTCGAGGCTGAATATTGATCATGGTAATATGCAGCATCGCGGCGCAGGAAAACGAAAGCAGAAATTGTATTTCTAGGTCAGTCTCTGTGCTCTGACCCTGACCAATACAGTAGCGCCACCTACTTCTGTCGCCAAATGAGGGAATGTGAAACTGTATTCCCTTTTTATGCCAAAACATCTATTTATCGCACACAAATGTTTCTTTCTTCACACAACTGCGAGAACACCTCCATGCGCACACACACCACTAAACCCTACTCGAATTTTGTTCCTCATATCAAATTTCGCAAAATAATAATTTTTTTGCAGTTACCTGCTAAAGCGAAAGCTCTTTTGAAAACGTGCAACGCGCGTCTGTACAAAACCATGTTAACCATTATTCGCGGGAAAAGGGAGAGAATCTGAAACAAAAACATAACATAAAAGACATATTATATTTAAAAACCCACCTCCATATGCAAGATACTTTTTACTTCCGTTCAACGTGTGTGCGTGTTGCTTAGAACACGCAGAAACAACGAAAAGTGAACAGCTTGACCCGTGAAACAATACAGTATTCGTGCAAACAGCCCGGATGTTGTGGCCATGTGCCAGGAAAATGCCTGTGTCTGGCAGAGAAATGCTATCCAAATGATCCTCAGCTGCAAACATCTGAAAAGCTTTCAGCGCATATTTGCATCTAAAAGAAAACTAACACTCAAGGAATCTTTCTTTCTTCCTGTATTTCCTTCTTTGTACTATCGGTCTGTCTATCTTTTTTTCCACTTCTTATTTGTCCGTCCGTCCGTCCGTCCGTCCGTCCGTCCGTCCGTCCGTCCGTCCGTCCGTCCGTCCGTCCGTCCGTCCGTCCGTCCGTCTGTCTGTCTGTCTGTCTGTCTGTCTGTCTGTCTGTCTGTCTCCAGCTATCAAAACAAGCCTTCAGAATGAAATGGAATATATATATATATACTGCTAGAAAGAATCGAATTGAAAGACCAGCTGCACTTGGCGGCAAGGTCATGGACGCGTGTCATTCACAAGAACACAGCATCCGACTCCGTTCATTTGTTTCATGCTGCAACACTGTGCAACACTGTGCAACAGTGTGCAACAGTGAGCAACAGTGAGCAACAGTGAGCGCGGAAATGAAGGCTGAATCGTTCGTGCACACGACAGGAGGCAGCCAGACGTGCACGCAACTCGCCAGACATTGTGTCCGAATCAAACGCGTGCAAGTGGCAAAGAAAACTGAAAGGTTGGAAAGCTGCAATTGCACGTGCAATCCATGTTTAATGCGAACACAAATCAGATTCTGTGAAAGGGTCGGTGTGGTCGAACGATAGTTTGTAACCATGCCTCCAAAAGACGACGTCTCAGTGATGCTCATCGCGGCCATTGTGTGGCTGCAGGAAGGCATCAGGGTCAGGAAGTTAGTCCCGATTGGGAGTTTCCCAGTCAGTTATTGTGGCGTTGCTACAACCAGACACCAAGTGTTAGCGACCACAGACGACCGGGACGCCTTGCCAGACCGTTTTACAATAGCGGAATCCGCGTCATGATACCAGTGTAAGAAACGTCCATCAAAGCTTGGGGAAGAATGGACATAACCTGAAGAAAATTTCTGCACCGTGCGCAAGGCAGCCTCACTGGCATGATCTAAGGGATGACATTCTGCATCCCCTCGTACTGACAGCACTTCAGGTATTGGGACCAGGCGCCATTTTCCAGGACGTCAATGCCACACTAAACAGGGCTCGAGTCGTCATCACCTTCTTGCAGCAGCAGCCACTGGCAAGGACTGGCTGGCAACCACCCACCGCCACCTGCCATTAACCGGCTGTTCCTTTTGCTTCAGCGGTAATGGCATGCGATTCCACAAATGACTCTGGGGACATTGGCGCATGATCAGTCCATGCAACAACGGTGCCTTGCTTGCGTGCAAGCCAATGGAGGGCATACGTTTTCGACATTGATTATTCTGGTCCTCATCTGTTCTGACCTTTGTATACGTGGGTCGTGTCCTTTGTGTCAGAGAATCAAGCTGTTGGAATGAAAATAGCCCATTGAATTGGTTGTTGGTATTTACTTTAATGAATGAGGTACACTGCAGCGTCATTGGGTCTACTGGTTTCCATATCGACATCACGTAGAGCGTGTACTTTGCACGGGTCCTTCGATTCTTTTGAGGGGTATATAAAAGCTGATTGGGTGTGTTTTTATTAAGAAAAGATTTGATTTCCTTTACAGTTACTCTTAAATAAGCTAGAGAAGAAAATATCGATGATTGTGATTGTCATTTGTGTCTTTTTTTAAACATCATGGTATCAAAAGAGCAAAAGAAGTCTGAGGTGGTTCGCATGAGCGCGCGTTCGCGCGTTCGCGCGTGCGTGCGTGCGTGCGTGCGTGAGAGAGAGAGAGAGAAGAGGGATTACGAAATAAAAGGGAAAGACTGGGGACAGTGAAGAGACAGGTCTTGGGAACACGGAGGTAATCACCAAATACCAACTAAAAACTGTGGATTTTCAGATCTATACCTATTCTTTATATGCGAACATCTATTCCGAGCATAGTGAAATAACATAGCGAGCAGCAAGTCGGCTCAAGTTGAAGCTGTCGTATAACTCTTCCTATCAGTTTCAATCAAAATACCAGTGCTTTGTGTGCGTACAGTCACTATATTGTCATTTTTCGTGCTTTGAGGTCACCTGGACTGAGGCAATCTTTCTTTGTGGAGACAGCATTCCGTTCAGATGAATGACACAACGCATTGAATCGAGCCCACCGTTCGAATTACCATTCTTTCTGATGCTATCTAAATGTCGTATGACAGCATACGTAATGGGAACTGGTTCTATGTCTCTAACTATCCCTTGACAATCGGATGCATTTGGGTCCTGAAATAATTCAGGACTGACGTCTGATGATGTCACTCAGACCGTCTCCGACTGTTCGTTCGACTTTCCATTCGACTGTTCGTTCGACTTTCCATTCGACTGTTCGTTCGACTTTCCATTCGACTGTTCGTTCGACTTTCCATTCAACTGTTCTTTCTACGCTAGCAGACTAGTCAGCCAACTAGGTCACAAACAGCTCGCAACCTGTTTCACTCGACCACAGTCAAACCAGGTAAGCCCGGATTAGCAACATTTTTTTCTGACCGCGTAGATAAATACACAGGAATTCTATGACAGCAAATAGTCGATTGATATTGCTATTCTTGTGATTTCGAAGCAAAACAGACACAGCAATGTGGTAACGCGGGCTTACAAAGCTCGACTGCTGGCGAGTAAGATGGCGAGATGGGTTTTGTGCCGTGTTAGTGCTGGCTTGCCTGGCCACAACGAGGTTATTACTAACACCAACTGAACAGTCACCAATATTAGAAAAACAAAGATCGAATTTTAATCCATAAAAATTATGGAGATCACAATCAGCGAAGCGATATGAGAAAGGTACACCTGTTTTTGTTTTTTTTAAATGTCGTCTTATAACGATAATGGAACTGTAGTAATATATTATACAATCCCCAATAGTGCCTGAATTTTAAACGAAAACACTGTCTGGTTGTGGATGCAGCAAATGTTGAAGAACAACAATCGTTCTCGTACCTTGGACAGGTAGTTATCAGAGGGGGACCAACCGGGTAAATTAACCAGTGGGTAGCCATGCTGGGTAGGCTTAACCAAGAGCCATGAATACTTCAAACTGCCGCTACACAGCGGGTAGCCGATTTACCCAGCCTCGATAGGGGTAACCGCTGGGTAAAGCTTCATTGTGGTTCTTTCAGTGCACAGCTTAGTAGTTTGACCCCATTACCCCCATAATGCGACATCAGCGCTAGGTGGAAGCACTGTCCCTCTAAAACTACCTACCTGCCTAGGTCACGGACAAAATGGTGCGGGAGGGGGGGGGGGGGGTACACGATATAGTTTTTTGGTAGCGGACTAGCTTGTGGAGGGTTTCTGGTTCGAAGCCGTGATCGAGTTGTGTAGAATTATTTCCTGGAGTGAAACTTTGTGTAGACTCCATTCGGCCCTCATTCGAACACTAGACATTAAACTGTCTCTCGGCACTGGCCTACCGCAGCTGTCAGTCTGTGTGGTTCTTTCAGTGAGTAGCTAAAATGTGCCCCATTCTCCCCCCCTTCCCCCATATTGCGAAATCACCCCGAGGTGGAAGCACACTCCTCGTGGACTGTAAATAAAATTAAGATGTGATGAGACCTTGTCAGTCTTGTGTCAGAGTGGAAGGATGACTGAGGCACCGCCATCCCTATGCATTCAACTTACGTCAGTCGCTCGTCCCTGACACACACACACACGCACACACACGCAAACACACACACATGCACGCACGCACGCACGCACCCACCCACCCACCCACACCCACACACACGCGCGCGCATACGTTTCACCAGTTTTCACTGTTGTTATCTACTGCTCAGGCAGTTTAAAGCGGTTTACACTTAAATGAAGAGTCGATCATCATGCATCCATTCACATACACGTATAAGCAAACTGCCTGACAGTGTACTACTAATGTAGTACACACGAATACTTATTCTATGGTCGCTTTAGAAAAATAGTCGAGAACTTTGTCCCACCACTGAAGAGGCATCTGTGCAACGGGAAAATACAATAAATAACTCCAGTCGTGGGACTACATTTGACCTATAGCTCTGGTGGACGCTGCTTTGAGTTTTTCTCCCCAATCACACGTTCACGTAAAGACCGCTGTTAAGTGGTGGGTGACGAATTTTATGTAAATTCACTTTTTCTTGCTTGCCTTTTCCAAATCTGAAGCCATGTCTGTGTTTAGCTTCGCAAAATCAAAACGGTTTGCTCGCTGTTGTTGTGCAGGGAATACTATTTGACCTCAGCGGGATCTGAGGAGTCCATAAGGGCTGCGGGGTTATCACAACGAAAACATTAAACTCCGGAAACCTCTGTTGCGGGGTGCGTGTGTGTGTGTGTGGTAATAAGTAAAAGTGACAGCATGTGTTTGTTGTATATAAAATGTAGCCGAGGCGTACAATTTACCCTAAGTGTTTTGTTATTCTGTCTCTGCCACTCACACACCCATACGACAATGGTTTTTTTTTTCAATGTGACGTTTACCCTCCATATCGGTCTATCCACTAACACTAGGTTGTCTACCCGGGTTATATAGTTCTCGGTCACAATCAAAGTCCAAGCAGCTCCGGTTAGTTCTACTCCTCTGCCTTCTTTCCTCCCTCACCCTTCCCCCCCCCCCATCTCTTTTTGTCCCTCGTTCTGTCTGGCACACCAAGCCAAGCCTCGTGCAAAGTGGAAATACAGACGCTAATCACAGAAAGAGGTTCTCCAGTGGTCACCAGAGGAAATTCCAGAAACTGGTTTGGTTATCGTTCCAGCGGGTTTTGATACACGCAGTTATTTACCAACGTTTTCCGTGTTCTAACAGTCACACCCCTTAAGCCGAGCATAATGTTGCATACCTGAGACAACCTATACACGACACACCTTCTTTATGCGTCGGTGAAATTCATGTAACAAGCGGTGTTAAACAGCAACCTGCTGGGACAGGGTCACCTAACCTTGTCCTACAGGTTTGCGGAGGAAGATTAAGCACGCTCACATGAACAACTACATGCCCTCACTCGCCTCCCATCGATGTCAAAAACACGACACAACCCTTGAAGATATCGTGGTCCATCTTCTCGTCAGTGAGGCGTGCGTGCGTGCGTGCGTGCTTACAGGTTTGTTTCCGCTTATCTTTGTGCGATCTGTGGGTGTGAGTATACGTGTGTCTGCATGGTTTTGTTGATGATTTATCTGTAAAACCTTTGCAAAGCCTTCTGACGATCCTAACTCAAGGTAGCAGTAAAAAAAAGGGAGGGGGTTGGGGGGCGAATCAAAAACTGTAGAAGCAACTTTATCCAGTTTTTCTTTCAAAAACTTTATTCCACACTTTTGTTGCTTCTTGAGACTTGAACATCACATCCGGATGTTCTAGGCGATGCAAAAGTAAATTATTTGCCTTTCTCAAATTTATCATGGGCTTCTTGTGTGTGCGGGCGTGCGTGCGCACTCGCTCGCTCACTCTCGAGTGCATGCATTTCAGCACGTGCTTTCCGGACACCTCAACAAAATTCTTACATCCCTCCCCCTTCTCCACGCACGACTGAAGAGCGATGTGTTCCGTGTCACAGTGATCTGTTCACACCTATGTCCCCTCTGGTGACCTCCGGAGGCGGATGTAAGGGTAGGAAAAGTCAAGGCTTGGGACAACAAGGAGCCGCGAAACCGGTAAAAACGCGTAGTAAACAGAGTGGCAGATAGAGTGTGCCACAAATTACTCTGCGCACCTGGTGGAAGGGGTCTGGGTATGGTAGGCGCGGAGGAACTAAATTCTTTTGATTTTTTTCCGGGTTGAAAGCTGCGTGCAAGTTGATGTTTGTTCCTCTCGTTTGCTGTATAATTGGGCAACCCCGAATTACTTGCAAACAGTAACAGCAAAACGTAAAAACAACGGGCAGGCTGCACATGAATGCAGCCTTTCACATGGTTTATATTTCGGAGTAGTCACACGTAGCTTAACAGTATACATTTAACAGTATACAATTAAAAGTACACATTTAACAGTATACAATTAACGTGTGGTACTGTTCACGCAAAGAAGAAACTCGAATGTTTGCGTAATGCCGCACTTTCGCCCAAACGCAGAAAGAATACGCTGTATAGGTACGTCACTGCGTACACGTTTCTCGGTAAACAACGTACCCTGACATACCTTTGGCGGTGAGGACTATCGGGTATTAGGATTAGCGCCTCAGCCAACTTAGTTGTAAAGATCGTTGTTATTCATATTTCGGTTATAAGCAAATGGCAAGCAAATGATAACCTTGCCTAAATGAAGGCCGTCTGAAATTTTTGACCCTAAAAGGCTTCCGACATACCGGAAAACTACCTCTGAATGGGACTTCGACAGTGAAGATGTTCTAAACATCTGTACCGAGCTCAAGAGAGGGGAGTTATATAGACGTGTTCCTAGCGTGTATAAAATCAGCCCTCGTGGTCACTCTATTGTATGCGTTGTCCTTACCCAGGGTCAGCCAAGCGGAAAAGTTCAGATCTGGGCGACTCAGAGTCTTATAAATAGCCGCAGGGTATCAGCTGAGAGGGGCTCAGCAAGCGACATGCCTATTCAAGAACGGACGCTAGAGGAGACAAGCACTGATCTTGCCGAAGTCAAAGGGTCAGCAGTTGTTCTGTTGATCTTCTGACTTGAGAAACAGAATCGCAACAAGCTGAGAAGCCATCGAAGTGAGACGTCGGTGATCAGAACTGAAGGTGAGCCCTGCTCATTGCTAAATAGTGATAAATACACGCGAGTTCTCAACTTTCCAAACAACAAATTTGAATCACACACTTTAACTTTCAGGTTCACTTTCAGGTACATTATTGAACACTGGGATCGTTTCTTATCTCTACATTGTCTGGATGATTGCCAGCGGCGTGTCACACACTCGTGGGGCGTATAAGGTCGCACATATTTCATCTGGTCTCCAACCTTTACTGTGATTTAAGTCTGGATTTAACACGCAGGCGGGAGACGCCGTTAATCCGCTATCAAAGCACATGGAACATGATCTTTTAGTCTTTCTTCACTGTATCTCTGTCCCCATCTTTCCTCTGATGCCTGCCCTCTCTCCTCTCTTCCTGACTCCTCCTACCTGCACCTATGTCGTCCCTCAGGGGCGGATCATGGTTGTCTTGAAGGGCGGGGGGCGGGGTGGGAGTGAAGCAAACAATTAAAGTCAGTATACATCTGAGCGGCAGTATAAGGACTGGTCGAATGAAACTTGGCCATTACTAATTGCGGACACAAAGCTATAATGCCCACCACCCTCTCTCTCTCTCTCGCTCGATCTCTGCTGGGGGTGGGGGCACAGCCCCCTTGCCCCCATAATCTCCCCCCTCCCCGTTAATGTATTTCTCTCACCCTCTTCGCTTCGATCACTTCTTCTCCAGTTCCTCTATTTTTTGGAATATGTTCTACGAGACTGACGTTGAATTACGCCAATCGTCATGAAACTGAAAGAAAACACAACACAGTTTTTATTTGTTACCTTTTGTGGATCACATTATTATCTTTCACCGCCTTCCAAGACAGAGGCATGTGCCAAGATGACATTTCTGGCACACACTATAGATCAACAATCCGCACGCAAGTATGCAAAGTTTGGTAATGTGAGCCTACGATACTGGAGACAGCGAGCAGACGGCTAACGTCAAAAATCTCGCTCAAGGATGTGCCGTGTTCAGTCGTCTGTCCGCCCGTCGCAGCCTCTGTGCACTCTGACCTAACAGCGTGCATGCGCGGTGGCCTCGACCCTGCCTTGGCGATCCGAGTGCAACAACGCTGCTACCCTGACTGCAGAAATTTAAAGGAATAAAATTCCTTCTCGTCAGCTCGACTTGGGATGCACGGCATGCTTGTGACTTAATTTTGTCGTTCGCTCAGTGTGGGGCAGGTCAGGACTAAGGAGAAAGGACTGAATGCATTGACTAGCGCGCGGGTGCGGTCTCTGAACTGAACACCGTCAGCGCGACTAGCCAGCATTACATAGTTCGCGCCGGTAGTGAGGACACGACACACCGATCATGTGACCGTAGGATGAGAGCCAAGACGCGACTGCACGTCGCGAGAAAAGAGAGAGAGCTGATATTCTGTTTTGGGAAGGACCATCTACTGCTTTTGCGTCTAGGGGTATGTAGCTATATACTCCTCTCTTTTTGCTGTCTTTCAATCGCATGTTCTGCTTGGTGCACTTCCGGCGTGTCTCGCCGTGCAATGTGTACCCCCACCCTGGCGTGTTCGTTCTGTGTACTGTGCACGCAAATAGTCTTGGCGTTACAACAAAGTTTTTCTGTACGTCTGCACGGCGTGATTCCGGGCCTAGTGTAAGGTACAGGGAAACAGGAGGCCGCACACTTTGTCAGGCAGTCGATCTTGTCTGTCTCTCCCCCCCTTCTCTCGCTCACTTGCCCTATATCTCTCCTTTGTGAGTGAGAGTGAGAGATCGAATAAGGGAAGAGGCAACATGATGTGTATGTGGGAAGTGGATGGTGATAAATGTGTCCGTGGAAGAGATGGAAGGGGAGACTGTTCCTAAACAACGAATGCATTTTTTTAAAACCCCAAGCTCTATCATGCCAGCCATTCGGCAAATACGAGCACCGCACGGGAGGAAATGCGCGCGCGCATCTCCTCATGTCCTCATGTCGTCGACCTATGGGCACGGGATCGTGGTCTGCAACGATACTGAAATCTAGTTATTGCCCTTATCGTTAGTAATTCCCAAACGGTCATATATAGAACTAGTAAAAACGACTCAAAACGGAGCTGTCAAGATATACTTTATGGCTACATGTTTGCTCCCAGAAAAAGTTGCTTTCCCATAGTCCTACTGTGTACGTGTTCTTTGTTCTAGTTTTAATTACGTGTGATATTTAATTATTAGGTATAATGGGATCTCATTTATTCTCGTGGAGGAGTCTAATCTCGTTTGTTCTCGCAAAGAAGTCCGATCAATGGCGATATAAGACTGGAAAGTCTCAGTGAGCACAGGCCGAGAGTGTTGTACCTGTATGCACGTGAAAGTGGAAAGCAGGAAGTTGAGTGGGGTGGTGTTTTGCCACAAGCTTTACCGATGTTGTAAGCGACGGCAGTTTACTGGCAAGTAAGTTCCGATCCCTCTCTCTCTCATTATTCGTCCCTGTCGTCTTTTCTCCCTGTCTGCCCCCCCATCCGCCCTTTTTTAAATTTGCTCTGATTCGCTGTTAGACATGCACTGTCACTCACCCACCGACAGACATATGTCACTCGCGCGCGCACGCACGCACGCAGGTAACGATCACGGTAAATATTCGTCATCTGGACTGGATTGTGGGCGGTGACAGGGCTTCTTAATAGAAGCTGTTTTGTAGAGGCAAGCGTACAGCAAGCAGTCAGGGTCAAAAATGTCCAGCTGCGGTCTCGTTATTCATCGATTCTGCTCGCTAGGAGAAAGATCATTGCAGGACGTCTGAAAACTCCTGGTTCAGCCTGAATGCGCCTAGCTTACATGAATGGGTTTGGGCATTGCAAACCGATCTTACGATCGCTTTAATGGCCGAATCGCTTATGCAACCTCACCCAGCACCTGCTGATTGTTGGCTTCTAGCCAGCACACCTTGCAGGTGGCGGTTGGTGGTTTACGCCGAGCCAGCAGCGGATCAAGACTATACCACAGTACACACCTGGCCGTGTAAACAGGTGCGTCACACGGGGAAAATACGTGCGTCGGAGACGAGACGGAACTGAGATTTCTCCACTCGATATGACGGTTATGTTGTATTTGATTGTATCGTATTGTAGATCCGATCCCATGACTCACGACTGTCACTGTCTAACTCTTGTAGACCTTTGTTTTCCCCAAGCGAATCTAGGGTAAGGAACTCGTCCTTGCGTCGTGGTTTTCGATTAACAGTTCCTTCGATTGGCTGGAATATTCACGCAGCTGTAGTCCATAGCAGATAAATAACTTGGTATCGCAAATGACAATTTTGGAATATAACTTTTCTTGCTCGTCATGATCATCGTCCATTTTTTAAATACTCCAGTTATCTCCTGAACAATACGACAAGAATTCAAATATTTAAGTTTGCAAGTAAGGTAGAGAACGAGAGTTCACGATGGTCTTGCTGATTAAGATTTCATTTATCTGTAGACAGCTTCAATAATATGTGACTTTGGCATATTAGTAATTGGATGTTCTCTGGGACTGCGTACCTATGGACTGTATCGTGCAGTTGTTTGAACATTAATGAATGATGTTCACTTCACCTGTGTCTGTTTTGGCATCACGTAGCACGTGCAGATTGCACTGGTCTTTCAGTCTTTCATACCCCCAAAAGATAACTCAATTTTTCAAAGCATTTTCTGTGTCAATGAAATGTATAGTCTCTTTCCTTTTTT
>SMGT01008792.1:144567-171652 GCA_004794575.1 Lanistes nyassanus | reverse complement strand
CCCCCCCCCCCGTCGTTAGCTCTCGCCACTTGGCTACCACGGGAGGTGGGGAGAACATCACTGACTGGGGGAGTGGCCGTCTGCTGAGAGCAGTTTGACCTTGAGAACACCTCGACGCTTTTCCGAAGGTCGCGGCAGACGTTGAAGTACTGTCGTCTGTCGAACCAGATCAGACGACTCGGAACGGAACTGTGGTGATACACATTCCCGCTAAGCGGCCTGTACTGCGTGACCCAGTAAACGGCTGCATAGTAGTGTTCGCTCCAAGCAGAGACTGTAATGTTTCGTTTTTCTTTATCAAATTCTGGTTGCTCGTGGGCCCTCTTTTATCTTAGGGATTAGTCTGGTCCCGATCTGAGCAGGGCTGAGTAGTAACGTGCGACAAAATGGCAAGGACAGACACGCGGAGAGAAAAATCACTGCCGGAGCGCGAAGAACCAAGATGAAGATCAGCGGATCGCTGCTATTGTGCCTCCTACAAGGACACACCTGGACCTGGAGCTGGAGGGAGGGGGGTTCGCACCATGGAAGCCCTGCTTGTTGCTGTGCATTAGCACTGGCATAAAGTCTATATCATATGTCAGTTGAAGCATGCAGTGCGCCTTCCTAGCGATAGCTCTCTCGTTTTGTAATATGATTTGATTGCTGTAGGCCCATCTCCTCTCTGTGGAGTATAGTACCATGCACACACGCTGATAACTGGAACTGACTCTTGGTTTATGGTACAAAATCAACTTTGGCGTTAAAGAGCAGTAATATATTTATTATTAAATTATTGTTTACTGGAGCTTTATCGTGCATGTATACGTTATCGATCATTGTTTTGCCCTGTAATGTTCGTTTGAATAGGTATATTTGGTTTCAGTGTCCATTTTCGGAAGGCTCCAAAAGAGCAACGCAGAGGGGGGTGGGTGGGAGTAGTGGGGGTAAGGAGATAAAGGAATGGGATGTGACGCACGAGACGGGGCGGAAGGGTGGTTAAGGGCCTGACCCTTTCTTGGGATCGCAGGCGTAACGGAATGCGGTGGACGCGCCATGCACATGCCTGAAAAATCGATGCGGTTTGAGTTGCATCCAAGTCCATCATGAAGAAGTCAAGGGACTTCCAGTGCTGTGTTTAGGACAATACTTAGGTGTTTCACGTACCCACAAGGGAGCATGCGAAGTGGTGAAATGTTTCAAGAGCTTCAATTACAGTCATTATAATGTACCATTATAATGTCATTATTCTCAAGAACAGAGGCACAGATCCCCTTCGGACAAAATCGGTCATTTGAAATAATGAGATAATTATAAGAAAGTTTTCGGTATGTCTCTGTATGCTTATTGAAGATTCGAAAACTTTTAATTTCAGACGATATGTTACACCCCGAGTAACAGATGCAGACAGACAAGCTAGAAGAGATCAGTCCACATGTAGCAACAGCCACTGCACGACGCTGTCCGGGAATATTTTGGCTTTATCGGACGCAGGATTATGCTATAAATACACATCTCGCTTCCTATGAAATTCTTGCTCACACTGAATCTTTTACGCCTTGATTGCCTCTGGCCGAATTCCGCGTATTCTCTCCTTTTTCTTCTTTCTTCCATTTGGCTCTCTCTCTCCACTGCTTGTGATTGTCCTAATACAGACTTCGCTGCTTATTTGGCTTTAAACAACTAATCAGACTACCCGCTGCGTGTGTGCGTGCGTGCACTTCCGCGTGTCTGTGTCTGTGAGTGAGAGACTGTGTGGGGGATTGCATACGTACACACACGTGTTCTGCTTACGTGTGTTTTGACAGCCACAGGCACTGGAACGAGAAGCTTTTCAGGGCGAAAGATAAAGGGAAGGTCGGCAAACTGTCGGATCGTGCACTGCGTTTAAGTTTGTACGTCAAACGTGTACACAGCACCTTATGACGTAATAGGGAATTTTTGTACAGGCTACAGGATCTACCCTTGCTTGCTGGGGAGGCCTGTGATCAACCAGTAATAACAGACAAATACGACGTACTTTCTTTCTAGACAGAGGGCCGTGGGTTATGTTTCCAAATAGTAGTCAGAAGTGTCCAACTTTAAATTACAGCAACTTGCATCTGATAAAGATGGAACCCTCAATCCAAGTCACCTCCATTCAAGATACGTCACAGGACGCCGACTGCCAATAAATGGTCGATAGCAGGGTAGCTCCCAGTCCCTTAATTCTCGTCGCAATTCTGTAGAGATTGACTGGAAGGTTTTCCAAGCATTAGAATTATATTTACGCATGCAAGCGGCTATAAGCATTCCCCCAGCCCTCTGCCTCGCAAAGTCCGAAAGATCCAAGCTGCACTGTTGAGTTTCTTGACCCCACAAAGCCCCACTGTACAGCTACCAAAAGGGCTTCCTGTTTAATTTCTCGGGCCGTGTTTTTTTTTTTTTAACTTGTGGCAGAGCCACGTGAGGTTCCAGACAGGACTTGTTAAGGCGTCACAGGAACTACGTCATCGACATATTATATAACTCCGCCCGTTATCATTCTGACCGAGTATAGGAGAACCCACTGGGCTGCACGCTCGACTCAGTTCTTTTGAAGATGGCGCTTGGAAAAAAAGCATAACTGTGATCTCTGATGATTTTGCTTGTTCAGCGAGGACGCTGTCTAGAGGGGTAGAGAGGGCCGGGACGAGGGAAAGGTGTGCGAACACTTATCGTCGTCCCTGATGGCGAACGTGTAAGACATCGATCGTGAACGACATTCCTCCCCTTCCCACTCCCCCTCCCGTTTACGCCGTCAGAACGCGTTAAAATCGATGACAGACTGCGCTTATGATATTGTAAAATGAAATTGCTGCATTCGCACCGCCTGTCGAGTTTGTTTAGCTTGCAGTCTTCTTGTCTTGTGTTATTTCCTTTTAATTTTATTTGCGTGGTTATTCGTGTTTCTTTTCCTTGTAGTACATGTAATTCTTTTCGGTTTGAACTTCCGCGCGGATTAGCGTAAAAGGTCGATCTCTTATCTCCGTTACTGCAAGTAAGATTGCACGTGGGCCTGTGGTCACTCATGTTTATGCTGCGCAAGCATAATAAACACTTTATTGCATCTTTATGCAATGTGCGCACACAGACAGGAATAAAGACAAAGGGGAGTTGAGGTGGTGTTATAAGAAACCATTCGAAGAACAAAAAGTGTACCATTTAGAGACGTGTCCCGCAGCTTGGTGCATGTAAAGGGTTGCAAGAGCTTATCTTTTTACCATTTGTGGTAATTTTTGACTATCTGAACTGTTTATCGTCCCAGATTTTCACTTTCTATGTCGCTGACATATGCCTGCTTGGCTCCAACCACCCGCTCTCCCCCATCCACCAGTTTATCATTTTCAGTTTTTATCAAGATCTAAGGCGGAAGTCCGACAGTACGACTTTTCATCGAAGAAAAGCAGTGAAACGGAACTAATTCTAACTTCTGCAACAAAAGTTGCACTGACATCAGCATGTGGAGACACGATAGTTTACCACCGCCGTGATGAAAGTCAGAGGATGGTGTTTTGAGCGACATTTGGTGGAATCCTTGTCGCAAAGTGCTAAACTAGTTCTGCCCCCACTCCTCCCTAAAGTTTAGATCGACTTTTCTTTGTCTGAATCTGGCGTTAGTATCTTCAGTACATGGTAATGGGTGCGTTAAAAGAAATATCAGTTACGAGACCATGTGAAGATTGTTAAGTTTTGTGTACATCGCTAAACACAAGACACAGAACAATACCGCAAAACATGGCAGAACTTGCATGAACACGCAAACGTTTGCGTGCTTTTGCATAAACGCTGGTATTCATCCAGCGGGTGTGTGGATTATGACCGTCTTGCAAGGCCAGGCAGAGGAATACGATAATTCTATGAGAATTTATTTCACAGAAGGAAAAGAATCATATTGTGGAAAAATTGTAAATTTATTGACGTGCTCGGATGAGAGCAAAATCACTACCATCGACACAATCGTCGTCGTCGTCGTCGTCGTCGTCATCAGTCATCATCCTCATCCTCGTCGTCGTCCTCATCCATCATCCATCATCTATCATCCATCATCCATCTAACGTACAAGCCGAAGCCTCTGTGTGCAAGCACAAGACGTTCCGACGAAGACTGGGATAACACCCCAAATGTCACTGTCTGGGACAGCCTCTGGAATATGATTCTTAGTCCCTCTTTGAGGCGCGCTCGCTGTCTCAGAATGCACACTATGCAAAGTTCGGCAAACAATATTTAATCGTAATTTCACTTTCGCTACAACTCTCTCTCTCTCTTTCTCTCTCCCCCTATCATTCTTGCTGTATTACATGCGAACATGCGGCTTCTATACGCAGATTCATTTGCTAATGGCAGTCACTCTACCACCACCAAAACGTGGTATAGGTCAGAAAAACTTACTGTTGGAGTCTTGCTGAAATTGTCTTCCATCGATTTACTACCTGAAAATGTCTTTCCACTATAAATGGCATTGATATTTCATTCATTGTTTTCCTTTGTGTTTGTATGCAGTCTTTAATGGCCTTTTGTTTGATTGTGAAATACATCGCCGGCGCTAGGACATTCTGGTGGTTAGATACTGGTTCTTTTACTCACATTTAAAAAAAATGAATTCCAAGTGATTTTCTTGCATACGTTATTTCCAGAGAATGCGCCGTTATAGCTAGGGTTGATTCTATTCAGTGAGATTATATCATTGGTTAAGACCATAATACTCAGACACGTGTATATCTTTAGCTCTACCTCTATTAGCTACGGTCTTTGGAAGAATAAATACGTATATATCCAGGGGATCTAGCTCGGCAACGATGTTAAGAAGGATAATTATTTCAGACAGCTCACCTACCGTTTTTATTAGAAAGCATATTCATTTCAGTTGGATTTAAACCTGGATAAGTGTTCGTAAATTAAGGGATTATTAGAATCAGGTTGATTCCAAGCTGCAAGCCTAAACCCACCAGGGTTTTTTTCGGCATTTCGGTGTGAGGATTATTTGCAGCATGCGAGATGTGGAGATGTCTCTTAGGTATTAACAGGCACGCTGCTGCTCTGTAGACAAGAAGTAAGACAAGCAGCGACCACTGCTTAGCGGGTGACAAACAGGTGCTTTACGGGCTACCGTTCTTTGTGAACATTTAAGTCAACGTCACGTTCAAGGTCAAAAACAACGGAAGGCCGCGAACTTTGCTTCACACCTGTTTTTGGATACGCAGAAGGAAAGTGCAAGAACCGCTTATCGCTGGATGCTGTCAAGTTCAAGGAGAATCAGGTGGCCCTTTCTAAAGTAGATAGTGATGCATATTTCGGTCGTACCTTTTTCTTACAGACCAGTCGTAGCGGAATAATTTTACAAGAATCGAGTTACCGAAGCATGAGCAATTGCTCATTGGTTGCGAGGTACGTCCGTCAAGCGTCGATATTTTCACCTTGGGGGAAAAAAGTAGTGTCGAAGCTTCACAGTCATTAGCGTATATATATATATATCCCAGGGGTCTCAGTGGCAACACCCTTCTCGATGCAAACGTGTCCTTGCTCTTAAGTGACGTTATTGCATCGATGTCTTTCTGTGCCTGTAAATCTTTGATGGCGTGTATCTCACAAACGGAATAGAGATGCCTGCACGGATTTTGAGAACGATTACCCTCCAGTGCACTAAGATTTTGTAATTTGGAAAAGGGTTGCTTAGAAAATATAGTCTTTAACCCGTTGCCTGCTCTTAAAAAGGTCAGTACTGGTCCGCGTGCGGGCCCTTGATGAATCTGTGCAGAGCGCCAAGCACCACGCCCCCTCTCCCCTGGATTCCTCCCCCATTGTATTTCTGACTCCTTTCCTGTCCGTCGTCTTGTCTGATCTACATCTGTTGTCTGCTCAACCGCAGCCTGTGCCTCCATTCGATCCCAGCGGAGTTTCCCTTTCCCTGTCTGCACATCTTCCGAGCATCGTGCAGATGCAGGAACGAAATCGCGTTGCCTTTGCGTATACAGATGAAGCGCCACTCGCCAAGTTAACCTTACAGAGCGGCAGTTGCTCGAAACGTTGAAAACCAGGTTTCATCCCCTTGACCTATGGTAGCATTGGTACCCGGTCATTTCCAGAGACAGAATCACAACGTACGGTGAAACAATTTGCGGTGATGTGAATTTTTATGCTCACTTTATGAAGCAGTTGTGGTGTCGTGATCGCGTTCTGTACAACTTTTGTATGAATAAATCTACATGCCGATACCACGGTGGTGACAAGGCTATAGGAACGAGTTTTGCTGCTGCGAATATTTTCAGGGTAGGGATGGTGGTTGGTTGGGGGGGGAGGGGGCGGCCAGGATCGTAATAAAGGGGATCGCGTTGAGATGTTCCTTCACCATCAGATGATGAAAAGGAGCAGCCAGGGACGGAAAGGAGACAAGTGAAGTACTTTTCCCGACAACCGTCCTTGACCTATACTGGTCGGTCACCATTACAAAGGGGCATTCACGCTCAAGAACGGAAAGTCAACACTTAGACCAGTGTTTCGTAGTTTAATACAGGCCTTACGTTAGGTACTGTTCGGAGTGACTGCGTGAGTTTCATATGAATGGGTACGTTCAGTTCCCAAATTGGAAAACCTGTTTGCTTGTATAGGGTGTTTGCCGAGCGATATCCTATATCGAAAGTTAATTTTGTGGATTCCTGCTCTATGGTGGCAGTCAGTCTAGCAGGTTTTGCAAACGTTGTGTCATTACGATCAGTTCTTCTAATCCGTTCGATTTCGGGAGTTCTAATAGACATTTTAAACGGATGCATTTTAGTGTTCGCTGGGCCGTTTGACCCAGATGAGTCATTATGCCGTTAGACTGTTAAATTTGACGGGAACTGTGTGTGGGTGTGTGGGTGTATTGAAGTTAATAATAGTCGACCAAAAAAGATTGGGAAAATAAATTTGTTTATGCCTTCGGCCTTGTACAACGAGATCAGTACAATGCCACACGCAGTTTGTAGTCGTTAACAGTATATTGTACTGCACTGCCTCCACACACTGGCCTTTTACTGTGCGCCGTAATACTCTTTTCCAGTTCAACCAGCTGTGATTGGCTGGGGGTACTTGACCTAAGGTCATCCGGGGTCAACGAAGGAGAGGAGATAGACATCGCCCTCAGAAGAGTAGGGTGACTCAAACACCCCATCCCCTGATTCCCCGTGACCGACCTAACCAAAACAAAGTCACGGGACATCTTTTACCTTTACTGTGTGTGGGGCCCTCCATGTGTGCAGTCCGTAATGTGTGTGTGTGTGTGAGAGAGAGAGAGAGAGAGGAGAGAGAGATGGAGAAATGCATGACAAAGAGAGGCAGAAGGACCGACTACAGCTATAGCAACACAGAGGACAAATATTTCACCCTGGTACATCTTTCTTTGACCCCGGCCGCCGACAAAAAAGTCTCCTCGCCTACCAATTACTTAAGAGAGATAACACGATTCATGTCATGTTATAGTGACGCGTCCTTTTTCTTATCCCGCAATGTATGATTTATATACTTCTCCTTTTCTCATCTTTCACTTGCACGTGTGCGTCACGTGATTTGCACGAAAGCGAGACTCATTGTACGCCCTTTGGGTTTCTGTTCTATTTTCAGGATCTGCGAGTGATGCTGGTGGAAGCTGACATGATAACGCCTATATCTCTGCTATGACTTGATTATGCGTGTCTGCTATGACTTGATCGGACCTTCCCCGCAACATGTATGTATCTGAATCTGCTTGATTTGCATGGCCGATGTTGTGCAGACCTAATTCAGCTGTTCCCATGTCAAGAGTCTGTAGTGCAGTTGATTGTGTTTGTGAACACGTCCTGTTTTTCTCATGAAGTCTAAGCATTGCGACTAGGCCTAAACAGGTAGCTAATCACCTGAGTTTTCTTGAAGTTAGTCTTGTTTTTTCGTGGTTGTCACGTAACTGGGGATAAGTTTAGCCTTCGTCTGAGTTTATAAGACTTTATGGAGGGGGTGGGGTAGGGGTAGAAAAGTGGGCGTACGCAAATAAGAAACCGATACTAATGCTCTTTCGTGAATTTTGGACTTTTTTCTCCTTTCTTTGTCTGAAGGAACATGTTCCTGGAGTAGGGCGCCGCTTTTGCGGTTCAAAATCAAAACACGTTGTTTGTCGCCCGTTTCAGAAGCCGTGGCCTAGCCGTAGTTGACATCTGCCGTTCGTTCACCGCAAGCTACGGACGTCCCGAAAACCTCCGCCATGCAAGCACCACCCGGTTCGGCCTTCGTCCTCGGCGTTCTGCTGTGTATGTGCGCCAGCGTGCACTCGCAGCACCCCACCAACGCCAGCGACCTGGAGCAGCAGATCGAGCGGCTGAAGAAGACGGGTTACCTCCTTTTCCCGCACGTGTACCGCGCGTTCATCGACGCGGGCGATCGGCCAGGGGCGTACAACGTGTCCGAGGGATGTCAGAGGGAGCTCACCCGCTACGTGTTGGGCCTGAACAAGTACGAGGACTGGGCATGGAGGTGTGAGTACCGCAGTCCCCGGACTGTACGATTCTGTGGATGACGGTGGAAGGGGACGCATCCGTTCGTGTATTCTGTCGACTAAAGATAAATGTCTAGTCAGTTTAGTTCATATTTTCTTTCTTGTTCTTTCTGTCCGTCACACACGTTTTATGCACCTGTCGTCATCTGTTTCCATTTTTGACTAGGCGTTCGGTTCCGAGGCGGTAGGTCGGTGGTTCGTGCCCCGGCCGAGTCATACCTAAGACCTAAAAGTTGGCAATCTAGTAGCTGCCCTGCCAGACCCCTGGCACTATAGGGAACAGTACTAGGACTGGTTGGCCCGGTGTCAGTATACTGTGAGTGGGTGGGACTGAAGCGTGTGTTGTGACAGCAGTCCCAGTGTGGCAGCACGTTAACTTGTCTAAACAACAGCGTCCTGATATGCACGTCCTTTGCGACGGGTCGTTGTGCAGTAAAAAGCATCCAACCAGCCGTGTTCGGTCTACTGACCTGGAACAGCCTGCCTCTTTCTCTAGACGCCAGCTACCTATCCTCTCTACTTTCAAAAGCGGGATATGCGGGCGCTCCATTTTTTTCGTCTTCCTTTGAAAACTCGTCTTTTATATCTGTCATAACCCATTTTATTCTGCCCTGTCCGTATCCACTCTTAGATAAATCGACTATACTGGTGTCTGGGTTTGAGTCTGCATGCGTGTGTGTGTGATGCGTTACGCGAACGAGGGCAGGTGAGTGGGTGCGCCTTGAGTTAGAGGGTAAGATTTTGCACCTTCCAAATGCTGTTATTATTATTATTATTATTATTATTATTATTATTATTATTATTATGCCAACGCCTACACCTGAACAGAAGCAATCACGGCAACGGTAGCACGCCGTTCCAGGTTTATTTCAGTTGTAAATTAATGCTCAGTGTACTTCGCCGGATCGGCTGTCCTGGATTTGGGACGAAGTGGCTTGGTCTTCACTGTCTGAAAATGCGCGTTTACGCGGACAGGAAACGAGTGGGTGACTCACGCTCACTGGCGGTTTGCGACATGTATACGTGCCTGTCCACATCTCCGCTTGGTACAGACCCACACGACGGTAGTTAAGCGTGTATAAGTTTGTTTTCTAAGGTTTTGTTATCGCATATATGTAGAATTTTGTTTTCTAAATGCCCCCGAGGGTAATGAAATAAACTTCAATTCGGTAACGCGTTACATCTTTGCGTAAACGCACCTCGGCGTATGGCCACAATATGCGAGTTTCTTTCTAGTGTCAGCTGTTAGATCGGCCCTGACGTACGATGCGGTATGTTTCCTCTTTACGTGACGCACATTTCCGGGCAGAACTTCCTTCCATTCAGTTGAGGTCCGTCGCCCGTCACAGGTTGTGGGGTCACTTACGGAAGGAACAGACCCCACTTGCTCGCCATGTGCACGTACATAATGAGGGCGACGAAACACACACACAGTGCTGGAATCCCCGCGGTTCTGCAATCACCAGGGCCAGTTTAATAATAGATTACATAGGCCTATTTAGCCACGGGCTGGCTTCGAGCGCTTTGCAAAATCAATATGCTTTCGCGCTCATTTTCCACCTCATAAACTGCCCACAAAGTCACAATGATGGAATGTCTTAAAAATATGGGCGAGCGCGCGTAAAGTCGAAGGGGACGGTGGGGCTAGAGACTGAGAAATCAAGCATGCGTCTTGTAGGATGAACATTTTTTTTGTACGTGGATCTTTGAATTTTCTTAACCACAAATATTCCCCTGGCTTCGATATCGCATTTAATCCACGAGTGCAACAAATGTTTCGAGGAAAGCGCGCCTTTCTCTATCAGTTTTGTTCGTTCTTTACTTGCTTTCTGCCTTCCTCGTTTCGTTTCTGAAAAGGGATGGAGTGTTACCAAAGAGAACTTAAGTAATATCACGAAGATGGGCACTAGACTAGTGTCTGAACGTTCTCAAAATGACTGCTAATTCCACCGGACCGCAAAATATCTCCCATCCTTCATCCTTATCCTGTGGTCCCACATCTGACGACCTTCGGAGCTGTCTGTGCATGCAAAAGCACAGAATGGCCATGAAACCTGTGACGCACAAGTGTTTCTATGTGCATGTGCACGGAGTGTTACATAAGCCTAAGTATCTAGCAGGGGTAATTCTAACGCACACACACACACACACACACATATATATAGTACACACTCCTTCGATCAAATGCTACTCTTCGATGCACAAATTGTAGAACACTTTTGTAGTTTTTCACTCATTATTAATGTCCTGAATGTGTAACCATCCGCGCATACACGCGCGCCTGCAGATTTGTTTGTTTAGAATATGTCTATCTCCTTTCTTTTGATATAGTAGCAGCTTTTAAATCTTCTGATCTTTGTGCAAAAAAAAATGTGTCACCGATAATATATGTTTATGCCAAAAAATTTTCTTCAGTTTACGACGCAACAGGAAAGCAGGGCGCGGGCCTGTTCCTGGGTGCCCTGACATGGAAGGGAAATTTCCAGCAGTGCCTGAACACGCATCACTACTCTAGAATGGCTGTGAAAGGTATATTTAACGGCCACAGTCCTGAGTCCGATGTTCCGGCGCCCAGCTACTGCTCTGTCTTTCTGCGCACGCCCCACTGGCTCAAGGAGGCCATTGACGCGCTGGTGAGAAAAAAAATATGTAGTGCCCACATAGTCCGCATTGCCCACGTAACCCACATTACCCACTTACACTCCACTTATGCCTGCACGAACCCACGCAGATCCTATTGACTCGGCTCAGTCCTCATATGGCCCACATAGTCAACCTTGCCTATACGGGTCCCATATCCGTCACCCATATAGCCCATAAAAGAAAATCTAGCGGAGTGCCCATCGAACGGCGTCTGTTAAACCCACACATTCCATGCAGCCCACAGCCTACGCAATGCACGTAACTGACGCAGCCAAGTGTACAATGGAGCCAAAAGACTCTTCTGCACAGATTACTTAACTCAGTCCAGACACGCATGTAGATAAACTAATCACGGTAAACTGCTCAGCTGTAATTACTGTGCGTCTGTAAAGAATCGCCATCAGGATAAATGGTGTCAGCGAACCGCCATTAACCTGCGGCGAAGCTGACGCGATGTCTCGCGAGAAATGACCGAACGAGAAGAAACGCACAGTAACCACGCCTGTAGCGCCACACGTTTATGTTGCTTAGCTAGCACCTGCGAACCTTACCAAGGACAAGGCGATACAGTTACGTGAACAAGGTGTGCCCGGTGCATCTGCTTGGTTTGACTCCCCACTCAGTTTTAGCACCAATGTCGGATTGTTCTTCTCCGAACTTTACCTCAACGCATTTTTATAGCTCAGGATGATGTAAATCTAGTCACACGATATGCCTTGACTACATGCGCGTTTAATTTAGTGTTTCTGTGGGTGGAGTCTTTGGGGCAGTCCGACATATACTGTCTTTAAGTCCGACATATACTGTCTTTAAGTCCGACATCTACTGTCTTTAAGTCCGACATCTACTGTCTTTAATTAAAAGCGAAGAGGATAAGCGTGCGTGCGTGAAATCGTTTTTCTATAGATACCCAATGGAGCTAGCTGCAATTATTGTCTGCGGTCAGACCGATAACTGAGAACCACACCGTAATAAGGGGTGTAACTTCGTGTCCAATTGTGTGAACAGTACAGATAGACCTCGGTCCATCAAGAGGCCAGGACACGTGAAACATGTTTACAATAATAATCTATGCTCTAACCTAAGGATCTTCAGATGTGTGTGCGTGTGTGTGGAAATGCGACGGGTTGACATAGCTATACCCCAATATTTATACCTGTTGACAATTTCAAGTTTGTTACCTTCATAGGGCCAAGTTAGGCTGTTTAAAATAAAACCGCCATTTCTAAGCACAATAAAATTTTTATTTTTTAAATATTCACCTGTAGGAGAGGCAGGGACACGGGTAGGGAGAGGTAAGAGAGAGTGAAATGACTACGTAGTGAGTTCAATTCAGCCTTTAAAAAAACAGTGCCGTTGGTGGTGGTTATTTAGAGGACAGTGCTTCCACCTCGCGGTGATTTCGCACTATGCGGGATGGGGGTCATATTACTAAACTATGCACTGAAAGAACCACGAGACTGATGGCTGCAGTAAGATGGCCAGTGCGAGCAGGCAGTTTAATGTGCGGGCAGATGGTCGAATGGAGTTTGCACAATGTTTAACTCCAGGAAATAATCCTTGGCCCCACCAGGATTCGAACCAGCAACCTTCCATCTGCTAGTCCGCAGCTCTACCAACTGAGCTAACCAGGCCCCTTCAACAGTGCCGTTTCTCTCCGCTTGGATAGAAATCCAAGGAGTGCCGCGCTAGCCCGCAGCACCGGTACAGCCTTGTGAAATGAACGGGCACCAGTAATCGATCATTGCTAGATGACCTTGATGAACTGGTGCAGAGACAAAATAATAACTTAATTCCTTGGCAACGCGAGTCGCTTCGCTCGAAGTAGTCGCAAATGGTTTAGTGCCTTATTGATCGTTATGGCTTGAAGGACATCGGCACGTTGAAAACATTAATTACAATCACAAAAGATTTACTACTTTTGAACATTTTTAAAAGATTAATTTTTCTATCGATTGATTAAATAGATATATCAACCAATTAATCTATTAAATCGATTAATTACTTCAGTGATTAAACACTGAGGTTTATGCGAAAGCATAGCGTTAATGAGTAAAAGATTCACTGAACTTAATACATGTGTTGGTTAGCGGAAGGGGACAACAGTATTAAATGAGTACATTTTAAATGGCGGGTTTCTTCATTTGTTCACGTCAGGCTTAATGACGACACTGACAAGCGGTCTGTACCACTAGGAAGCTTGCAAGATGAAAACCTTTTTTTTTCCAGGGATTACCCTTCCCGGTGCCCATGCCTCCACTCATAGCCGACGTGTGCGTTCCAAGCCACTGCACGGAAGCAGACTTGACAAACATCATACAGACATGTGAGTTGACCCTTCGCTGCCCCGTGAAGGGTGTGCGTGCAGGACCAGCACGTACAAGCTCTAGTTCACTGGAACCAATCAAATGGCGAGCTATTTCGCAGGTCTTCCTGGGGGCGGGGAAGAGGAAAAGGGATATTTCTGGAGGAGGGGGGGGGGTAGGTGAGGGGGGGGGGTTGGTGTATGGGGAGGGAGGTTATAGGCAGTATGATCTTCCAGGAAATTGGAACTTTTTCAGTGGTGACCCTAGAGATTAGCATATTTTACGTAAGACTGTATTTGATTGACTCCCGTTTTTTTAATACATTTTCAAGCTTAAAGAAAAAACATGTAGCTGCTGGTCGTAGTGTGCAGTGAAGAGTAAAAATGTCATTGTTTAAGTTTAAAACTTAGGTGACATTTTGATATCATTAAAGACATAGTGGGACCTGGTGGGTATCCATGATGACCAGGTCGGATTTTCCCTACAAAGATTTTTTAAAAATTTAGCAGCTGAGTGGAAATCACATGCTTCCTTACTTCTTCTGTGATGGTGAGCGTCTTCGTCCAGATGAGAAAACAAGTAGGTCTTCGGTTCGCAGTTAACAGATCTGTTGAAGACTGATGTGGGGTTCCTCTTGTCGTAACTGCCGCCCATTCTCACACACAGACAAATTTGAGATACACTTAGATACACACGCACGAATGCACACACGCACCCACGCACGACCCCGCAGCGGTATGTACATAAACCTAGCCACAACATATGCACGCATGCGTCTGGATCGATAGACGAATGCAGATCGCTACCGTTTGTCTGCCTGCTGTAGGCCTATTATCTGTGCTAAAACCGTGAATCTTTTCTCGTGCTCATTTGGGTCCCGAACCTGCCGCGCGAAGAAAAATCGAAAATTCGCTGAGCGCAAAGTTTACTGTGCCTGTAAACACAGAAAGCTTTATAAATAACTTCCTCCCTCGCTCCCACCCTAAGTTGTATCCAGGCAGCATGTGTAGGAGGCTGTAAGTTTGACCGGAGCTTAGAAAGACTGTCATGGTGACGGGTAATAATACTAGGGCTATAAGCAAGCCCCTAGGTTATAACCCCAGGGAACCTGTGGTAGACGATATGATTTGTTCACACTGTAGAACCCTGTGTGTCGTGTCTTAACCGCCGTAGCGTGCGGTTGCAGCCTCTTTTTTTCAGGTCCACTTGCTTTATTTTTGGGAAAACGCGTGGTTCTGCGATAGAACAGAGTTAAAAAGTGCGCTCTGTGTGTGTGTGTGTGTATATATATATATATGTGTGTGTGTGTGTGTGTGTGTGTTTTGCAGTCGTCAACGAGAAGTCGGCCCACACTAATCTCACAGTGACAGAAGCCCGCTGTTACAAAGGAAGAAATATCACGTCAGACCCGGCAGCTGTGTTTTCTGTGTAGGTCTCCTCTTCCCGTCCTCCCAACACTTACCGTCTCACCTCTTCCTGTCTTTCGCCGTGTCTTCCTGGTTTCATCCTCTTTATTCGCCATCCATTTAACCCCCTCACTCCTCGTGTTCGTCTCTGCACAGTATCCAGCCTGCCCACTGTCCATCCTTTTCTCACCACCCCTCTCGTTTTCTCTCTGCTTTCTCATCTTTCACGCAGCAGAATTTGTTGTTACCGTTCATGATGAGCGAGCAGCCAATTGGTCAATTGAAGATCCAGTGGGCGTATTTAATTGGATAAACTCCCTGTCTTCAGCACGATCATCTTCGTCCTGATTGGCTGTGTTGGGGTTGGCACTGCCTACGACATCTTTCTACGGAGACGCAAACTTCGGGTGAAGCGAGGCCCGGAGATTCTGATTGGCTACCAGAAGGACACGAAGCAGTACGGTATTCTCAAGGTCATTCTGGCTCCACGCCCGGCTAAGCTCAAACGAAGAGCGACTATTGGAGGTACGCTAAAGTTCTTTCAACCGGTACGACCTTGTCAACGTGAATTTGATCTTAGAAGATGATGGAAGAAAACATCACATGCTGGGATGTCGAATTGCTGCAGTCTTAATATTTGTGCTGTAAAAATGTATATGGCAAGTTTTAAATATGTACAATTTCAAATAGGTTTAATATTTTGTATTTAAACACCCACTTAATACGAAATGCTTAAGTTCATTTGGAAAAGTTCTGTGTGAAAGCCTTATACACTGCATACAGTCTGACGCGAAACACTCTATTTTGACCGTTTAAAGCGCTCGTAAAATGTTCTTGTTCGAATTAAATTTGTTTCTTGATGTTTGTCAGGTTATGAGAAGTCGGACAATTATCAGCTATCAGAGGTGAAAATAGACCGAGAGAAGTTGTTAAACAAGCGGAAGTCACCGTCTTTGCCTAACGTCACAACAGAGGATAGTTTTCTGCACGATGCGCTAGGAACATCACCGCCGGAAACAACGAGCCTGCTCAGTGCGCATGACACATCTGTACCTCTGCACGCGTTCTCTGACCACGACGACCGCAAGTCGTCTGACAACATCAGGCCCAGCATCACCGACAAGAAGGCTGGTGCTCCAGACCTGAACGAGACGCCTCGCCTTGAAGATGCTGAAGACGTGTGGGTGGCTAGGTCTGACAAAGACCTGGCGAAGGAGGAAAATCACGCGAGTGAACCCTCCAACAAAGAGGTCAGGGGTCAAGGTGAGGTTTTCGAGGATGGGGTTTTAGGAGAGAAGAATAGAGACAGCACATGCAGGAGCGCTGAAGAACGAACAGCGGATGAAGAGGCTGAAGATACGTTCCTGGACAACGACTTGCACGCCTCGGAGTTGGTTTCGCTAGTGGACAAAGGACATCCGGAAAGCCCAGAATCGGTCAAGGAGGGAGGGCACTCGCCCAGCCTCCCCACGCAGCTCAGGAACGGACCCACCCCCCAAAGGCCCAGCCACCTCCAAGGGGTCTCGGACGAGCGGCACGACAGAGACCCCTCGCGGCGCTTCCACGAGCTGACCAGACAGCGCAGCGTCACCAGCCCCGACGCGCGCATGCCGTCCCACGCGGTGCACGTGCCGGCGCGGGACAGCGTGCCCAGACACCGCCAGGGCTCGGTGTACGAGCGCCAGATGTCGGAGATGTCCAGCGACTCGGTGTTCGACAAAGGCTTCCCGGACCTGGACCGGCGCCTGTACGACATCCCAGAAGAGAGCACGGACGTGCAGCAGAAAGAGGACAAGAACTCAGCCAAACCGGAAGTGGTTGTGCGGCCACGACCAGATGCGAAAGGCGAGTGTCGATTGGTCGGTTCATTTATTGATTGAGTTGCTGGTTACTGGACTTGTAGCTTATCGTCTCCTGTAGACATGTGGCGCAACCCTACTTTAGTAGCTGTGATGCTGGGCCATCTGAAGAACGTTTTGCGGAATCGACACATACATAAAAATACAAGTACATGAATAAACATTTTAGTAAATACATAATAAATTCGTAGGTAAATACATGAGTAAATAAAAATACCTAAAGTTTACATAAATGACAAAATGTTATATATATATAAGTAAATGAATAAATACATAAGTAAACACATAATGCACATAAATGGTTATTTAAATTCAAAAATTCATAAGTAAATGAGTAAACACATAAGGAATCACATTCGTAATAAATGCTTACGTAACTAATAAATACATAAATGAAGAAAAGACGGAAGACATGGAAACGCAAAAGACATTCGAAGATGGAAATCAGTTACACCGTAAAACAAAGTGTGTGTGTGGTGTACAATAACATCTATACGGCTTGATCAAACCATCCCTCTTTCACCTTTCAATGACGTGCATGCCCAGGTACCAAATCTACATGGAGCACCTTCCCCATCCCCCATCACCGTTCAGAACTATATTGATGTGATGCAGCAGTGGGCGTTGGGCGGGGCGGGGGAGGAGGGATGTCGGCTTTGTCTAGTGCTGTCTTTCTGAGAGAATGAAGGTTATTTTCCATTTTTTGTAATGATACATTTGATCTAATAATGGTTTTATTTTTCAGACAGAACACTATTAAGCAAGATCCTTTTATCGTTCTCCTTCCGGCGAAGCACAAAGCGCATTATGGCGGAAGGATCTGCCGATACCTTGTTTTGTCTTAACGGAGTTCGTGTGCTAAGCATTTCCTGGATAGTGCTGGGTACCGTCTACATGATCCTGTATGTCAACCCGGATGTTGTCGGTACGTGGCGCTACTTTTCAGTTTCATGTACGTTTGTATGTGTGGGTGTGTTTGTGTTCTTGTAGTTGAAGTTTTTTGAGAGTAACAATAAACATCGTATGCAAACATGCATATACATCCAACCTTCCTTCTTCACAACTTCGAATTCACATACATTCTTTCTCTCTTTCCTTTCTTTCTCTCTCTCTCTCCCTCTCACACACACGACCACCTGATCCACTGGGTTACTAGCAGGACCCCAGATTCTTCTGCTCTCTGACGCGTGTTTGGCGCAGGGTGAAGGACAATTCCTTGGATGTTGCCTCAAAATTGAGACGGCAGCGGAAAGCAAGTCGAAGGGAAAGGGACGTCACTTTTATCTCTCAGGCACGGTGCATTAGATTGGTTTGGTTTTAAGCCATTGGTCCCATGCCCCAACACCTCACGGCTCCTTCCACTGCTGCCAGTGGTGTGCGCTGCAGATCAGCGTTGAAAATAGAGCTTAAGTTGGCGCTTAAGGCGCGCGTTTGATTGATGGACATAATAACCGCTCGTGTGCAGATGGGTGTCTGCTTGCGTGTACGTGCATGTGCTAGCGCGTTTGTGCATGCGTGAGTTTTTGGTCATTGCAATATTGAGTTGTTTCCCTCCAGCTTTTATAACTGCGCGAAAATATACGTTGATACATACAGCAAATGCCCCTGTATCTGAAGTAAATGCCAAATGCTTTTTACACAGCTTCATTTGCCACATACTTATCTTACTGCCGCTTCCGTTTACACACACCAAAACTTTAAAGGTGATAAGATAAAAGTATTTGTTATTTCTCGCCCTCTGTGTGCGTCCGATAACCTTACCCGGCTCTCCTGACCTCTCCCCCGTCACCACCACCGGCAACAGTTTGTGGCTCGTTGGCAACAGACCGAATGCTTTGTGTGTGTGTGTGTTCCAGATAACCACGTGGACGGAATAAAGATCACACAGACATGGTGGGCACAAGTGGTCATCAACACCACACTGGCTTCCGATTCCTTTTTTATTCTCAGGTTAGCGTTTATTCTCAGGACAGTAGGATATTCGTTGTCTTTTCCAGGTGTGTGCTGTGGTTTCTTAAATGGGAAAAAATCTAAATAGAACAAAAAAGTCTGTCTGTCTCTCTGTCCTGTTTGTCCGTTCGTCCAACCTGCCCGTCTGTTTTTTTCTTCCACTCTTTATCATTCATTTTTCCTTTCCTTTCCTTTAATTTTATTCTTTTCCTTACTTCACTTCCTTACCTTGCTCAATTTGTTCTTGTTTAACTGCTTTGGTTTTTTTTTACTCTCCAGAAAATGCCGCTAAACGCTGTCTTTCATAATGTGGCTTGATTTGATTTCTTTCTTTGCACCATGTTTGTACACGCCGAGATAAGCCAGCTGCCATTGTCTTCTCGTTACACAAATTATTCAGAGAATAATGGATAGTTGCTGTTTTCTTATACTTCTAACAAGAAGGAATATTTTTAACCAGTGATCATACCTAATCAACGTGTCATTGTACTCAGTGCTGACCGCACAAGAAGTTGTGGGTCGTTTGCCTGTGTCTTATTTTGTTCCTTATATTAAAGCTGTTGTAATGCCTGCTTCGAATGTTAATCGTTTGCAGTGGGACACTAGGCGCATATAACTTCATGAAAATGAAGAAGAAGTTGAAAAGAAGGAAAATAACAGAAATAATGAACATCAAGGAATACTTCATGGTCGTCTTCCATCGCCTCGTCAGGTGAGAGAAAATATTCAAAGGTGTCCGGAAGAATTGCTCGTCAGTGTTGACACTCTTTATTGTGCTTGAGGGGCACGTTTTCTGACGAGCTTTTGTTAATGCTTAGCTGAGTCAGCAGATACAGGTGGAGGAAACAGTCGCCAGATGCACAGAAACATAAGTAATGGAGGCGAAATCGAATCTTTCTATAGGCAATGCTTTCTGTGCTGGCGACACGTACTTGTTAAACTACTAAGATTAGTTCTTTTAAGCTGAGTTCAGACTTTTAAAAGTATCTAATTGCAGAAAAATGTATACACATAATAACAAATATCAGTAGACATCAGCTTGTGCTTTAGAAACGGTTTGTTCCAAAGTGAAGAAAACAAGCGCTTGTACAGTACATGGTTTTCAGGCCCAACACAACAGAACATCTCGCACAAAAGATTTAGTAGCTTAGGCAAAAAGATGGCGAGCTATTTTTACGTTTGTTGTCCGAGACTCGCTGCACTCTATATAGTTTTCAAGATCTTGATATCTATTTCAACCCCCTTTGTTGTAAAATGCACAATACGCTTAAGTTTTAGTAATCTGAGAAATTAAAAATATTGTTTTGCCCCTTATGTTTCCCTCTGGCAGACAGCCCAGCGGTGTGCCCCACCTGGCGACTAAGTGACTAGTTACAGAAAAAGAAACGCGGAACTAAAAAACTTTAATTAATCACATAATTTCCTCGCGGCGCACAAGTTTACTACTCTGTCCCAAGCCATTATAAGTTTTTCATGGGCCTGTCGTCTGTCGTAAGGTGACAATATATAAACGTCACTGGCTGCGCATGTCGCTATGGAGCAAAGTCAATCTTTGTCACACTATGTGCAGCCCTGTGGCACAAGTCATAACGCCTTTATCCTACACATGCATAATATCCGTTCTTCCTCGTAAGACGTCTGTCTAGGAAGTGAGGTTTACACGACCTGGTTAAGGAAACTGGTTAGACTACCGTGGCAGGCCTCTGTCCTGCCCCCCCCCTCTCAAAAATAGGAACAGAAACCACGCACGCACGCGCGCGCACACACACACACACACAAGACAATCTCCCGAGAGCAAAAATGGCTTCCGTGTTTCAGTGTGTATTCAAAGAACAAGAGATCACAAAAGTCTTTTTTTCCTTGCTGCGCGATCAAAACAAGTAGTAAAGTGCAGATGACAGTTTTTAAACTGCGCATTAAAATATTTACGATTTAGGCAAGCATAATTTATACTTTGCTTACAAAGAATGCTTCTTGAACTTCGAATCCTTTATCAAAACTGTACTTTTTTTATTGATCTAGTTGTAAACGTCTGCTGTTCATCTTTGTAGCTTATCCGTGTGCGACATCGCGTACCATCATCCTGATGGGGGCCTGAATAAAGCTGCGGATTATAGTGCGGAAAGCTGCCGTTTCAAATCCCGGAGAAACCAAAGTTTATATCCTGGAGTTAATGTGCAGACTCCATGGCCATACTCCAGACATTAAGCTGCCTCTCCCAACTGGCTATAGCTTCGTACTATGACACCCCCCCCCCAAACCCCATAGTACAAAATCACGGCGAGATGGAAGCTCTGCCTCTCTCAAACTACTATTCTTGTCAAAATACTGTACCATGACCCAAAGTGCTAATATCTCAATTAGCGATCCCTAACCGCACCTTCTAAACAAAAATGCAACCCTGGTAAGGCCCCTCCGCGCAAGTGCACAGCGCGCGTCACCCGTGCGCACAGCTCACTTACCATCGCCATAATGGAAAAGGAGTAATACTAACATTTCACTTCAGTTTACGCTTACGTATTCTCCGACAAAAGTTATATCAAGGGAAGCAATTCAAGCAGAATGGTCTGAACAATTCGTGAGAGTAGCTTCCCATTATCTCTGTATATGAAAGTATTTCCTCATTTATTTCTCTAGACTGCTGATGGGAGAACCACGTCTCTGTCTTATTTCCGGACAGGATAGGTCCCTGCTACCTCATGATCATTATGATTTTCACCAACCTTATGCCCTATATGGGCAAGGGCCCTCGGTGGACCTATGAGATCACGTCGGTGAGAACTTGCAAGCAGCAGTGGTGGGCCAACGCTCTGTTCTTCTCGAACTTCTACAAAGCAGACACCATGGTGAGTGACGTTTCCAGAGTGAGGCTAAAAGTATAGGTACTTTGCCGTCTCTATCCGTACCATGGGTGGTGCCCAATCTACCCCTCTACCCGACTGCTCGCTCGTCCGTTTCTTACGTTATCAGCATCTCTCTAAGTTGCCACGAGAGAAAGAATAGCTGGTAACTAAGCTGATCATAAGTTGACTGGCATTGGGCTGGGCCTCTTCTTTCCTGTTAATTGCTGAATATGATGTTAAACGTTGTGTTATACATGATATTGTGTGTGCATATTTCTTACATTTTACAAGATATTTTTCAGTGATGCGCTTGTTAATATTCCGGGATTAATTTTGTCTGTCATAAAACAGAGAACAACAAGCACAAATGCGTAGTAGCCCTGGACAGTGTGAGGTAGAAAAACGAAAGCTGCTTTTCTGGCTGGTTATTTCCAGTCCCTAATGTGACTCTACGCTATTACTTTTTACTGCAGTTTTATTCGATTCATTGCTCTTCAGTCACGTGGTCTTTTGTGGGTTTTTTCCCCTTGCGCAGTGTATGCCCCATACTTACTACCTGGTCAACGACTTCCAGTTCGCTTTGTTGTCGCCGCTGTTCCTCATTCCACTTTTATGGTAAGACAGACACGATTTAATGCCTGTACCGACCACAGATATCACATGCCTGCACACCAATAGATTCTCAATGCACAGAATATGAAGTTTATGTAGGAATAAGTACCCTAGCTGTATACACCATACTTATGTATTTGCTTTCTGTGTTTTAATAACTTGTGTGCAGTTTCTCTTCATATACCGAGTTCCTTTAAGAATAAGATTTATGTGGTCTTTCGGGTACGTCCGACTGTTCGTCCAGTGCACATTGTAGTGAGCGTGAAGATGGTCAGTGTTTGCATTGTTACTGACGCACGATGTCGATACATAGCAAACTGTTCAATCACAACTTCCACATTCCTCCCTCATGCTTTGCATTTTGTACCCTGTTTACTATTTACCGTATTTTTTGCGTTCTGTACCATCTTTACTATTTGCCGTATTTTTCGCGTTCTGTACCATATTTACTTGTTACCCAATTTTTCTCATTCTGTACCATGTTTACTAGTTACCCAATTTTCCGCATTCTGTACCATGTTTACTAGTTACCCTATTTTCGCATTCTGTACCATGTTTACTAGTTACCCTATTTTCGCATTCTGTACCATGTTTACTAGTTACCCCGTCGTGGGTTTCTTGCTGCTGGGTGGCCTGGTAATGACGCAGATCATCACGACGCTGATTCTGGACGAGGGAATCAACGGAAACACGCTGATGTAAGGGTTATTATTCTTGTTCACTGGTTTAGTCGCTTCATTTTGTGTGTTATTACAGTTCATTTACTATTAACATTGTATAATGTGTGGATGCATACTGGTCCTTGAGGGTGCGTGTGTTTTACTTTCCTATATACTATTTATGGTACACTTGTTTTACCTTGGTATGTAAACGCTTTTGTTGGTACACGCGCTTTACCTGGATTATCGTCGAGGTACACTTGTTTTACCTTGGCATATAAACACTTTTGTTGGTACACGCGCTTTACCTGGATTATCTTCGAGGTTAGTTGTTCTACCTTGCAGTACATTTGTTTTTGTATGTACAATCGTTTTACCTTGTGTTATTATTTGTTGGTACAACTAACACGTGTTTTACATTGCAATATATTCGGTTTTTTTGGTTGGTACAGGTGTGGTACCTTTGTGTGTATGTTTGTAGGTACACATGTTGCCCGTGCTATTTGTATTTGTTGGTACACGTGTTTTACCTTTGTGTGTATGTATGTAGGTACACATGTTGCCCGTGCTATTTGTATTTGTTGGTACACGTGTGTTACCTTTGTATGTATGTAGGTACACATGTTGCCCGTGCTATTTGTGTTTGTTGGTACACGTGTGTTACCTTTGTGTGTATGTATGTAGGTACACATGTTGCCCGTGCTATTTGTATTTGTGGTACACGTGTTTTAACTTTCCGTTTGTGGTTCAAAGTAGCCTGTACGTGGTTTGCCTTTCTGTACGTTCGTGTGTGGATGCTGTCTGTGTTGGCCAGGATGGGCACGGATTACGCCTACTTCTCCCAGGTCTACGTCAAGCCGTACTGCCGGATAGGTGTCTATGGAATCGGTCTGGCGCTGGGTTATCTCCTTTTTGTCACCAAGCGACAGGTCAAGTTCAGGCAGGTCAGCGTTTTCACCTTTCACCTTATAATTACTGTTCAAAACATTGATTATTCCTGTTTCGAATTCCAAAACCATAACATTTTTCTCTTTTCGTCTGTTCTTTTGTCTCTTTGGTTGCTGTCTTGTCGTGTGGCAGACATATCTGGCCTCTGAGTTCACCTCTCCCTTCTTTCTCCCGGTATTTATATCGAACGCTTCGTATTCGTGTTTGTTGGTACACGTGTAAGAGGAAAAGTCAGGAGTAAGTCTCTAGTCACGTCAGGGGTAAATCTTTAGTCAAGTCAGGGGTAAATCTCTAGTCAAATCAGTGGTAAATCTCTAATCAAGTCAGGGGTAAATCTCTAGTCAAGTCAGGGGTAAATCTCTAATCAAGTCAAGGGTAAATCTCTAGTCAAGTCAGGGGCAAGTCACTCTAGTCTTACCTAGCCTAACCTACTGTTGGCGCCGGAAAGTTGACAACAACGACAACTGTAGCGAAGATTTTGTTCTCGCGAAACTATCCCTCAGCTAAGTGGTCAGATAGTGCCCTGTAATTAACTAGGTTGTTCAATCAGCAAGTCGTTGCTAAGGCGAAAAATAGCCGAGTTCACACCCTTCACAGGCTCACACACACAAAAAAAAAAATCAGCATGTCTAGTGTCTGCTACTGTTGTCGCAGCTCCCGCTGATGCTGTTCTGGGCACTTTCCCTGTCCATCGTCGTGGTGCTGCCGTTCATCACGTACGACCAGTACAAGCCCAACGGCCGCAAGTGGACGGGCCTGGAGACGGCCTTCTTTGAGGCTCTGTCCCGCCCTGTCTGGGGGGTGGCCTTATCCTGGATCATCTTCGCCTGCAGCTGCGGGCAGGGGGGTATGTTGACACAACTAACGGAATGAAAAGTCAAAGAAGTGTGTGTGTGGGATGGTGAAAATCCCGACGTTTCAAGATGAATGGACGACCGTAGTTTTGGAAAGATAGTGAAGGAGGGGAGGAAATGAGCGATGGCAAATCCATTCCATAGTGATCTTGTTTCGTTTGTATAAAAATAGGTTTATACAAATTTGTATAAACATAGGTTTATACAAATGAAACAAGATCGCTTTGGAATGGATGTGCCAATGAAAAAAATCTCTTGCAGTTTCAAAATGCCTGGCTATGGCTGCATTGTGAGTAGCGTTGTTCAGCGTGGTCATTTGATGCGGGTGTAACTCCAATTCGTTATGTGTAATAGAACTGTTGGCTAGAATCTGCTGCACTTTCAAGGGGTGGCCTGTGTAACGAGTAATTCCAAATCGTTGCAGCATTTATCAACAAGCTGTTGTCTTGGAATGCCTTTCTGCCTCTGTGTCGCATCACGTACGGTGTGTACCTGCTGCATCCAATGCTGATTGCTCTTGTTGTCGAGTCCAGACACAACGGCTTCTACCTCGACTTCGGCGAGCTGGTGCGTATCGAACCTGCTTGTGTATTAATTAATTAATTAATTGCAGTTTCTTTTACCACTAGCGATTACTACAAACCAAGCAGATTCCTGCAAAACTGATAGTGACGTAAAAACCGAGACGCTACAAGGCGGCAACATATACGAGCTGAGCAAAACGGCGATGTCGTGTGGAATCTTTGGCAATGTTTCCGCTCATGGCAGGCCGCAGACAACGACAGTTATTTTTATGTCTGTGTATATTTCTGTATGTCCTGTCTGATGTTTGCAGCAGCTTAAGAATACATGTATACTGACAAAGAGTACGGGTGACTAACTGTGTGTAGTTCATTTCAGGGAGAAAAAGTTCTTTAAATGCCAGATTGATTTATTGATTGATTGATTTGTCAGGCCTATGAGTTCGTGGCCAGCTTGGTGTGTTGCTACGGACTGTCTTTCATCCTCATCACATTCGTTGAGAGTCCTTTCATCGCCTTAGAAAACAGTGTTCGCACTCACATCCAACAACGAAAAAAGAAGAAGACTGCTGTGGTGTAAGCGCGTGGACGAAACTGAAGAGGAATGGAGGAGTGTCGTGAAACTTTATCGGATCGCGAGAAGAAAGGGTCCGCTGTACTTGTCGGATCCCGAGTTCTGAGGCTTGTGTGTTACGGCGACGATTTTGGGTACAAGAGTTGAGTGTTCTATGCAGATTTTTTTCCAAAACATGCAAGAAGGGGCCTTAAAGAGCGCCAGTTAGAAGCGTAAAGAGGAATCCAAGAGAAAGAAACTGAATGAGCCGTTCATGTTACTCAGGATTACATCCTGTACGCATTAGTTGAAAGTGTAAAGCCACTTCCACACTTGTGATACATCGAGTCTTTCCCACGGTGCTCACATATCTTTCCTTTTTAGAAAAATGTCGTCTTTGTTAAAGAAAGTGCGTCCACTTGTATGTGGATGGAATATGGACAATTTGTCTTGGTGGCTGCCTTACGGTGGCGCGTGGGTTTTATTCATGGTGTAATGGTTCCGTTTTCAGGTAGATCCATTTTGATAGTCTTATCTTTTTTTGTAATCTTGCCTTTAAATAACTCACTTTTAATTTATACCAGTAAAGTTTACACCGAGCTTGCTAAACTAAAATGTTGTAGTCTACATTTGTTTTTGACTATAGCTTTGATAAACTGATAAAAAAAATATAAAAAATATTGTGCCAGAGAAAGTCGCCCATTTTAATACATTAAAAGAAGCACGAGTTCCCATGCAAATTTTTGAAATGAAGATATAATAGTAAGGTGTTTGGTGGGGGGGGGGGGAGGAGGACAAAAAACAGACTCCAATTCTTTATTTAAGAAAGATTATATGGTCGTGATGACGAGTAGATAAATCACTTCTGCAGTTTAAAAATGTCTAACTTTCCCACCATTTACTTGATGTACTAAATAGATCTTTTTCACTTTCAAAATTGTTGTTTTCACGAAGTATAACTGCATCAAGTCACGAGAGCGTTTTTTCTGGGAAGATCAATTGTAACCTTTTTTCCCCCTTCTTTGGATGTAAATCTTCAGAGCGAGGTTTTGATAAGAAAGCTTGAGTTCGCAAATTTCCGCTCCGCTGAGGGTGGGGCGGGGTGGTGGGGGAGACAAGTGTAAAGATTTAACACAAAAAAAGAAAAAAGAAATCTATCATTTTGTTATGAGTCGTGCTACGGAAGATCGATTAGGGCACACAGAAAAGCTGGCAAATAGCGTGGCAGATAAAATATGCGAAGATAAAGGGGAGAGAAAAAGACTAGAAACCACCGCGTAAGGGAAATAAATATACTGTGATTCGTCGTACGAGATATAGCTTGCCTCCCCTGGATAAACGAGAACCAATTTTCCCACCGAAGGTGGTCCTGTACAGATAACGGGGAGATGAGATGGGGAGGGGGGGGGGGGGCTTCCCAAAAACATTTGA
>SMGT01008792.1:124650-135000 GCA_004794575.1 Lanistes nyassanus | reverse complement strand
GGGGGGGGGGGGGGGGGGGGTACTCACTGTGTGCTAGACGTGTCTCACGTTTGCAAGCGGACTATAACTGTCGGTGTTACGATTTCTGACAAACTTCGGACGGCGCAGACAAGTGTGCGTCTTGTGCCTTAAACAGGTTACAACTAGTTCGGCAACCCCTTTATTTGCAGTAATCTTTCGCTTTGAAATCTTTTTTTTTTACAGTGAAGTCGCTACGATATCTAGATTTATGGCGAGCAGCGGGCTTCTGACGTGAGATGCTCGCCCTGAGTGATTCTGAGAAATTTAACGTGCGGCAGAAATAAGAATTGACAGACTGCCGACTGTATTCTCAACGTGTTGTACAGTTACAATCCAGATGCTGCTGAATGTGTTTCCAACAGGTTGTACCGTACAGACGCAAAAAATACTAAATATATTACCGTACATTACCATGGCATTGGAAATTACAATGGTCGACTTAACGGGAGTAGTACCTTTGGCGGACGCCATGCGACGCTTGCTGCAACAGCGTTGTTCTCTTCACTTCCGGTCTATTGCGTACATAAAAAACATACATAAAGAACTTTCGCTGGGCTATAATCAAGGATTCCATCAAAACAAAACTATGGCCATTACACGCACATTTAGTGGTTTTATTAATATCAACATTTGTTCTGCATCTGAAACGCTTCCAACGTTTGTCATTATGTCAAACGAAATATTGAAAGTATTTGCTGTACCAATGTTATAGATTTTTCCAGGATTGCAGGTGAAGTCAGGAGAAAGATATAAACATTTCTAGAATGGGTTCTCCTTTTGGCTAATTTAAAAGGGACCTTAGAATGGTCAGGACGTTTGACAGTTGACTCCGACTGCCTTCATATGCAAATGCACATTATCATTTACATTTTATTTTCTATAATAGACACGCCTTAACGGATGACCGCTCAAGCAACCTGGTTTAGATAAAATTTGTTCGGTACAGCTTGACTTCTTTACCTATTATATTTTGTTTGTAGCCACGTGGTGGTTACGTACACCCAGGTGCCCACCCAGCCGGCCCCTGAACTCTCCTAGCCGGCATACCGTGGTTAGTTGCATCATGCGCCTGACTGGTCGTCCGTTCTTTAAGTATGGGAAACACAAAGGGTATCGTGTTTCTTTTGATCCCGTGACCCAAAGGTGGGTAGGGAAGGACCAACAAGGTCTCACTGTCCGAGGCCACCTATAAATGCTTATCTGTAATTTAGGTGCGGCCAGGTTTTTCCCCTGAGAAAAAGTGGACAGGATTCAGGGGGCCTGAATAGCTCAGTTGGTAGAACTGCGGACTAGAAGATGGACGGTTGCTGGTCGAATCCTGGCGTGGCCAAGGATTATTTCCTGGAGTTAAGGATTGTGCAAACTCCATTCGGCCATCTCCCCCTCCCCCCCACACACATTAAACTGCCTGTCCGCACTGACCATCTTACTGCAGCCATCAGTCTGGTGGTTCTTTCAGTGCATAGCTTAGAAATAGGACCCCATCCGCCATAGTGTGAAATCACCGCGAGGTGGAAGCACTGTCCCTCTACATAATCACCACTGGACAGGATTCATTCTTGATCATCTTCATCGTCAGAGTTCTTGAGTCGCTTGTACTTGTAGCACCGCCTAGGAAGGTCCGTCCTGTGCTCTCACAGCGACGTGAAATGTACAATTATTAAAGTTTGCAAGTAGAAGCGAAGACGCCTTGTTGCTGTGTTCGAAGTGGAAGGATGACAGAGACATTGCCTGTTACATGTTTATTTTTATTTTCTTGTTTTCTTGGGTTGTGCATGCATGCGTAGTGGTGATGGGGTTAGAGGTAAGGGTGAAGTGATGTCTCTATTTAATGTCACGACAACTGTTACAAAAAACTAACTCAAAATATTAAACAGGATCCAACAACCATATAATTGCCATACAAGTTATGAAATAAAGTTTGACAGAATGTTTGCTAATGCAACGCGGTATACGAGTATTCTTTACTAGTTCTAGTGATACGGAAGTGGTCTTCGATTGAAAGGATTGAGACAGTCTTTAAGGAGGACGAAAATATTTGAGTAGTCCCGTGTTAGAGAAATCGCATTAAATATCCGAAGTATTTGCAAACTTTATAAAATCGCTAGTACAGGACTAAAAACCACTAGTGTAGCGTCTACTGGTACTTCGGTGTTTGCTAAATCGAAAAGTATTTTTTTACTATGCCCCGGTTTCTATGAGAGGTGCAGGGAGTCCGGTCAACTGCGGCTGGAGGACCTACAAGGGATACCACAAAGCCGCATACCATTATCGACCAAAAAAAATCTTATATCCTTTGTAGCGCCTCCTGAACGTAAGCGATTTACTGCCTGCAATGCTCATAACACCGGGCCAAGATCCAGTTTTCGACCATCGACTTTTGCACAATCCTTTCTATACTCTTCCAATGCTTCGGACAAACTCGTATCACCAAACTTCTTCATTTTCGTGCCTTTTTTTCTGTCGCGAACAGAGTAGGAAACGAATTCCACAAAGGAGAAAGACAGGTGGTCAGAGCGGAAGACACCTTTGTTAGCAGCGCCGCCTATCAGCCTTTGCTAGTACTAATAGCAGAAAGGTGCTTATTACCATGTTAGGCCCAAAATAACTTTTAAATATTAGAAAAAAAAACAGGGGGAAACCCCCGCTTTCATTGATATTTTCTTAGGTTTTCGGGTTTTCGTTTTCACCAGATTTGCTTTTCACAGACACGTCGTCTGAGATTTTATTTCCTCCGTGGTTATTAAAAAACAGAAAATCGGACCAGAATAACCGCTAAACACGATCCTTGACACACGTAAATGCATGCGTTCGTACACAGGCTCTTTTTAATTGCACGAAAGGATAAAGTGTGTATATATATACAAAAAGATGGATGGATGGATGGATGGATGGATGGATGGATGGATGGATGGATGGATGGATGGATGGATGGATGGATGGATGGATGGATGGATGGATGGATGGATGGATGGGACTTCAAAAGAGACTTTCAGTAACCTAGGATTTTAGTTCACATCTTGATCATGTCATGGTTCAAAATCAGCGTTTACCTTACCTAACATCCTGACGATTCCCACGTGGTGGTTTATTTAAAGGCACCCACCATGAAAAAAAATCCAGGATGTACACCTTGGTTTGTGTGTGCGTGTGTGTGTGTGTGGGGGGGGTGCGCGCGTGTGTGTGATTGTATGTGAGGGAGAGAGAGAGGGAGAGAGAAAGAGACGTGTGTGTTAGCTAAAACTTCACGGTCATAATACCATGATATCAACTACAAAAGCATAATGAAATGCCTTCGTCACGCGTGGTTGCCTGCCGAGCGTATCTTCCTGGTCGCCCGACAAATGCATTTTCGCAGGTCAAATGTAAATGAGCTTGTGATGAGCCAACTAGTTTCAACCAGTGTGGTCTACAAACTGCAAATCACCTGCCCGCCAGTCTGTCGATATCTTTTGCGCTGTTCTCCACTGAAGCCACGCGATCTCAAATGACTTGCAGCAAAGATTTTAAACAAAAACGCTGAAACTTTTCTTCTCTTAGCAGAGACAGACATCTGCACTTAGGTTAAACTGCACCAAGCCAGACGAGCAGAGCGATTTGATACGAGCAGTTTCACAAGGGAACTTACAAGTGTAGGGACATGCAGTGGACGGAAAGCAGACAGACAGATTAACAGACGCAGACATTAGTTTCAAACGACGTCAGCTTCTGCATCGGTATGGTGATATTGCATGGGTATAGTGATACTGGGTCCATACAGCTCACAGGAAGGGGGCGACACCGACCGACCGACCGACCGACCGACCGACCGACCGACCGACCGACCGACCGACCGACCGACCGACCGACCGACCGACCGACCGACCGACCGACCGACCGACCGACCGACCGACCTTTCTCTATCTCATTTGACCTGTAAAAGCAATGTTGCTAATAAGTTTGTGTTCCAATCAATTTAGTTTCCTTTCACCATGTGCGCTTACTGGCTGTGTGTTTGCAGAAGCGGCAAGTCCCACTTCTCGGACTTCCTGAATTGCACGTCACACGAAACGTAGAGCAAGCGAAGACACTGAGAAGCTCAAAACTATGGCAGACTGCTGTTAAGAAAGATCTTTAAACTGTGGCAGACTGCTGTTAAGAAAGATCTTTAAACTGTACAGTGATTACAGAAACAAGCGCCATCATTCCCTGAAGAAAAATATTTAACATAATGGCTGAAAAAATATGTTCTCGTGAGTTAAAGTACAGTAGTACCGATTTAAGAACTTGAAAAAAAAGGATAAAATGTGACAGCTTGCATACACCGGGAATTCTTTCTGTTAATGACGACACGCCTCACGTTAGAATGATGACAATACGTAGGCAGAATAAAAATGCTCTGTTGCGTCTGGTATATAAATAAATAAATAAATAAATAAATAAATAAAATAAAATGTGGATTTTTAACGCGCGAAAACGCATTTTATGCACACTTCGCGCGGACGAGGGACACAGACACTCTAGTGAAAGCAATGAAACACACACACACACACACACATAGAGGGAGAGATGAACGGAACACTGACCAACAGGTTGGGAAACAGATCGTCCTTCAGTCACAGATGGGTGTAAAAGTATTATAAGAGACGATGAACAGAGAAAGTTGTAAGTTAATCCAGACAGGCAGTCGCGACGTCAGTCAAGGTACTTGCGGAAAAGAAAAGTTTTCAAGTTTCGTTTAAAAGTCAGTAGTGATGGGGAGTGTCGAATGTTGTGGGGAAGTGAGTTCCATTGGGTGGATGCCGAGAAGGTGAACATGCGCTGTCTGTATGTTTTTGCCCTTATGCGGGGGACTGAGAGAATGCGATCGTCTGAAGAGGAGCGGAGCTGTCTCACTGGAGTGTAGATTGTAAGGAGATCTGAAAAGTAGATGGGGCATGCACCGGTGAAAAGATTGTAACAGAGAGTAGACACTTTATTCACAGGACTCGATCCCCCAGTCCTTCTATAATTTCCTCAAAGAATCAGATAACTAAGGAATACAGTGTCTGATGACATAAAAGGGACACCCCTGGTTTTCGCTACACTTCAATCTAACCTAGGTCTTCACATTATCACACAAAGCTACCAACAACCGTTAGTTACACGTGGCAAACGATGACAATAAGGAGCGCATACCTTGGCCAAAAGCCACCTTTTACAGTGATTACTTGCAAACTAATCGCACTAAACGACGTGACGCTGACATTACAGTTGCACAACAGTCTGTACCATCCGCTCGTCCAACAACCACTAGAGACGAAGTTGATATCCCACACCTACACAGGGTGGTACACTCCAGGTGAAACCTTGACCTCTGAACTCATCGTACACAAATTCGTTCAGTGATCTGTAGATACCGAACTGGACTGAACTTCTGATACTTGATCAAGACCGGATCAGGTCTTATTCTCCACATAACTTACTGTTTTCACATCCCACGAGTACTCAACACAATCTTAACAAGATACTTTCCACGGCAGAGTATAACGTCGGTGTAGAGACTAGCACAATGCACACAGGCGAACAAAGGCTAACAGTAGCAAAGGTTTGCTAACAAAGACAGCAAAAGGCTCTCTAACAAAGACAGCAAAAAGCTCTCTAAAAAAGACAACAAAAGGCCAGCTGATAGCGAAAGCTAACATCCCAAAGGTAGGATTTTTATTCACCTCAAAATCAACCCCTTCCATGCAACATCCAATGCACACAATCACGTGACATTCCAACACATCGACTATCAGTCAGGAGAGAGAGAGAGAAGTCAACTAACCCTCCGTGTCACTCAAAAGAACACAGCTAGCCCCATCTAGCTCCATCTAGCTCCATCTAGCTCCATCTAGCTCCATCTAGCGCCATCTAGCTCCATCTAGCTCCATCTAATTCCAGCAGCTGGGGTGGTGGCCTTGATGTTTCTCTTCCCCTTAGCTTCAGACTTCTCATAATCCTTGGAACAGTTCACTTTGCGCTCCATACCCCATTCAGGGTAAAGGAAGAATAAACGAATTGAATTGAACTGCTTCTGTCAAAAGCATAAGCCGTTCACGTCACTATTCTGAGGCACTTCCTGTCCAGAATCAACTATTTTTCATAGTTAGCTCCGGTTTAACACTTCTAGCCACTGGCCGTTTAATGAAAACTTCTTAAATCACCCCCTTTCCTGCAGCTGGACACGTTGACAGGTTTTTTTTAGCAGGGCAACGAGTTGTGAAAGATCGGTCTAAGATAGGTCACCACAAACAGCTCAGAGCTAGGCTCAAACAGAGACATTTAACATACATCGTGAAACAAGACGATAAGAAAAGAATTATAGGAACGTCCTTGGTGTAAAATATTGGCGCTTCTTCCCTGCTGGACACAAAACGTGACAGCCCGTAAACACCAGAGACTACAGCGACAGAATACTCTGAACACATAAAATATGAGACGCTTTCCGCGCGCTTAGAAGCAAAGCAAACCACTCAAGATTTTGTAGTCATTCCATGTCTTCCGGTGGTGGTGGTGGTGGTGGGTGGTGGTGGTGGTGGTGGTGGTGGGTGGTGGTGGTGGTGGTGAAGACGACGATGACGATATGATGACAATGACGACTATAACATGATTCTCTTAAATTCTATGCGTAAAAGAAATGAAATCGTAAAAGGATGTGTTCAAAGAACTTCCGATGACATGACAGCAAGAATAAATTATACAAAGAAAAATGATTTAGTTAGTTTGTTGTTGTTTTTTATTTATCTGTCCATCCGTCAATCTATTCGTGGGTCCCCACCCTACTATCGACTTACTTTGTACAGTTTTTTTTTCAAAGTTCACCTGAATACATAAGTACTTGGCAAGGCCAAACTTTGACTGGAGAGGTAAAGATTGAAACAGAAACTTGAAACAGACTATGTTTAAATGACAAATAAAACTACAGAGAGAGAAACTTTATTTGGCCAGGTGTCGTGCGTTTGAAAATAAATGTTCAAATAAATGTTGAATACGATCTGAGCGTGCTAAGCTGCCCGTATTCCTACCTGGCACATCGTTCTGAACTGGGTAAGGAAATTGTATAAAGAAGAAAAGGACACGCCCTCCACGCCCACCAGAAAGTAGAACCAATAGCTGTCTCTGTCCTGTCTGCTTCCTTCTGAGTAGATCCGCAGCATTGGGCTGTGCGGCACACCTGACTGGAGAGAGATTATGATTGTTTGACAATATCAGATCCTCAGCACAGAGGCTACGGAAAGACAATTGACACGGATAGTGGGTGAGTAAAGATCATTTGAGATCTCTCCCCCCTCTCTCTCTCCATCTTCTTCGTCTTTGTAACTCTTTTCTCTTTTCCTTCTTGGACAGCAATATATCCAGACGTCCTAAAAGTGCGCTAACGACATGACAGAATAATCGACAAATTCGCTGCAGGGTAGGCTTGCGCCAACAGAATTCAGAGTTCTGGTCTGAATTTTGCTGACGGCAACTGTAACTTGTCGACCCTTGTCTCCCGAGTAAACTTTAGCCAACCAAAGACTTTAATTATAGTATATTCGACAGGCTCCAGGGCAGAATACGCGCTGTAACAAACAATCAGACGTTGTGTGTGAGGAAAAAAGAACTCAGGCGAAGCTGAGTCACACGTGTCACGATGTTATAGAAGACGACAAACGCTAGAATAAGGTGGAAAGTCACGATACGAGGATATTTTTAATAACCAGTACATGCTGCTTTATCACGTTTCCTCGCGCGTTCACATATCCACCTGCCCAAACTCACTCACTCACTCACTCACTCACTCACTCACTCACTCACTCACTCACTCACTCACTCACTCACTCACTCACTCACTCACTCACTCACTCACTCACTCACTCACTCACTCGAAAAATGTTTTTATGTGTACAGTTAAACATTCAAGCTCTATTATGTGTTCAAAAGTCCGTCCCCTATTCCTTTTCCACGCCTGCACACAGCTGGCAGGTAAATTATTGCTCAGTTTTCTCCATCAGCCTCAACAGTAGATGTGAAATATGAAACGCAACATAGAAAGAGTTTAAAACTCTTATGTGTTTACTTCTAGGGTAATATTATTTCTATTTGTCACAAATCTGGGTCAAGTTGTTCCTGACCTCGTGTGTATAAGGTATGTTTTAACTTTTTCATACAGTTCAAACACGCATGTTTAAATATCAGAAGAAAAGGACATACACATCACGAGTTTTAAGTACCCTAAAACAAGATTTGACGTGCCTTGGAAACCTACGAAACACGTTAGCTTCTCGCAGACGTTAATTTATCTGGGGGGTTCAATAATGGTAGAAAGTATTTTTTCACGTAGCCTTATTTTCAACAACAACAACAAAACCCATTATCTGCTGACAATCAGCACCAAGCGTATTTCTCGCACACAGTTAACAAGTGCGTTCGCACCTACTAGCAGTCACGCAACCATTATTTGTCGTTGATTTATTAAAATTTGTTTTGAAATAGCATGGAACATACGGGTATTGGGCAAGAAATTTCCCAGTATGAAACTTGTCTGTAGAAGGGGGACGGGAGTGTTTAGAGTAGTGGAGAGGTAGATCGAATAGCAGAAGATGGCGCAGAGACTAAATATTGGGGTCACAAAGCGGTGGGCGTGACAGAAACAGAAGTGCCAATAGACTGCACGAGCTACGTCATTAAGCTTTTGAATAACGTGTTAGCGTACTGTAGAAATCTTCATGGAGGTCATGTGACTATAGTACACAGACACTCGATTGTTCATGTCGTGACAGAGCCGTCGGGAATTCCACACCCGAGTGGCTGACTTTACCTTACAGACAGCCGGTCAGAAGTAGATGAGTTTACAATAATATTTTTCTGAAAGATCTTTTACCCTGATAATTTTTCGTGAGGAATTATATTTGTCTTTCTTCTAAAGATTTTATACTTGAAACCTAAGTTTTTAATCCAAGTTCATCACAACCATAAGTGCCTAAATTAAACATCTGTTAACGCCCCTTGGGTAAAACTACGGTGTCAAATGTCGGATTCTAATGACCCCATGCATGTATGTCAAGCGTGTAAAGGGCATTCTAGTATAGCTGTATAGGATAAGGGTAGCGAGAATTTTCTGTCTGGATCAGAAAACGCCGCAAAGCGGAGAAGTCAGGGCGTTCCTTCGTGAGAGACCAGAGTCAGTCTCCTTGTCGGCGGGCAAACGCGGGCCTATCTAGGACATCTTCTAACAAGGTACCCATCTACAGTGCACGGGTAGGCGATATACCTCCTCGCCTTTTGTATCGCCGAGCGTCCCTCGGGATTAACGTGTACCTGCTGGCAGCGTTCTTTGTGTTGAGTTACCTTTGGCTAGTGACAAGCCCAGCTGGACCTTAACCTTGGCGAGATGTGTGTGACTGGATATCGAATGGATACGAGTTAGTAAGTTTTGCGTTAAGGAGCTTCGGATCTCTGGAATCTGTGTTGTGTCACACGTTCCAGGAAGGTAGAGGATACCCGACAACCACCCGGCAGAGGGGTGCAGGCAGTTGCCCTACCCAGCTTCACTTTGACGCCGGCAGCCATTCTGACTGGCCAGCCATGAGGTTGGCCAAAGGTAAGATTTTTTCTTTTATATTTTGTGTAGTCTTCTTAAATTTGCATGTGGAAAAGAATATTTCACCTGATCAGTGTTTAAGAGGAGACAGTTTGTGGCGACTTGTACTGATTTCTACCTCTGTGCTGTCCATCCTGTCTGCCATCCCCACTCTCGATCTAGTCTTTCGTTTTTCTGTCTTTCGTTTTCTTTCTTTTCATAAGTGATGTTCACGGCAAATGTTTGTATTGGTTTGGCGTTAAAGACGTGTTTGCAGTCTGGACTGAAAGAAAACGCGCAGAAAATTATAAAGTGAACCTCGCGACTTCACCCTCTGTATTCTTCAGCGTTAAAAAAATGCTGCGTACGTTACGTTAGGGGCTTTTGTTGCGAACTGGGGGTTTTGAAAGAGACAACCGACCTCCGTGTTGCTCTCCCCGCCTGCGTGACCTTGTCACACGCACACAAATGGCTCGTGGTGGCGTTCCCCCCTCGTCCGCGAACAATTATTTCTTACTTATGAGTGGAGACCTCAGAAATCACTATCTCACTAACCTTCCCTGGCCCGAGCCCCCACTCCACTCTATTACACAACTAAAGATAACAAAGATGATTTCTGAGAAAGAGAATAAAAATGTAGTTTATTTACAAGGTAATTTTGGTTTTCATCTAATACGATAGGGCTGTGCCACAGCTCACTTCCTCTCCCTTACCAACATACATCACCCACCTCACCATTAACCACAATGACAAAAACACGTACC
>SMGT01008792.1:107297-124084 GCA_004794575.1 Lanistes nyassanus | reverse complement strand
AAAAAAATCCCCTTAACTTCAAACCTGCACCGTGTTCTTCACTACTTCACATTTCGAAACAAGATTCTTCAGCTTTCTCTTTCAATGCTTCGGTGAGCACGACAGGTACGCCATGTGTACAACTGGCAGGTCCCGTCCCCTCTTGTCCTCCCTAGCCTCCCGGAGGTTTTGCTATGATCAGAGGTCCGGAGTGCTCCGGCAGGCTGAAGGGCCAGCCATAGCTAGTACAAAGGGTACAAAGGATTCCCTGTTATCAGCCATTCCTCCGCTATTTCTATGCTGCGGGTTCTCTTTGACCAGGGACAAGTGCACCCTAACCACGTGAAAATGGTTCCGGTTCGGGGTCGCAAAGGTTAAAGCCTCTTCCCCCGGCTCAACAGTTTGAAGCGCGCTGAGTGTGAAGAGGCTGCAAAATACAACTCAAAAGAAAATGAGATGTAATTTCGTTGGCATTTGACAATAGTGTTTAAAGATCTAAAAGGGAAACCAGCGGGCACCAACAACGATGACGGTGTGCAGCAAACTCTGATTTAATTTGTTTTAAACGGCATTTGACCGGATCATCAGGACGGAGGTTAACTAAACATTCTCTTCTCGCCCCCACAGGCACGCATGGACCCACACAGACAGTCTGGTTAGCAGTCTTCTCATTCTTAATGCCATTTGGATCGCGTCACAGCAAGTTCCTGAAACGTTATAGCACTGTCTGGGCTCGGTTTCTTTATAAATCACACTAACTTTGGTCTCGTCGCAGCCATTGTCAGCCAGTGTCGGGCCTGTCTTTAACTTTCCACACTATAGCGACTCATTTCTGTGACCGCTCCTTCTACTTTGTTTTCGTGACCCGGTGGCGGTAATTCAATGCTGAGCAGGGAACGAGCCGGTATTCTGTGCGTGATTTAAGTCCCTGCTGTGCGTGTGCTGCCACAGAAAGGCCAGATTTTACGCAGCCTCCAATTTATTTCCCCCTAGACCTAGCCTGAAAACGAGCTTCAGCGAGAGCGACGCTAGAGCGATGTCAGGACGCGCGATAAACATGTCGTAACTCTTACGGTTTTACCATCAGCGTTTTGACGTCACTACCTACTGTAGCTAGCTTTCGATGCGCCTGTGCAACTAGCTTCTGCTCCTCTTCAGGGCTGGCTTGCATGAGCATCGTAAGGCCCATTCCCCCTGTGTATTTTACGTAGGGGCCTACGTCTTTACGTATGAACGGAAGATAAGAGCGCTCATGCAAGCCAGTCCAGAACCTAAAAGGTTTAACTTGCCGCTGGAGAGAAGGTGAAACAGGTTAATAACTGAATATCATATTTCCGGTCCGTCTAACTACACCGATACTCCTTTATAATTATGTCTCCAAAGCGCACTATAAAAACGTTTCGACTGCACAGTGACGCAGCAGTTAAGCAGCTTTTAAAAGGAGGGGAAAATAATAATAATAAATCTAGATTTTTAACGCGTGAGAACACATTTCATGCACACTTCGCGCGGACGACGCACCCAGACACTCTAAAGAAAAATAGCAACAAAAAAAAAACCACACACACACGCGCGCGCACACACCCACACAGAGGGAGAGATGAACGGAACACTGACCAACAGGTCAGGAGACAGATCGTCCGTCATTCACAGGTGGATAGAAAAGTATCATAAGAGAGGATGAACAGAGAAAGTTGTAAGTTAATCCAGACAGGCAGTCGCGACGTCAGTCAAGGTACTTGCGGAAAAGATAAGTTTTTAAGTTTCGTTGGAAAGTCTGTAGTGATGGGGAGTGGCGAATGTTGTGGGGAAGTGAGTTCCATTGGGTGGATGCCGAGAAGGTGAACATGCGCTGTCCTTATGTTTTTGTCCTGATGCGGGGTACTGAGAGAATGCGATCGTCTGAAGAGGAGCGGAGCTGTCTCATTGGAGTGTAGATTGTAAGAAGTTCTGAAAAGTAGATGGGGCGTGCACCGGTGAAGAAATTGAAACAGAGAGTAGACAACTTGTAATCGATGCGAGGCTGAATGGGGAGCCAGTGCAGAGTGCGGAGGAGAGGTGTGTAATGGTCTGTTTTGCGCGGCCGAGTTTTGAAGTTTCTGTAACTTCTGTAGCAGATACAGAGGACAGCCGGCTAGCAAGGAATTGCAGTAGTCGAGTTTAGACAGAACGTAGGCACATACAAATGTGTTTGCAACCTGGTCGGACAGTAGATGACGGAAGCTGCTGATTTTTCTGAGTTCACAATAAGCGGATCTGCAGATGTTGGAAATGTGTTTGTCAATTGTCATGTTAGAGGTAACAATAACACCGAGGTTTCTTGCTGAGTCGGCGAAAGGGATGTCGACGTCACCGACTCGAACTGCTGTGGGATATTCTGTCACTCCAGTATTTCTTTTACTGAGAAGGAGATCGAGTCTCTGTTTTTTCGTCGTTCAACTTTAGCTTGTTGTGGACCATCATGATGCTGGCATGTACATCAGGAAAATCCAACACATGGTAGACTGACCTACCCACGTCAAATCACCGAACGTAGAATGGTGGATAATCATGATTATCTTTACACACTGCGAACACACAAACCAACAGTAACGCAAAAGGATAAGATATCAGTGCATATACAAATACTAAACTTAAGTGATATTCGTCTTGCAGAGACAAATAAAGAGTGAACTATTATTCTGGTTATTGTCGATGGACGGAGGGACGGACGGACGGACGGAATAATCGAGTAAAAGCAAGAAGAAAAGACTTTGTTAAAAAATAGTACTGTATAAAGAAAAAGGAGCACAAATGACAGACAGACAGACAGACAGGCAGGCAGGCAGGCAGGCAGGCAGACAAGAATATGAAGAAATAACAGAACTAAAGAACAAAGAAAGAAAGGAAAGAGAGAAAGAAAACGGATTCAAGAATGCATGGTTAAAAGAAAATTATCAAAGTATGGACTAGCCGTAGGTACTTTGTTAAGCTGACAAACATCGCTGTTATTATTCTCTATATTGCAGCGCCTCTCTGGACATGTATCGTCGTGGTTCTCCTCGCCTCGTGCTGCGCCGGCGACATGCACGACTGGCCAGGTAAGAACAGGTTGCCTTTCAGTACCTTACCTTTGTTACCTACCCGGCAAAATGATCCTTCAGCCTCGCCCACAAAACAATGGCGAACTGAAACAGCAGACTGGGCGGTGGAAAGTAGAGCGAACGTGGTGCACGGATACAAAGATCGTGATTCTTCACATCACGTGCTTGTTGAATCTTTTCAAACGAATCCTTAAACTGGCCCCCACACTTTGGTTCCTTCTGTTCTCCTATAAACTGAATGAAACAGGTTGCCAAGAGACAACCCGACAATCTGTAGTAGAAAAATCTTATTTTGGTAGAAATTCGACACATTCTCTTTGAATACGAAGTTTTTACCCATCATATCCGTTCTGTGCCGAGAAATGTATTCTTTCTTTCTTTTTAAAGAAAATCAGTCGACTAAAAGTTTATGAAATATTCAACACAGATGTTCTTACTACATTAATCGTGGATGCTCACGTGATGTGCGTAGTAAGCATTAAACGGAAATCATATTTTGTTTAGCTCGCTGACATTATATTCGTGTACTGACGAGTTGTTAGGTTTTACACAGTGGCCAAATTGCATCATACTTTGCAGGCTGCCATATACTATGATCCATTGTGTCATGGGATGTCACAACACCTAGGAGTTTTCTTTTTCCATCCACAGTGTTCGAAAATTCACACTATAAGTATACAAAAAAAAAGATTTATTTTTAAGTTCGCCTTGCTCCCTGGTTGTGCGAAATACGGCATTCTCGCAAGACGTAAATCATGAAAAATCAACTTATGACAAACATATATCAGATCTTGACATCGAGGCATGCATGTGGTGTTGTCTAAGATCTTTTTACTTTAAGAAAGAAGTCTAGGAACCCTTCGTTTAAAAGCCTGTCAATACATATTTATCACAATTGCGTTACCAAAGTTCATGATACTCAGGCAGGAGGTTTAGGACCAGTATCAAATAATTAGAAGGGAAAACTGTTGATAAATGGAAGGGACTGTGGATGGTGTGGCAGATGAAGGAGAAGACGATCTGTTTGAAAACGAATTGGCGAGGGACGAGTTGACGATAGCAGACATCAGCCATTTCTACAGCCAATATGGCAAGATGAGGAGGCCGCGAGTGAGCGCTGCAAGCAACGTCACCATCCATGAGTTCCGAGTGTCAGACAGGGACGTCATTTCCGTTCCTGAAGACCCTCCCCAGAACAGACGGTACAAGCGTCAGGCTTTGTACCAGTCATCCACGTCTGCATACGAAACCACCACGGAGTTTGGATCAGGCGGAGGTAGGAACAAGTGTAACCCGTGTACCGTGGTTTATCCAGGAGTTTAAATCATGTCCTTCAGGTAGACGTTACAGAATGCAAAAGTGTCCTTTCGGGACTTTTTTATTTTTGAGAATTCTTTTCTGTTTGCTGCGCTCCTACGCAAGTGAATGAAATATGTTGTTCCCTCGTGTTTGTTTGGGGTGTAACTGATAGGGAGGCATAGCGAAGCTGTGACTGTACCCTTGAACAAAACCCAGAAACATGGGATGGTAGCTAAAGCACAAATGTTCTCTCCTGTCTTTCTCTCTCTCCTCTGTAGTGTGGTCTGTCTGTCTGTCTGTCTGTCTGTCTGTCTGTCTGTCTGTCTGTCTGTCTGTCTGTCTGTCTGTCTGTCTGTCTGTCTGTCTGTCTGTCTGTCTGTCCAGGCGTGGGTGTGTCTGTGCTTCCTTGGATGCATGCACCATTCATTCAAATGTAATTCAACGATTATCTGCGTGTATGCACGTGTGCGGTACTGCCGCGTGCTAATGAGCGTTTTTGTCGGCCACAAGAAGATCCCTGCGAGGACTCTTCGTTGTGTGACGAACTGGGACAAGTCTGTGTGACCAACTCCTCGCTGCATCAGGGTTATCGCTGCCAGTGCGAGCCTGCCTATGAACAGAGCAATGGCACCGCTACCTGTGCCGGTGAGTTCACCATGTGTTCAGGCCCTAATTACCCGTTCTGCTGAATCTTTCCATTGTTTAGTTTCACCCACATTTCCAGTCACAGTACAAGAAATTCTCATAGGTTCGTGCCTCCTGTTCACACGTAAAGGTATCTCTAAACTACACAAGATTAAAGGGATTTACGGAGGTTCTTGTAACCGGAAGGACAGATATGAGTGCTCAAGCAATCGAATTTTGTTCTGTAATGCTTACTTTTCATAATACTATATGTACGAAGTATATGCTCAACCAACATTACACGATAAAGGTGATACAATGTATAAATGTAAATGGACCAGAACTATTCCAGACACCCGACCTTTTCCTCCAATTATTGTAATATAGATATAGACTTCAGAGATACCTTCATGTTACAAAAAATTTCATTAACCAGTTTGACTTCATGTGGCTGCAATATAGAAAACTTATAGATTAGGATCCATTCCATTCTGTCGGTTGTAGTTTAGAAATAATGTTGTCTTTTTTCTCTTTCTAATTAACCTCCTAGCCAGCTATATATGTGTGGGGGGGAGGGGGTAGAGTGCATAAATTTTTTTCTTTTTTGTTCTGGATGTGAATGTGGTTTTGTGTGCTGGTGTTACGGCAAATAAAAAAAATACTATATGTACTGAGTATATGCTCAACCAACATCACACGATGAAAGTGATACAACCCTCTGCGAAGAATCCTATGGATTAAATATAGCATATTATGCTTTTGATATATGGCACAAGACAGATTTTATACATTCCTCTGGGTGCAACGTTCCATTTTTTTCAGAAATACCCGAATCCCGTCGTGTGTACTTAACCACACCCCTTGACACAATCATCTTCAACAATGAGTTAAGTAACCAGAGTAGCGACGGATTCCTTGCTTTCCAGAAGAGCTGTGACGACGATGTAAGAGGACAATAATGTATTTTTGTACTTCAGAAAAGAAAAACTTTTTCTCTTCCATTTCTTGATTTCCATCTTTCCTTTCTCTCTTTTGTTCTTCCTTTCTTTCAGTGGGAAGTTTTCTAGCATCTTTTGACTAACTGCAACTGTCGGGAAATGTTGTTTGAAATTAAAGGCATACAACAATCTAGTCATTTTAAAAGCAATTTGTTTTAATATGTTGCAAATAATTTCCAAAATCTGATCGGATAATTCCCTTCAGTTGAAGAGGCAAATACCTTCAAATATTTACATCTTACTCCAAGCGTTCTCGTTAATTACACACCACGTTACGCCCAATGCATCTAAAGCGAATAATAATTGTAATGTTGAAGGCTGCAGTAATGCAAATGGCGGGTTAACAGACCGTTACAATCATAGTTTTGGCACTAGTTTGCAAATTTCCGTGGAAAGTAATTTTTGACTTGGTTTTGTTTCAGCTCCCTCTTTTGCTAAGGCGCATACGCAACTTTCAGAATATGCACACTCTTGAGTTCAGGTACATAGTACTCGTATTCTACAGAATAATAATTAAGCCTTTCGAATTCTCGATCTCAAGTGTACTTGCTATTCTGCAGATTCGTGCTTCGGGGGTACTACAGCAACAATTAGATGCTGATCTCCGTCAGTAGGACATACGTAACCCAAACTTTTGCCATCTTATTGTTCTGTCAACCTGCCTCCACCCACCAGCTCTTACTATCGTTCCCCCTGTTTGTCTGTCGATCTGTTCGTCTGTCCTTCCGTCTGTCTTATATGTTTGTCTTGCTGTGTGTCTTTCTTTCTATTTTTCTATTTGTCTGTCCGTCTGCCTGTCACGCCGTCCGCGTGTCTTTCTGTCTGTATGATTGTCATGTAGCGTAACATCAGTCATGTAGTGATAATCTTTATCGACTTTTCCCTACTGCGCAGGCAAGGAAGAGGACAACAGACTGTAATAGTGTATGCCATCTATTTCGACACAACCGTTACCAACGTTACACTTGTGGCTGTGGCAGAGGCAATACTCAGGATGGAGAGGGATGGCGAAATAGTTATTAACGGCACAATGTACAGCATCACTCAGTACACCGGAATATTTCTTACTTACAACGCAACATTGACAGAAAACGACGGTAAGGAAACATATAACATATTTAAAGTACACAACAGTATTTCAGCAGCTTAAATCAAATTTAATTAGTAGTGGAAGATGTCTCTTTATATGTGGATGCCCAGATTTTAAGATTTTTTATTCGAAAGTACGGGACCCTCAACATACGGCGGAAATTGTGGATATGATCGTTTTTCTTCTAATTAGATAATTTACGATGTGTTGTGTTTATTGTTGTGAAGGTCAGTGGCAATAGAAATATTGGGACTGCAGTGTACTTGATCAAGACACTGGACACGGGGAAAGATTTTTTTAAATACTTTGTGTCGTTCTCAGATGTCGACTGGTGTAGCCAACCCTCTTTGAACTCGTGTAGCAACGGAACCGCCCCTGGACAAAACAGAATATGTGTCGACAGCGGCCTTCGCTACACGTGTCTGTGTCACAGTGGATTTCTTGATGCCACGGGAGTGTGTACAGGTGAGCTATTTGCCTTTTCGATCCAAAACCAAAACTCACTCACTCACTCACTCACTCACTCACTCACTCACTCACTCACTCACTCACTCACTCACTCACTCACTCACTCACTCACTCACTCACTCACTCACTCACTCACTCACGTAAGCTGTGACTTTAGACAAAACCAATAGCAAATAAGTGCGTTAGCATCCTTTAGCAGTCAGACGTCTATCGAAAGTTGTCAAAGCGAAATATTATCTACTTCCATGTAGGAGTGACTCACTAGTATCCAACAATATGATTCATTTTAAAGAATTAATAAGACCTTTTTAAAAATAATTCTTATGACGAAGAACATTTATTTCATTTTCAGCCAAGTTTATATTCTTGATTTTTGTCTGTGTCAGAGTGCACGAACAACACTTACGGCAGTAACTGCAGCAGCCAGTGTCAGTGTAACGTCACCAACACTGTGTCCTGTGACACCGTGACTGGTAACTGTACCTGTACGCAGAGATGGACAGGTGTAACTTGTGAAGCAGACGTAGACGAGTGTTCAACAAACACGTACAACTGCAGCGGCCCGTATGAGTCTTGTGTGAACACCATCGGCTCATATGACTGTGTATGCCCGGATGACTATGACAGGGACACGAATAACATTTGCAAAGGTAAAGTCTTCATGTGCCTCTTAGTTTTATTTATTTATGTTTTTCTGCGTGCAGCCATGTCCCTTTCTTTTGATTCCGCAAAGTCGAACCGTGGCGTCCGACGTTAGCGATGACATTCTAAACTGTGGCGAACATATGGATCACGTGTTACAAATATTTTAACATGAACTGACAATCAAAGACTTGGTGTGATAATGAATTTTATTTAAAATATAGTCACAAATGTCACGTGAATGTGTCTTTTATTTTGTCGCTGTATAACGTCTGCCATAATTTTTGAAAACGCATTTAAACATCCAAGTCCATTAAAAGGCGTCTTTTGTTTTAGAGATGAAAAAAGTTCCTCTTGAGATGACGTTGCCTGTAAACGTTAGTTACTCTGATGAAGAACTGGCTAACACATCGTCACCCGCGTTCCAAACACTGGCAGAAGAATTAAAAGAGCAGGTGAGCGGAGTTCTTTACGGACTTACTTAACCCAACGAATGTCTGTCAGACTTCGCCCGACCTGGACATGTCTGTGTTAAGAGAAGCCTTTCATTTGCATGTGTTGCCTAACCACCCTAAATCATGTGTAGTCTACGTATTTTTTTCAGGTGTGAGTTAAGTTTAGGGAAGGCAAGAGAAATGTGCATATCAGCCTACTGTGTTTCCTAATCAGTAGATTGTTTCACAAATCTTCCTCTAGCTTTTTGTTTGCTTATTTCTTAGATTTCTCCGTTAATCACATCGACGACATGGAAACCTGTGAACAGAAACTCTCTCTCTCTCTCTCTCTCTCTTCATCATCCACGCGTTGGAATGATGTGACAGTGCACAACGATCTTTGGCCTAGCATTGGCAGACATCTTAAAATAAATTAAGACTGTATGGTTCATCGAACCTATCTGTTTGGCTGCTTACATGATAAATACTAAGATGTTATCATGTTCCAGGTATTGCAAGCAATGGGAAACGCCAGCGACCAAGTGCGCACGATTACTATCACCGAGATAAGGTGAATCAATCTCGTTTTAACACCAACATATCAAATACGTTTCTGACGGATGAACGCTTGTTACTGTCTCAAGGACGGAACTTGATAAGTCACTATATCTCCTCCCACCTCCCCAATCCAGTATAACGTCTGTGTGAATTAATTGTCGTCAGTTTTATCCAACTCTCATCCTGTCAGTTCTTAATTATCTGTTGCGGTCTCTTCTATAAATGTACATGCAGCTTAGAGAATTATTTTTTTACCTGTAGGTTTATTTTTATTTTAACCTGTAGATATGAGTGCAGATACTCGCGCAGACCTGCGTACATCGTAGTAGTACTGTTTTTTAATATGTAATAAACACATAGGTGACTCATTTATGTATACAAATATACTCATTTATACATACAATTTACGACGCTCAGAAAGAAGTGTAAGCCTTTGACATCCAGGGATGGGATCTGAAATTTTGTTTTCCCAGCAAATGTTCCTAAAGTCTTTCTTAACCAGAAGAGTTAATGCGAGTCGTTTGAAAGGGGTCAGGTGCTTAGCCAGGAAGCGAATTCGCCCGGCTAATTTTCGCCCGGCTAAGAAAGGCCCGAAGACGAACGGATCTTCCAAACTATAATGTGACTCAGTGACCTCACCCCATTGTTGACCGTATGTCCATAAACAGGGTCTCTAACCTTGTAGCCTAGCCGCACTCGCCCCTCTTGCGTTGGTCTAGCCGCACTTGCGACTCTTGGGTTGATCTAACCCCACTTGCCACTCTTGCGTTGGTCCAGCTGGTGACAGTGCTTCTATACGTCTTGCGTCTCCAGGAAAGGGAGCATCAGGTTCAAGGCCGTGATAGTGGTGAATGACGTGGCAATGCCTCGGGCCATGGCTGAGATTTCCAGCGCCCTGTTGACGCTTCCCCAGGCTACGTACGTCATCAGCGGACAGACTTGCCAAGCCAGCGAGTTCCTCGTGAATGGCTCCACGAGTATGAAGGGGGAAATGGGACAAATTGATGATGATGATGATGATGATGATGATGATGGTGGTGGTGGTGGTGGTGGTGGTGGTGGTGGTGGTGGGGGTAGTTTGGTGGTGGTGGTGGTGGAGGTGGTGGTGGTGGTGGTAGTGGTGGTGGTGCCAAGTTATGGTACCTTAGTTGTGCGGCTTTGTAGAGTACACATCCTGAAACTAGATCGCCTATTGCGTACATAAGAAAATGCCCACTTTTCTTTTCCTGCTCCCAAACATTCCTGCTGACATAGAGCTCCATACTTTAAAAAAAAAAACGAACTTCCTGATCTCACTGCCTCGTTCCCCATACCCTGTCCTACCTCTTACCCCTCCATCTGAAAGAAAGCTTCTCCCGCCTCCACTTCCCCACCCGTGGATCTGACAAGGGCTGAGGCATGTCGGAGGCCTTATCCAGTCAACCACCCGTGACACCCGCTGTGTCCACTGTGTGCAGTTGCTGACGGCTGCGACATTTTCAACAGCGTGAATTACTGCGGGACAGACGCCGTGTGTGTGATTCAAGAAGGACTTCCTAAATGCCAGTAAGTAACGGGGGAGGGGGGGTTGAGGGAAGGATGGTGTTGTTGATATCAAACCTTTTGTACAGAAATGTCAAGGCCAAGAATAGTCCCATCACCTCTGTAAAAGAGATCCCGTAACTGATCTTGGACATGTCCTCATTTCATTTCTCCCTCCTTCCCTTGTTTTTCTTTCTTTCTCTTTATTTCGTTTCCTTTCTTTTTTTCTCTTCTCTTGCATCCCTTCTTCCCTTCCTTTATTCATTTTCATTCATTCTGTCTTTGTCTTTCCTTCTTTCCCTCGTTCTTTTCTTCCTCTTTCCTACTTTCATTCTTTCTGTCTGTCTTTATGAAGCGTTTTTCTTTTCATTTTTGTCCTTCACTTTTCTTTCCCTTCTTTCCTTTCGTTTAATCACTAAAAAATTAATTTTGAAACAAAACCTCTTTGCGTGATTACGTGACGACTGGGCTCAGTTCACATGTTACGGCAGTTTGTCTTACGCGCTATCCTGACAATTTGCAGACGCCAATGCCGGTGCATCAACAACAACACTATATCCTGCGATAACACCACCGGAATCTGTACCTGTTTGCAAGGATGGACGGGTCTTATCTGTGATACAGACGTAGACGAGTGTTCGTCATTCTCCCACAACTGCAGCGGACAGCATGAAATGTGCACGAATACACTTGGCGGATATGACTGTCTATGCGCAACCGGATATGACAGGAATAGCTTCAACGTCTGTGGTGAGTTGTGTTTAGTGTTAGCATGCTGATAACTGTATGTATGTATGTATGTATGTATGTATGTATGTATGTATGTATGTATGTATGTATGTATGTATGTATGTATGTATGTATGAATGTATGCATGCATGTATGTATGTATGTATGACTGCAATGATATTTTTAACTGCTTATGAAGACAGAACGCTGTGGGAGCTGGGAAACCTATTTACTTTCTGTTGTGAAGGCGGATTTATTGTGTTTTAGTGTGAAATAAGACATGTGGCGGATGGAGGTTGTGGAAAAAATTAAGTATTGACAAACATAAACCAATAAATGCAAAAATACAGGAAAAAAATTAGGACTGGCTAAAATGAGAGAAGCTGGGCTAGAAGGGGATGGACAAGGAAAGGACAGAGAGAGGAGGAAGACAATAGAGGCGAGGCGGGAGGGAGGAAGTCAGCAATAAGAGAAAGATGTGACTGAAATATTACGGTAATCACGATGACGGATTTAGAATTTCTGATGTGTACTCGGTGAAACCATTCATCCGTTTAATTCACACCCAGACAAGAAATCTTAAGAAGACTTAAAACAGTTTACTTCGACGTCAGTTAGTTTGTTTAGAGTTTAATATCCAAGCTAAAATATTTTTGGTTTTAACTCATTTAGCATGCGCAAGCAACACGTACGGAGCAAACTGCAGTAGCCAGTGCCAGTGTAATGCTACCAATACTGTGTCATGTGACCCTGTCACGGGGAGCTGTGACTGTCAGCAAGGATGGACAGGTTCTATATGCGACAGTGACATCGACGAGTGTGCAACAAACACGTCCGCCTGCAGTGGACAGAATTATGTCTGCATCAACACTGCGGGCGGATACGAATGTGAGTGCATGCAGGGGTGGAGAGGGACAACGTGCGACACAGATATAGACGAGTGTTTGACCAACACGTCCACCTGTAACGGGCAGTACGATACGTGCGTCAACACCGCTGGCGGATTTGTATGTTCGTGCACGACGGGGTTTTACAGGAATACTTCTGACGTCTGCACAGGTGAGGTCTGACTCAAGTCTGTCCACGTTCTGCTGCGTGTGCGATGATGGTTGTATGAAAGAGAAGCGGAAAGAAGAGATGAGAGAAAAATGAGTGTGATAAACTGGATGGATGGATGGATGGATGAACGGACGGATTGATGAATAGATGCAGAAACAGACGAAAGCTCAGAACTAAAACAAAACTATAGCGGTATATGAAATGACATTGCAAAATATAAACGCCACACTAGGCTAGTTTTGAAAGTCAGGGAAAACACAGCCAGCTAGCATGATCGACGGAGACTAATTTTTGACTCGTACAACCAGGATGGAAAGGACCTACCTGTGACACAGACACACACACACACACACATGTTCATCTAGGGCAAATCACTGTGCTGAACAGTACGAAATGTATGTCAATCTCACTCACAGCTAGCTGAACAAACAAAACCAAAGGCACAAGCTAATTAATTGATATGTACAAAGCCCCATAACATGGTCGCTGGCTCCAATTTCGGACAGGGAAGAAAAACTGTTAGTGAAATTGTTCATCATTTTCGATTAAAACATGTAATACCAATGTTCATCAAAATAGCCGGACAGAATTCTATGTTAATCTCTAAATGTTTTTTTAAAGTTCAATTTGGCTGTAACCTGTGTACCAAAATTTGGTTCACTATAAGAAGATAACTCAAACAAAGATACTGGCAGCGCTGCCAGTATCTTTGTAGGAAGTTATCTTTCGATAATTTAAACGCTCTGTCCTCATTTGTTCTTTATTCACTATCAGAAACCATCTCCGTTACTTTCACCCGTTACAGGTCCTCAAACAAAAACTTTACTTTGTATAAGATCTTATTCATTCGAATTTTTTTATATGTATTTCAAACCAATTAAATTCGGTCTATTTTTAGCAAAGAATAAGGGTCAATGTTCATTATGTTTTTGTTTATCAGAATGTTCCAACAACACGTACGGCACTAACTGCAGCAGCCACTGTCAGTGTAGCGTCAACAGCACCGCATCATGTCACCACGTCACTGGCAACTGTACCTGTAAAGAAGGATGGACAGGACGTACCTGTGACACAGACATTAATGAATGTTCGACAATGGCACTGTGTACGGGACAACATGAAGCCTGTGCCAACACCATGGGCGGCTATTACTGTGTCTGTGACGATGGCTTTGCGCACAATGCATCAGGGATATGTGATGGTAAATTACTTTTTACTCAGTGAGCCGGCTATATATTTTAATTAAATGGTGTTTTAAAAATATGCTTTTAAGTCTACAGCAAAGGTAAATGGCAAAAAAGTTATCTAAATTAAAAATAAACGTAGGTTACACATTCAACTATACACGTTCACAAAAAAGGCTTCATTTCACACATATATTAACCGTATATATAAACCCAACCAAGACTAAAGTCTTCACGGGGTCTATTTTGATTGTTTCAATCGCCTTCTTAACAGACGCTAAGACCTTCGTTATGCCTTAGCTGATACGTTTAAGCATTTTAGGCAATGCGATACAATGTAATAAAAAAAACTTTTCTACCAAGAAAAATGTTTGCAATGTAATGCAAATTTGTGCTTCAAGCCAATCAGCATCTTTTTTCTGCAGCCATTGAAATCATCTTCACCGCCGTCATTCAAATAGTATCTGACGATATCGTATACGTGCCACCGTGTTTACAACCAATCACTCAACTGCTAACAACTTTGACCTACAGTTTCTTGTAATTCTCTCCAGCCTGTTTGACAGGCGCAGAACACAGTCAGCTACAACATCACCATCGTCGCTAAACGATGGCTTTGGGGAAATAAAAAAAAGCACAAACTCATCCTGTCCCTTTAGTGGATGATTTCATTGACGCACATTCACTGACGTGCTGCTTGCAATGTTTCACAGCATGTCCGGAGGGAAGCTTTGGGACAAACTGTTCTTCAACATGCACGTGCGTTGCTCAGAACGCAATCAGCTGCAGCAACATTGACGGCAACTGCACGTGCAAAGTTGGATGGAGAGGGCGGAACTGCGACGAGGACATCGATGAATGTGCCATGACTCCTCCACCTGTCTGTGTCGTCAGCTCCACCTGTTCTAACACGAATGGCAGCTACCTGTGTGTCTGCAATGCTGGCTATCACAAGCTGTCAGACGGAAATTGCACAGGTAATTCACTGAGTATGGTTGTTACTAAACAGTGATTAACATTTGTTGAAATGAACATTTGCATCTAAATCGGATACAAATAGCGTTGGTTACTAAAAAAATTAACCTTTTTGAATTCTATTGACTTTCTATTACCATAAAACGTTCGCCTTATTGAATTTCTCTTCCAACCAGAGTGTGTGAACAACACTTACGGCACTAACTGCAGCAGTCTGTGTGAGTGTAACGTCAGCAACACGGAATCATGTCAGCACGTCACTGGTAACTGTACCTGTAAACAAGGATGGACAGGGCCTACCTGTGACACAGACATAGACGAATGTTCATTGAGGGTAGATGACTGTACTGGACAGTACGAAACGTGTGTCAACAGTATGGGAGGATACGGGTGTACGTGCAGCGATGGCTATCAGTACAATTCATCCATGACCTGTGTGGGTGAGTGGATTTCCTACTCACATAATTTTTTTCTTTTCTCTCACCAACTAGCATAATATTTTTAGAATTTTACCTTTGAGAAACGCTTGGTAGATTGCCAGCTTTTCAAGAAATTCTTACTTGATATTTTTTTGTCATGTATGACTCTGTTGCACAGAGTGCACTGGGAACACGTACGGAACCAACTGCACAGGTGTTTGTCAATGCAACTTCACCAACACAGCGTTCTGTGATCACGTGAATGGAACGTGCACGTGTAGGTCCGGTTGGAGTGGAACCACCTGCAGCTTAAAAGACTTGTGTGCCAACGTCACAGACGTGTGCACTGGAGTGAATGAGCGGTGCAACAACACGGAGGACGGATACGAATGCGTGTGTGATGACGGCTTTCAGTACAACGCTTCCAGGTTGTGTCAGGGTGAGTTTTTACACAGGCCCATCAGCCCATGTACACACCAAAAAGGCGCACAGACATGCATAGTACATAGCCATGTACACAAATGATTTTGTAGTCGTTGATGTCGTCAAAATATAATGCAATTTTAAAGTAAAAAAACTCTTACGTTTGGTTTTTATCTCGCAGTGTGCACAAACAACACCTATGGCCCTAACTGCAGTAACCAGTGTCGTTGTAACCTTACCAACACCGTGTCATGTGATCCTGTCAATGGCAACTGTACCTGTCAGCAAGGATGGACAGGTGAAACATGTGACCAGGACGTAGACGAGTGTGCAGCCAACACAACTACCTGCAGCGGTCAGCATGAGATGTGTGAAAACACCTTGGGAGCATTTGTCTGCGTGTGCGCGAACGGCTTCCAGAAAAATACCTCCAATGTCTGCACTGGTGAGTAGAAAGATGTTGTGAATGTGCGTGACGTTACGTGATGTGAAGTTGAGGTTTGTGTCCTACACAGACAATGACGTAGAGACTTATGGACAGAGGCACAGTGTTATTGCCTGTTCAAACTTATCTGATAGTATAAATATTTATATAAATATGTATTTTCTGCTCCAGAATGCACCAATTACACGTATGGCACTAACTGCGCAAGTCGGTGTCAGTGTAACGTCACAAACACTGTGTCTTGTCATCCTGTCACTGGTAACTGTACCTGTAACCCAGGATGGGAAGGTGTCACTTGTGACACAGACGCAGACGAGTGTTCCGGAAACACATCTGTCTGCAGTGGCCCGCATGAAAACTGCACGAACACTCTTGGCGGATATGACTGTGTGTGTACAGACGGCTATCAGAGAAATGGATCCAGCTTCTGCCAAGGTAGGCTTTAGACTTTTATTTATCGCATGTATGCTTACGTCTTGACGTGCATGTGATTACGAATACTTGGTAGACGGTAGGCGTTAGTATCAAAAGATTTGTAAAGCAACTAGATTTGAATTTATTTTTGTAATACTTCCTTGTTTTGTCGTAATAATAACAGTTTGTTTATATGTTTAAAAAGACGTCGATGAGTGTGCACTTAGTTCTCCACCAATGTGCACCGACAACTCCTTCTGTTTCAACACAAATGGCAGCTATCGGTGTGTCTGCAACACTGGCTATCAGAAACTTCAAAACGGAAACTGCACAAGTAAATAAGTCTTACATCTTTGTGCTTAACTCTACAATTGATCAGATAACGAGAATTCAGTGATACTTGATTGCTGCTGTATTGCCCAAGCACACAACACAGTTTCTGT
>SMGT01008792.1:67048-102502 GCA_004794575.1 Lanistes nyassanus | reverse complement strand
GTGTCTGCAACACTGGCTATCAGAAACTTCAAAACGGAAACTGCACAAGTAAATAAGTCTTACATCTTTGTGCTTAACTCTACAATTGATCAGATAACGAGAATTCAGTGATATTTGATTGCTGCTGTATTGCACAAGCACACAACAGTGTTTCTTTGACATATTTGGGGAAAGTTGACATAAGATGTAAACGTAAGCTACACCTTTGGTCTCTTTTGCCTCATTACAGTCATTGTAGTGATCACTAAGCGTAACTGTGGAGAAATAGACTAACACAGATTCATGCTGTCTTTCTTGCGCATCCTTTCATTGAGACATTTTGACTGACGTGCTGCTTGCAATGTTTCACAGCATGTCCGGAGGGAAGCTTTGGGACAAACTGTTCTTCAACATGTACGTGCGTTGCTCAGAACACAATCAGCTGCAGCAACATTGACGGCAACTGCACGTGCAAAGATGGATGGAGAGGGCGGGACTGCGACGAGGACATCGATGAATGTGCCATGACTCCTCCACCTCGTTGTGTCGTCAACTCTACCTGTTCTAACACGAATGGCAGCTACCTGTGTGTCTGCAATGCTGGCTATCACAAGCTGCCAGATGGAAACTGCGCAGGTATTGACTAAAAGTATTTTCTCGCTCACGGGGATCAAAATTTATATCCAGGAATATTTCTATTAAAATAGGTTGGAAGAGGCTTTGTTTATGAATTAAAATTGACCTTTTCGAATGGTATTTTCTCTTTAAAAAGTTCGCCTTATTGAATTTCTCTTCCAACCAGAGTGTGTGAACAACACTTACGGCACTAACTGCAGCAGTCTGTGTCAGTGTAATGTCAGCAACACGGAATCGTGTCAGCACGTCACTGGTAACTGTACCTGTAAACAAGGATGGACAGGGCCTACCTGTGACACAGACATAGACGAATGTTCATTGAGGGTAGATGACTGTACTGGACAGTACGAAACGTGTGTCAACAGTATGGGAGGATACGGGTGTACGTGCAGCGATGGCTATCAGTACAATTCATCCATGACCTGTGTGGGTGAGTGGTATTACAATTCGCATTCTTTTGCTTTCTCTCAGAAAGTATCATATGTTTGATTGGTTTTCCTTAAACCGCCAGGCAATTTCGTAGTTGCTTCTGTAAAACTGTTTCTTGACATTTTCTTGTCATGTATGATTCTGTCGCACAGCGTGCACTAGGAACACATATGGAGCCAACTGCACAGGTGTTTGTCAGTGCAATTTTACCAACACAGTGTCCTGTGATCACGTGAATGGGACGTGCACCTGTAGGCATGGTTGGAGCGGAACCACATGCAGCGTGAAAGATGTGTGCGCCAACGTCACGCACAACTGCAACGGAGTTAATGAGCGGTGCAACAACACGGAGGACGGATACGAATGCGTGTGTAACGATGGATATCAGTACAACGCTTCCAGGTCATGCGTGGGTGAGTTGGTAGACTGAATAAGAAGTGGGATTAGCGGGCATAACTAGAATTGGCGACGTCGTCATAGTCTCACGTTTCCATCCGCTGATTTTCACAATTTTTTAATAAAATCCAGTGTAGTTAGAGGTGATAACTGTAAGCTTGCCTTTCTTGTCGTCAGGGGTGTTAATGATAGTCTTAAGACAGCTACTGCGCTGACGTCCAAGTGAAATGACGGGCGGTGTAGATGTTATGCGGCATTTACACTGCACGACAATGTCACATGACAAGTCCTAAAGAACCAATTGCATAATAGACTTCGTCTTATTTAATTATAAATTACTCTCCTCCAGGTTTTGTTCTTGTTTAAGACTGAAAATATGGTTGTCAAAATATCCGAACCGACTACTTTGTTGTGATTTGATGACTAGTTTCTTACAATTTTTTTATTCGACTTTGCAGAGCCGCGTGTTTAGCGTATTATCAGCTTGTCTCAGCTTATGTCAGATCCAGAGAATTATGCAAGACCCAAATCAGACTCAGCGGGAAGTAGGAAAGCTGTGGTGCCTGTATTTATCAATAGCCTGGAATACAGATTTCAGCTAGATATTTGGGATCATTGAGAAAACTTTGGTTATAAATAGTTTTAGAGAGAAAGAAAGTGGTCTGTGGAAATATCGAAAACACAGATTTGAAAAACAAAGTAAACGAATCGAGACGAGGTCAGAGACTGAAAGTAAGTTTGCAGCAAATGTAAAGTGATGTAAACAGAGATGTCAAAGGTAGTGTTGAAGGCCGGAGACTAATTCGTGTCATTGTTGATGAAACGGGTGAAGACTGAAAACCGAATCATGTCCTTGTTAGCTGGGCGTGTTGGCTTATTTTTATTTATTCGATCGGTAGACGAACTGTTTAACAATGAAATTACTGAGCTCATACAAGGGGATTATATTAAGAGATAGTGTAACTTCGTCTTTCTGCAGTGTGCACAAACAACACCTATGGCCCTGACTGCAGTAACCAGTGTCGTTGTAACCTTACCAACACCGTGTCATGTGATCCTGTCGATGGCAACTGTACCTGTCAGCAAGGATGGACAGGTGCTACGTGTAACGAGGACGTAGACGAGTGTGCAGCCAACACAACTACCTGCAGCGGTCAGCATGAGATGTGTGAAAACACCAATGGGGGTTATGTCTGTCTGTGTGTGGTGGGCTATCAGAGGAATCCATCAAACGCATGCACTGGTGAGTTTTGCCGTTCTGAATGTGCGTGTGTATGGAGTGGTGTGATTTTCGCGCCTGTGTGTGTGTACTGCTGCATGTGTGTGTGTGTGTGTGTGAGAGAGACAGAGACAGAAAGAGAATGAGAGAGAATCCAGCTTTAGTAGATTAGTTGATATTTTTGAATAAGGACACTAAGCTCGTCAACAAAATGGACGACCAACTTCTTTCTTTTTTTCTACTCCTTCTTTCTTTTCTTCTTCGTCCGTTCTCTTTTGTCCTCCTTCCTCCTTTTTGTTTTGTCCTTCCTCTTCCTCCTTTCTCTCCTTTCTCTTTCCTTTTCCTCCGTCCTCTTTCTTCCTCTTCTTTCTTCTTTTTCCTTCTTTTCTTTCTTCTTTTTCCTGTTTCTACTTCTGCTGTCAGAACGACACACATAGACACTTTCCTGCCCAGTTCCTATGAACGTCTCTAAACCTCAACAACTTACATCGGTTGTTGCTTTGTAATTCTCTAAAGGCTGCGTGAATGGAACGTACGGGACAAACTGTTCGTCAACGTGCACGTGCGCCCCCGAGAACTCTGTCAGCTGCAGCAACATTGACGGCAACTGCACGTGCAGAGATGGGTGGAGAGGACGGAACTGCGACGTTGACATCAACGAATGTGAGCTGACTGCTCCACCTGTGTGTGTCGCCAACTCCACCTGCTCCAACACCAATGGCAGCTACCTGTGTGTCTGCAACACTGGTCTTCGGCAACTTTCAAACGGAAGCTGCACAGGTTGGTTACTAGTTTGATTTCAATATTTGTTACGCTTACTTGATACGCAGTAAGATTCGACCTCATAAAGTGTTTCTTGCTACGTACCTTGAATTCAGCTGTGACGTTTCTAGTAATGCGTGGACAGAAAGCAGATATCGGCGGGTTTTGTTACCGGCCTAAAATCACTTCGTGTCAGCCGACGTTCAGGAATGAACTGAGAACCAATGCTTATATTTTCCCCAGAGTGCGCAAACAACAGCTACGGCCTTAACTGCAGCGGCCAGTGTCTGTGTAACGTCACCAACACTGTGTCATGTCACCATCTCACTGGCGACTGCCTGTGCCAACAAGGGTGGGAAGGTATTACCTGTGACACAGATATAGATGAGTGCTCAGGTAACATCTCTCTCTGCAGCAGCCCCCATCAGACGTGTGCCAATGCTGTCGGCGGATATGAGTGTGTGTGTGACGTCGGCTATCAGAGAAATGCCTCCGGGCTATGCAACGGTGAGTTTGACTTCAGACCTGCATAAATGCACCTGCGTGTTGTACTTACCGATTATGTTTTTTTTTTGTCTAAATCGCTCAGAAAGATGTGCTATGAAGGCATGTTCCGATATTCTTCTTTTTTAAATTGTCTTATGGTCTTGTCTCTACCAGAGTGCACAAACCACACCTACGGCTCGAACTGCGGTGGTCAGTGTCTGTGTGACCTCACCCACACGGCTTCATGTGACCACGTTACTGGTAACTGTACCTGTCAGCAAGGGTGGGAAGGTGTCACTTGTGACACAGATGTAGACGAGTGTTCCAGAAACGCATCTGTCTGCAGCGGTCCGCATGAAACGTGCCAAAACACTGACGGCGGATATGACTGTGTGTGTACGGACGGTTATCGAAGAAATGCCTCGGGTGTCTGCAACCGTAAGTTTTACTATTAGTTTTTGTGCGTGTGCGTGTGCGTGTGTGCATACGTGCAAAGGAGGAAGGAACCAAAAGAGATAAAATGATTACAAAGACATCTTCAGCTCATAGGAGACTTTAGAGTAAGAGACGATGAGAAAGGAAAAAAGAAAACAGAAAGCAACAGATTTTTTTAAACTAGAAAGTTGGCAATTACATCACTTTTATTTTTGGAAATATTTTAAAAGATTCTTTACTATTTTTTTTCTTTGTCAGTCGTTTGGTTTTACCAGACACCAGAAATCTGTAGAATTTCCAGGCACGAGCAGATGTAAACTTAACGACAAAGCTTGCATTTTTTGTTGCTTGCTTAGTTAACAGATTACTTCATATTTTAAATTCTGTTTCACAGAGTGTTCTGGCAACACGTACGGTGTCGACTGCACAGGTGTGTGCCAGTGTAACTTTACCAACACGGTGTCATGTGATCACGTGACGGGTACGTGCCAGTGTAAACACGGATGGGATGGAATCACCTGCAGCATCAAGGAAGTGTGTGCCAACGTCACACACAACTGCACTGGAGTGAATGAGCGGTGCAACAACACGGAGGACGGATACGAATGCGTGTGTGATGACGGCTTTCAGTACAACGCTTCCAGGTTGTGTCAGGGTGAGTTTTTACCAAGGCGCATCTTTCGACATACACGGAATCACGCAGACATGTTCGCGTCTGCCCATCATCACAGCGGTTCCAGTTTATGCCTGACTGATTTCGCATGCACTGTTGTTGAGACACATTCGCTCACACACCGACATACACGCAACGGAAACAAATTTGTAAAAATATGACACACTAAAACGAAAATATGTTGCAAATCTTCTTTCGCCAGAGTGCACAGCCGCAACTTACGGCCCCAACTGTAGCAGCCAGTGTCAGTGTAATGGAACCAACACTTTGTCATGCCACAATGTCGATGGTAACTGTACCTGCAGACAAGGATGGACAGGAGCTACGTGTGATGCAGACATCGACGAGTGTTTGACAAACACGTCTAGCTGCAGCGGTCCCAACAAGATCTGTTTCAACACTCAGGGTGGATATGAGTGCCAGTGTGTGGATGGCTACTACAGAAGTGACTCCGGCATCTGCACGGGTGAGCTTTTAATAAGGATTCATTTATTTATATGCTTGCTTGCTTGCTTGCTTGCTTGCTTGCTTGCTTGCTTGATTGATTGATTGATTGATTGATTGATTGATTGATTGGCTGACACTCTTTGACGAGGGCGTCATGAGTGCGAGGGAAAAAGTAGTGTGAAATTTGGCGAGTATGAAATTTTTCTCGTTTTAATTTAATTGTTGCATATGATCTCTTTCAGAATGCTCAAACAAGACTTTCGGCTATAACTGCAGCAGCCAGTGCCAGTGTAATTTCACCAACACTGTGTCATGTCACTCTGTCACTGGTAGCTGTACATGTAAGGCAGGATGGGAAGGTGTCACCTGCGACAGAGACACAGACGAGTGTTCCACAAACACATCGATCTGTAGCGGCCGGAACGAGACGTGTCATAACACGATTGGTGGATATGCATGTCTATGCGTTCCTGGCTATTACAGGAGCGCTGATGTCTGCGCTGGTGAGTTTTTTTACTAATTCGTTCTGCTCTGGTGTTGTAACAACATTTTGGTGTTTGTTTGTTTGTTTATATATTTGTTTTTATGTTGTTGCTCTTGCGTATGTTTTAGTGCAGCTTACGGTTAATGTGTACAGATTTATGAAGCAACATTCTAAGATCGATTTAATTATGACAGTGTGTATTTCGTCTGTCCCAGTGTGCTCCAGCTACACATACGGCACTAACTGCAGCACAGTATGTCCTTGCAACGTTACCAACACTGTATCATGTCACCACGTCAGTGGTAGCTGTACCTGCAAGCAGGGATTCACAGGTGCTACGTGCGATGAGGACATCAACGAGTGTCAGACGGACACGTCTGTCTGCACTGGTCCTAACGAGACTTGTGTTAACGCACTTGGCGGATATGCTTGTCTCTGCGTGACTGGTTATTTCAGAAATGTGTCTGGACTGTGCACAGGTAAGTTTAGTCTTTCCGTGAGGTGCTGTGATGCCCGTACGTGTATGTTTCCCGCTGTGTTCGTGTGTGGGTGGAGGATTGGGGGGATGGGGGGGTGTATGCGTGCATGCGTCATGTGCGTGTTTGTATGTTGGGGATTATATGCACGTAAATTAGGGTAGTGTGCATTTTATCTGTTAGAGAAATCTTCATTAGTAAATTTTGTACAAGACTTCGACCATTAACACCTGATCTCTTTGGTTGAACTCACGCAGCATGTACCTTCAACACCTACGGTGCAAACTGCAGCAGCCAGTGTCGGTGCAACCCGAACAACACGGCCTCCTGTCACGCTGTCACTGGAAGCTGTACCTGCAAGCAAGGATGGACAAATGCTACATGCGACACGGACATAAACGAGTGTTTGAACACCACATCCACATGCAGTGGTGCGCATGAGACTTGCGTCAACACCTTGGGTGGATATGTTTGTCAGTGTGCAGCAGGCTATACTCGAAATGCGTCTAACATTTGCACAGGTAAGGTATAGTCAGCGCATGTGACGACGCTTGCTACATGGTGCTTGTAATTTGTTGTCGCTTGTGAAGGAGGCTGTGGATAAGTTTGCACGTGTGTTTGTTAGTTGTTTTGGTTGTATCTGACGCATGGACATGCAGGGAAAAGCTAAAAAAAACCCACACTTATAACAAACATAAGCAAACAACAACAAAAATTACGCACACGCTATGTAGCTATGAAAATGCTGCTTCCTGCTAGAGTTGTATCCATGCGGATTTTAATATAGGGCTTTGGTTCTTTCCCTAGCGTGTACAAATAACACTTATGGCGTCAGCTGTAGCAGCAAGTGTAGATGTAATGCAACCAACACTGCGATCTGCGACGTTGTCTTTGGCAACTGCACCTGCAAGCAAGGGTGGAAAGGCGACACGTGCGATACGGACATAGACGAGTGTTTGAACACCACATCCACATGCAGTGGTGCGCATGAGATTTGCGTCAACACCTTGGGTGGATATGTTTGTCAGTGTGCAGCGGGCTATACTAGAAATGCGTCTAACATTTGCACAGGTAAGGTGTAGTCAGCGCATGTGACAACGCTTGCTACATGGTGCTTGTAATTTGTTGTCGCATGTGAAGGAGGCTGTGGATAAGTTTGCACGTGTGTTTGTTAGTTGTTTTGGTTGTATCTGACGCATGGACATGCAGGGAAAAGTTAAAAAAAAAACCCACAGTCATAACAAACTTAAGCAAACAACAAAAATTACGCACACGCTATGTGTCACATGTCACTCCTAGGTTATCACCTGTCACTCTTAGTTTAGCCTGTTCCCTCCTCCCCCTCCCGACACCTTAGAAGGTGAGCGCTACGTCATTAGCCATAGCAGCTGCCCTGCTCCACCTAGTCTGGCCAGAACTGGTTTAAACTAGAACAAGGTGGTTCCTGGAAACGCAGTGCGAGACGGGCACATGGTACTTAAGCTTTGGACATTAGATAGGGATATACAGACTCGGACAGGACATGGAGAGAGAGTTAATGTAGGAGGACCAAGAGAAGCGGACACGTGTAGACCCACGGACCTCGGCCCCTCGCCATCTTAGCCAAGACGTTGAAAGAGCTTCAGCTAGCAATCACGCTGATAAACCGGGCTGTATTTCGCCGACACGTCTACGAAATAGACCTGCGAGTGACTGTTGACTGTGCCTTATAAGTTAAGGACTGCTCTTGCCACAAACTATCTTAGAGTCTGGGACTCGGGTTGATTTAAGATAGGTGGTTTTATCCTGCCGGAGACAGGAGACGTTAAGCTAGTGGCCGGGCGTATGCCAAAAGGGGAGGTAGAGGAAGTGTGGGTCGTGGCCGTGTCATAGCTTCATTGTTGGTCGTTGAATAGCTTTGGAATTGTGTATCGCAGAAATAGTTGTTTCAGTATTGACAAGAGTAGGAGCTCTGTTTAGGGTCGCTTACTGTATCTGTGTATTGAGCGGGATCATAGGCCGTTTTGCAGTTTGATTTCCCCTCTGAAGTTTGATTATCTTCTTTGATACCGCGTGCTATGACGTAATCAGGCAGCGTCTTACCCTAGACACGAGCACGGTGATTCTCTGTAAATAAGCTGTAGATATATTTGATGTTGTCGAGTCAGTTAGTGTTTGAAATATATGTTGAATAAGGGTTCGCTACAGTTGTGTGTTTTACGAGGGTGGGGGCTCTTGAGCTAGTAGTGTTTTGCCTGCGTGAGACTGAGCGAACGTGTCAGAGTACGAGAATCTTTTCCCTCGGTAGATTTCTCTAGTTATTTACATTATTTCATAGCGTCGTCACCCTCTGGTGTAGAAGCCATTGACCTGAGGCAGTAAAGGTATTGGCGACGATTGCTCAATTAAATCTACATTTACGAGATCGCCATAAAAGTTTGTTTAGTAATTCTGGAGAAGTCGAGTCCAGTAAGCTAAGGTACGGCCCGTCATGTCACACTATGTAGCTATGAAAATGCTGCTTCCTGCTAGAGCTGTATCCATGCGGATTTTAACATAAGGCTTTGGTTCTTTCCCTAGCGTGTAAAAATAACACTTACGGCGTCAGCTGTAGCAGCAAGTGTAGATGTAATGCCACCAACACTGCGATCTGCGACGTTGTCCTTGGCAACTGCACCTGCAAGCAAGGGTGGAAAGGCGACACGTGCGATACGGACATAGACGAGTGTACAGAAACCAGTTCCCCGTGTCCTGGCTCGAATGAAGCTTGCAGAAATACAGCTGGTGGTTACACGTGCGTGTGTAAAGACGGCTTTGAGAGGAACAGCTCTAACGCCTGCCAAGGTATAGATGTCTTTACCTGTTTATTTTCCTTTCTTCTTTTCTTCCTTCCTTCCTTCCTGCCTGCCCACCTGCCTTTCTTGTTCCTGCATGTTTGTGCCAGTCTATGGCTGACGCATATGTGTGTACTGTGTGTACTGTCACTCAGTCGTCTGTCTGTTTGCGGTAATTTTGCTCTAACCACGTTATTGTGGTCAGACATTAAGACCCACGTTTTCTTCTCAAAGAAATTGCGGCCAATCGCCGCTTATACCTGACCACGCCGCTGTCAATGTCCTACAACGCTGACTACGACAACCAGACCAGCAACGCTTTTCTCGCCTTTCAGACGGCCTGCGACACCGCTGTAAGTTGCAACGTACTTTATGTACAGTTATTTTCTTCTTTATCTGCCCGTGTACAATGCAAGTGTCGTGTCTGGTCACAACATTTAGTTATGGAGCGCTGTCTTTAAGTAACGCGTCTTAAACTCCCACACATACTTTTGTTTACAGTTGACCCTTGTGTATCGTGCTTTGAACAACTTCTTGGCTCTCCGGACGTTGGATCTCAGGTAAACTGCTTTGAAGTTTTCACGGAGTGGGCTTCGCTGTGACCTATGCGTTGGTAGTAATTATAGTATGCTAAGGAGGGTGGGAGAAACAGAGATAAATCCCCCACTCCCCGCAACTGTCTATCTTAAAACACATTTTTCTTGTTTCTAGCTACGCTCTATATTTTTGTAGGGATGGTCGTCATTGTCGTTATCATTGTTGTAGTCATCGTCATTATGGTCTTCGTCATCAACGTCTCGGTGGTCTAGTGGTTAAGGCGTCCGCTTCCGAGGCGGGAGGTCAGTGATTCGCTTCAGGGTCGAGACATGCCTAAGACTTACAAATTGTCAATCTAGTAGCTTCCCTGCCAGACGCCTGACACTACAGGGAACAGAACTAGGACAGGTTGGCCCGGTGTCAGTATAATGTGACTGGGTGGGACTGAAGCCTGTGTTGTGACAGTCCCAGTGTGTCAGCACGTTAACTTGTCTAAAGCAGCGCCGTCCTGACATGCACATCGTTTGTGGCGGGACACTAAGCAAAAAAACAAAAACAAAAACAAAACAAAACAAAACAAGAACAAAAACAACAAAAAAAATCCCCAAACAAAAAGCAACAACAAATCATCATCATGGATCATCGACTGCTACAATTATTTTCAGCAAGGGCTCCGGGAGTGAGACGATAGTGGTGCACATCGTCTATCTTAACATCTCCACCTGCACCGCCACTCTGTTCATAACAACGGTCGTAAGACCCGTGCGCCCTACATATTTTTACGCGAACCTTTACGTAAGGACAGGGGATAAAAACACTAAGGCAACCCGACCCCAGTCTCTAATTCAATAATTTATTATCTTTGATCAGGATATGTAGTTATGGGGGGGGGGTAAAAAAGGTTAATTTATTTTTACCAATAAAACTAGTTTCTTCGACACATGCCAGATGGCAAAGAAAAGATATCCCCAGCCCCCGACAGTTGAAAGGAGGCCTCCCCTGGAAAATCAGCAGACGCTCTGGTAGGGGAGATAACTCCCTGTTCTGGTGGGTAGCTGTGGTAATGACTCATCTAGTTCATGCCATCTGGGATTGTGAAAGAAGAAATTGTTCCTCAAAGTTAGTCTGGTGTTACTAATTTCCTCTCAGTGTAGTTAAGTACACGTAAAGAATGTAAGTGAACGTCTTTGTAAATGTTTGTGTCCACGTGAGTGCGCATGCGTGTGTTAGGCGGGGATGGGGGGAAAAAGGAAGACGAAGAATGGTTCTTTTTTGTTCATTTTGACGTGGGGCTTCGTGCTAATTATAACTGCTGTGTCTTGAACGCTGTGCCCAGACGTGAGAGCGCTGGCCGCACAGTTGTCTACGTCATCTACTTCACGGCGCCAGTGACCAGTTCCACTAAGCGTGACGTGGCACTCAGAGTACTGGAAGTGGAGCGAACAGGTCGCGTCACGATCGGCGGCACCACATACTACAGCACGCAGTACACTGGCGTCTTCCTCGCCCTCAGCGGCACGTCCACTGGAACAGACGGTGTGGAAAACAACTTCTGTTTTCTGATCATAAAAATCGATATGTTATTTCTTTGCCTCCTCCTCGATTGGGTTATTTGTTTACAAACTGCTCTGTTACATCATTAGTGCCTTCATGACGCACAAATAGACTGTCGGACACACGGCCATGGGTCTTGGGTACTGACATTTATTTATATCCAGTTTTTTTCTATGTAATTGTTATATTAATGACAATGAGATTTGTCTTTAAGGGTACACATTAAAGCATCTCATTTGGAGAAATGTTTGTCGAAGAGTTCTTGAGTTCTGCCTTAGTAAGTAATAACATGGCAGCCTGTATGTAATCTTCAATAAACATGTGTTCAAGTTTACCCCGATAATAAACGCCCTTAGGGAATTTTCAACAATGTGGAATTGATATTCTGCTGGTTATTATAGCAGCCACACGCCCATCCTTAGCCTCCATAATTACATGTGGCTGATGCTTCTTTGTCTAAAATTTTCTTTATACGACGCACAACAGGGACCCCAGTTTTAGGTCACGTTTGTTAAAAAACAGTCCGCTGAAGATTCAATCGTTAAGAAATTACCCTGGAGATGTACCTGACTGATTTTTCCGTCTCTTTGTCTCTAGACATCGACTGGTGCCGCGACTTTTCTCTCTACTCGTGTTCTGGAGACAAACCAACATGCGTCGATGGGGGCCTTCGTTACACGTGTGGCTGTAGGGCTGGATATGTCAATGTCAATGGACTGTGTCTGGGTAAGACGCACACCCTGGCATGGGATTTTTTTAAACAGGGTGGGGTGATATGTTCTTGTGGTATAACGGGGTAGAAGCGTTTCTTTTTTATGGTATAACTGTACAGTTTATTGTGTCTTTATTCAAAGAAATGATCGAAGTACATTTGAAGAATAAAGATTAACAATGGTTGGTTGGTTGGTTGGTTGGTTGGTTGGTTGGTTGGTTGGTTGGTTGGTTGGTTGGTTGGTTGGTTGGTTGGTTGGTTGGTTGGTTGGTTGGTTGGTTGGTTGGTTGTGTGCGTGTTACATAACCATCATGCGGAAAATATACCTTCTTTGTGATAGTTTATGCGATTTGGTTTTCACGAATAAGTAAATGAGCGAAAATGTTGGTGTTTTATTGCAGATGGAAAAGAGTTACAGTATGGTAAGTTCATCACTGTGTGTGTGTGTGTGTGCGTGTGTGCGTGTTTGCGTGTATGTGTGTGTGTCCCGTTATGTTCACGCTATTCTATTTACCCCAAAGAAAACCCCAAAATAACTAAAATTGTTTTGCTCAGACAGTTGATGATAGCTGAGAGAGTCAATATATATCATGAGTACAAAATGGCGCCTACAGTCTTGGTATCCGTGCTTAGGAACAGGCAGAGGTTAATAAATGGTGTGGTGGCTGACGAAACATGTTGCCGTGGATGTGTCAGCAGCTGTGTAGGGATGTATCAGCATGTTGTGTGGTCCGTAGATCTGTATCCATACGGCGGGTCAGCTGGTGACACGCAGCTGCCTCAAGGTGATGACGAGGTTTTTCGAGTGGACATCACCGCAGGCTTTCCTTACACAGAAAAAACATACTACAACTGTTACGTAAGTGTTTTCACACGGTCTGAATACGTCTCACTCCATTCTTTTCGACTTGCTTTTTCATTACCTGTAAATCAATAATTATAAATGAACACGCTGTTTTCTCTCTCTCTCTCTCCCTCAAGAGAGAGAAGAAAGCGTGTTTATTTATAATTATTGATTATTGATTGTCCTTTGCTCTGTCTCTAGTTTAGTCTTATATTGTTTATGCATGTTCCTGATGGAATGCGAGAAGTCTTTCTCGACTTGTCTCTGAAGCAATATCAAGGCTACACGATCTTCTAAGACTTCTAATTATAATATTACACTGCTTCGTCCCTGATTTCAAAAGTACGCGACAAAAAATTGTGTGAAAAAGTAAAAACAAAATCAACAGCGATGACTTTTGTCGATGTTTTCATTCAGATCGGCATCAACGGTCTCGTCACGTTTGGAGAACAGAGGGACAGCGGGCTGAGTGCACAGTTATACCCCAACACCAGGATGTTCAGCCCCTACCAGGCGGACATCATTACGTGGGGCTCAAACGGAAGTAAGTCAAAGCTGTGAACCCTGAAGGAGTCCCCAGCATGTAAACCTTTCAAGTTAACGAAGTTCCGCTTTTCAAGAACTCTTTGATCTCACAACATGTCTTCGAAAGCTACGAGCCTGCTGCTGTGAACATGTTTTGTCTGTCTGTCTGTCTGTCTGTCTGTCTGTCTGTCTGTCAACCCGCCCACTCATCTATCCATCCATCTTTCCATCCATCTTTCCATCCATGTGTCTCTCGCTGGTCGCCGGCCAGTGTAGATGCTGCAATGCACTTGTTTTGCGTGTTTGTGCAGGTATCTGGTACCACATCTATTCCCGCCGGAATCAAGCCCAGGACGTCTTTAACAGGACCGACCGTGACGTCACGGAATACCTGGATGTCAAGAAGTTCAAGGCCAAGCTGGTTATCGTCATTACCTGGGACAGTGTGCTGCACTACTCTAATCAGTACAACGGGGTGAGCGACTTTTTCTCCACTACAGCAGCTGGGCATTTGCCGTCTGGCACTGTGGCATCAGGCTGATGTTTGAGTGAGTGAGCGAGTTAGTGAGTGGGTGGGTGGGTGGGCTGGTGGGTGGGTAGGTGAGTTGAAGGGTGTGGTAAGTCAGGAAGGGAGGGATCAAGCGAGCGAGCGAGAAGGTGGGTAGGTGGCTAAGTGGGAGAGAGGGAAGATAGTGAGCGAGTGGATTTGGTGGCGATGCTTAATTATTGAGTAAAAATCGTCGAGAAGTACGTTTGATCTGTGTGCGCGCAATGTGTTCGTAAAAGTGCATACAGGTGAAATATATGCTTATTTGATTAGTTTCATGTATATCATCTCACTAGAAAATTTCGCCAGAAAGTTAATTTTCTTTCTGACAAGACAAGCCAGTAATACAGAGACACATTAAGCTGTTTATCCATATCATACTTATTTTGCTGTTTGACAGAATAACCGAGTGACGTTCCAAACAATTCTGGCATCTGACGGTGAAATGTCATATGCACTGGTATACTACAAAAACGACTCCATGTTGTGGGATCCTCGAGTGACGAACAGAGTTGTGATGGGATACTCAGACGGCAAAAACCGGTACAACTCCGTCAGACAGAATTCATTTTCCTACACTTACATGGCCATCAGTAGTATGGGAACTCTCAAGGGAAACACAGGTAAGCTACCCTTAAGGCATTGGGTTATTAAGTGACATGGCTTACACCTCGACAATACACCATACTACGCACTGGACTACACAGTGGACTACAGACTGGACTGCAAACTGAACTACACACCGGACTACAGACTGGACCACGCACTGGACTACGTTCTAAACTACACACTAGACAACACATTAGACCTTGGACTTGTTAGAATACCTGATTACATCTATAGGAATTCAAGCCTTTTTGAGAAATCCAAAATGATGAGGGAAAACCGAGGGCTGATTGTTTAGCGCACTGGCCTCCGAACTCGGTGTTGCGTGCACAGATTGGTTTTAAATCCATGCAAATTTCCCCAGTTCACCTAGCTGTGAATAGGTATTGGACACGAGCTAGGGAAGGAGAGGGGACACACACACACACACACACACACACGCGGACCCAGACACAGACATACGCACACAAACACGCAGACACACACATACAGTGTCTTCCTCCTCCTCCCCCTCTCTTTCCTCGTTTTGATTCATCTTATTTTCCTTCTTTTGACGTCACTTAGCATGGCTACTGTCTTTCTTTTTCTGTCTTTTCCTCCCTCTCACGTCTTCCTCCTCCCCCCACCCCTTAACATCTTCCTCTCACGGAAAGCCGCGGCTTCTGTGTGATTCCAACCTTCAGGGCGGAGAGGCACCTGGGCCTACAAGGTGGGAGAGAAGTACAGCCCAGATCAGGTCTGTGATGACTGGTACCAGACCAACCGACAAGACATCAGCTGGTACTATTTCTTGGACCTGTTGCTCCCAAGATGTCCGTGCAGCTTCAATCAGCTCGGGTGGAGATGGTCTTATCACAGATACATCCCTGAAGCCAGTGCTTTCTGCTACACACTGGACTACTCCATGGGCTGGAGATTCTATCCTTATGGACGGGTATGAGGTTTCAGGCTTAATTCGCGTTTTATTTTATTTTACACTCGCGCAACTCGCAACAATCGTCTGCGATACTTCTTCACCGGGCTGTCACCGTCATTTTGTCTATTATTTTAACGTTGATACAAAGAAACTGAAAGATAACTCAGGACATTGAAGTTTTGAATTCCGAGTTTTTTTCTGTTCTGTATTTTGGGGAGGGTGTGTGCTTTTGTGAACGTTGTGAGCAGAACATCCCTATAAGGTCTTCAGGAGTTGAAACGGTGCAAGAGATGTTGTGTAAATCAAACCTCAGCGAGTTAAGTAATCTTCTGGCATCCCTTGAGACTGCATACTCTGAGGTGCGAGATGCACTGTCAAAATGTTCAGTCCACGAATCTGCAACCATAAATTTTCTTTACAAGGTCACATACGGTGATATAGGTACTTTCAGTTCCTTACAGCGAGGCCATGTGTCCTTGGCTTACAGTCTGTTAAAGAAATGTCTCTAAATAGTTTTTCTTGCCAAATCTTTCATATATATATATATATCTTCCCACACACGCACACGCACACAAGCACGCAGTGAGTGAGTGAGTGTTTTTTAACATCTAAACCAGCTGAGGTTGTGGGTGTTTTTTTTTTGGTCCCCAGGAATGCTGTTACTCTAACAGAGGCTACTACTGGACCTGGGTCCAGGACATGCCATACGCTGGAGGCATCAGGCATTATAACCCAGTCTACTCATGGAACTTGGCCTACAACAAGGAACACGACCTCGACCCGTACGACGCCTGCTGCAGTCCGTCCTCCACCATCGCCAGCTGCTCCAAGTACTACCAACTGCGACCTAACGGCTGGTGCACGACGTTTCCGGATGTCTTCATCGGTGAGTGGTAGCGCCTGTCCCCTTGCTCTGAAACAGATTCTGCAAACTGTGGCGATGTTTTTTCGTCAATCCTTCCACGACCAGCAGAGAAGATCTGTTCTGGTTATAGTCGCAAGTTGAGGCGACTGCACGCATGCAGTCGCACGTGGCTAACGCCCCGCAGATGTGCGTGCTCTGACTCAACCTGCCTCCCTGCAGACATACGGACGTGCGCGCACGCTAAAGCTGTTTCTACTGTACAGTATTTAATTCATTTAATACAGTACGATATTTTTCTGTACACGTATACACTTCGTCAGTCTGTCGTGGCATTCTGTCGTCTTGAAACTGTTCTAGTAGATAATGTTAGAAAAGCAGACAATCATTGTTCTAAAAAAAGACACTTTTCCTCTTTTCCGGTTACAACCCTGTCTTGACCACTCATGTCCTACACCTCGGTACACAGCTTGGTCCTGGGGCGATCCACACATCCTGACACTTGATGGCGAGGAGTACACGTTCAACGGGTGGGGCGAGTACCACCTGATCAAAATCCAGACAGTGAATGTGACCTTCAACCTCCAATGTCGCACCGACAGGGCCACGACAGAGAACGGCACTGGGACGGACGCCACAATCTTCTCGGCCTTCGCCATGTCGGAAAACGGCGTCCGCGTTTTTGTCCGGCTGGATCCCAACGACAATCAGTGTAAGACTTTCTGTTCGTATTGCAGTCGCGTGGAGTCCCCATTTGTTACTGTCTTAAGTAAACAACGGCTGACTTCTGAGACCCCGTTTTACTGTTGTACAAACGATAGCAGCATCTGATGCTGATGTGTCAAACTTAAAAACTGTACTTACTAACAAGTCAAACAGTTACAGTTTCGGTGATATTGAAAGAAAATTTTAAATTGCTAAATAACTGTCCCAGACACCCCCCCCCCCCCACACACACACACTTTCCAAGGAGGAAAACGTAAATTCTTGTCGGTGTTTGTATTAATAAGCATTTTGTAATGTCCACAGTGAACACAGTAACTGAATTAAACACCACAGCTGCTACAATATGAGCATATCATTTCGGAATATCTCCAGCAATGTATTGTGGGAATTATGAGGCCACTGTATTTAAATACAGATCACCACAAGAACATTAATAGCCTGACTTTTGCTTGTTTTATTTGTTTTTGTCTACAGTCCTTTTAGCTTTTTACTTGTCCTTGTGGTTAGTAAATCGTTAATCCGTTCTGTGTTTTCCCGGTAAGCATAGTTTCTGCACGAGATATCCCAAATTGTCTTGATGACAGTGGGCATGGCTGATGTACTGTTTTTACTGTGTAAGATTTGCTTGTTCTGGTAAAAAGAGATTGATTTGTTTTAGTGTTATAGAGTTGTATGTGCCGATGCAAAGTTTCGTTAAAAAAAGCATCCATAGAAAGGAACTTTTGTCTGCCGTGAAACTCTCACAACACGTATAAGCTGTCTGTGTATTTTAGCCCTCGTTATCTACGCCAACGGCTCGGATCAAAGCCTGGTTTTCAGAACCAATGTGAACTACACCCTGCAGACGGCAGCTTTTGTTCTGAGGAGGAGCAACAATTCTCTGGCTGTTTTGTATGGTGTCTCTGGTACGTAATGTTAAAAAAATTCTTGTAAGAAAAAGACACTTTTCCTTCTTCCGATTACAATCTCTGAAGAGTTGAAGAAAAACAAAGCAAAACAAAAAAAATACAGATGCACTGGTGATTTTTAAGATGAAATGTGTGTTTATATAATAGAAACATTGAGAAAAGAAATAGGACGACAATATTGATTTATAAGAGCAAAAGAATTATTTAAGTCAGTTCTTAATGTGTTCATCCCTAATCCCGATGACGAATGTTCAGGTATTGGTGTCACCATAACGCCGAGCTTAAAGGCGCTGGATATCTCTGTGGAGATGCCTGTGACGTTCAGAAACAAATCTGAAGGGCTGATGGGAAATTACAATGGCGACCCATCAGATGACTACATCCTCCCTAACGGAACCGTGTTGCCGCGAAACATGACCGACCGACAGAAGTTTTACAACTTTGGCTCTTACTGTAAGCTTTATCTTCTTATTGTTTTATTTCTTTATATTTCTTTTTCTTTTGGGGTTCTTTTTCTGTCCGTCCGTCTTTCTTTCTTTCGTCCCTCTTTTGTTTGTTTCTTTATATTTTTTCTGTCTTTCAGCGTTTCTTTTTTTCCTCAGACATAAGGAGAAGGAGACAATGAAATGACAGATGGTCTAGGAGTGGAAAAGGAAAGATTTAAGTTTCTCTTTTGTCTTTGTGCAGGGGCAATTCTGTCTAATGAATCGCTGTTTATGTATGAAACTCGGCTTGGTCCTGCCAACTACAGTCACCCGGACTTCAAGCCGATCTTTCTAGATGAGTTTCCGCAGGCCGAAAGGGTCGCAGCTGCCGATAAGTGCGGTGGGGCTGACAAACTGGCCTGCGTCTACGATTACCTGGCAACAGGTAACCAGCAGGTAGCCGATAACACCAAGAAGTTCCAGGCAACAGCTTCTGATGTCAACACGAAGAACCGTGAGTGGACGGACAGCAAAAATGTGTGAATGGTTGCCTTAATTAACCAAGTACATGAGATCGATGTGTATTTTGAGCCCTTGCGGTCAGGGCGAAAAGTTTCTTAGCAGAGCATACTAGTCTGTTCACCGGCCATCGGAATTCTGTAGAAATACTAAACAAATATGAAGAATTCTGGTAATCCTTATGCGAGGGTTAATGTTCTAAGTCTTCGAGAATGTGTGAGTGTGTGTGTGTGCGTGCGTGCGTGCGTGTGTGTTTGTGTGTTCGCCGATGCAATAAACCCTTTGATTTCCGAGTTTTCGGAAAATCTTGAAATTAGTAAGTTTAACATAAAGACTGAACAAGATTATTCCTGTACACGAATTTTAAAACACACAGTGCTGTCCACATTAACTGACAGGAAAGAAAAGCGAAAGCTCACTTTCAAAAAAAAGTTCGATCGACAGTATCAAAAGAAAATTGTCAAAATGGAACTAAACGTACTAGTTTTTGGGTGGGGATGGGGAAGGCTTACAATGTTCACACATTGTCATTCACACTGTTGTCATCAAACACAGTTTCCTTACAACCGTTTTCATCATAACAAACAAACATTTCCAATGGACCCAAGGAGGAAAACGTAAATTCTTGTCGGTGTTTGTAATAATAAACATGTTGATATGTCCACAGTGAACACAGTGCCTGAATTAAACACCACAGCGGCTACAATAAATGCGACAGGAACCGCTAATGTCACCTTCCAGCTGCTTGGTCAGGACCGTGACAACGACAGCATCACGTACCAAGTTGTCAGTGGCTCCACAGGCCGCGTGAGCGTCAACAGTACGACGGGGTGGGTCACGTACACTCCAGACATCAACCAACCCGCCAGCCTCAGGTTTGTGAACAGCACTTGTAATGGTCTGTTTTTCTGTCCATTTCGAAATACTCTTTTTCTTCGTTTTGGTACTTCTGTCTTTGTTCGTTCGTTCTTTCGTTCGTTCGTTCGTTCGTTCGTTCGTTCGTTCGTTCGTTCGTTCGTTCGTTCGTTCGTTCGTTCGTTCGTTCGTTCGTTCGTTCATTCGTTCGTTCGTTCCTTCATTCCTTCCTTCCTTCCTTCTGTTAGAAATGTTAAACATGCTGAAAACAACTTCTGGGCATCTCGATACTTTCAAAATCTGTGCATCTGACGCTCAAAGTTAAAGAAACTATTTGACATTTTGAGGGAGAAATATTCAGTGTTGCTAGCGAAAGGTTATGCCAATCAGTTCCTCACATTACTGATCGACACACTAAGCTTTGGGTTGCACTGGGGCTAGAAGTGTGGCAGTAAACGCAACACATACTAAATAGATAAAGGAAAACATTTGGTGCAGACTCTGGAAGCAAGTTGAAGGTAAAAGTGCAGTGCTTAATATTTGCTTGTATTTCTATCGCCAGCAACAAAGAAACTTTTGTTTGTTAGAGTTGGTTGTCTTCTTTTTTTTACTCCAGCTTCGTCGCGATCGACAGCAACAGCGCCCCGTCGCCAGCCGTTGCTGTAGCTGTGTTGTACTGCACTTCGTGCTCTGATCACGGCTCTTGCGACTACACGAACGTTAGAAATACCAGCACACAGACCTTCCAGATCGCCAGCTGCGTGTGCGAGGCGGCCTGGACAGGGGAGGAGTGTGACCAAGATCGCGATGCGTGTCTCGACAACCCGTGTCTCGTCGGTCAGAACTGCACGGACCTGACTCCGACACAGCAAGGAAATTCTCCGATAGGCTACAACTGCAGCGACTGTCCCCATGGCTTTGAGGTGAACACGACAACGAACAAATGCCAGGATGTTAACGAATGCCATTACATCCCTGAAGTGTGCGGGCAGGTCTGCAGCAACACGGAGGGCAGTTTTACGTGTTCCTGCTTAAAGGGATACCGACTCGGTCTCGACGGGAAAGCTTGTATCGACATCAACGAGTGCGCGGAAAAGACGGACCGCTGCCCGCAGATCTGCACCAACTACGCCGGGGGGTTCAACTGTAGCTGTTATTCTGGCTTCACGCTGAACGAAGTAAACCAAACCTGCCAACAGAACAATACGAATTCCAGCTGCTCCACCTTGAACTGCACCGAGGGTTGTCGGATGGTGGACAACCTTCCAGAGTGCTTCTGCTCACCAGGCTACACGCTGGCAAGCGACAACAAAACATGCCTCGACGTCGACGAGTGTACGGAGGGTGTGTGCAGTCAAAAGTGCAACAACACTGTGGGCAGTTTCGCCTGTTCCTGCTACGTCGGGTACCAACTAGACTCAGACGGAAGCACGTGCAACGAGTGTCCCGAGTTGCATTACGGGACGGACTGCAGCCAGATATGTGACTGTAACGGCCGTAACACAGGGTGTGACAAGGTCAGAGGTTGTATCTGCGATGGTTCGTGGAGGGGGACATTTTGCGAGGAGGACGTGAACGAGTGTCAGGACATACCCAACATATGCGGCAGCGTCCGAGAAGTTTGTGTCAACACGAATGGATCCTACAGGTGCGACTGTCAATCTGGCTACACTAGAGGGACTGCAGGGTCTTGTACAGGTATGTCATATCAGGCACGTTTTGACCACCGGTGTTTTGCTGTCACATGACTCTGTGAAATGTGCTGTGCTACATGACACTGAAAAGTGTGCAAGGTTACATATGATATTTATGTTGCGGTAGATTGTGGATGCAAGTCGAGATTAGTCCAGCACAGCTTAGAATTTAATTTTTTGTAGATATTGTCTTTAAGGCGACTCCCCCTGCACCTCACATACAAAGAGAGAGAACTGATTGACCTGAACTAAATGATTTTTAAACCACTTTCAGCATTTGTAAATTTCTTTTAAAATCCTATTTGAACCAGTTCGTTTTTTTGGCTGATTATTTCAGACAATAACGAGTGTGACCCCGTGTCCGGATCAAACTTTTGTGACAAAAACATTGAGGACTGTGTCAACACAATTGGTTCTTACTACTGCACCTGTAAGACTGGGTACCAGAAAGGCGAGGGAAACTCATCCTGTACAGGTAATGTGGGAGACCCAGGTGGTTGTCACAATGACTTTCATACTATTTGGATCATAATATTGAGTGCCAGTCCTGCCAACATGCCAGCGTGTTTTGGATAAGTGATAATAATGAAGTTAATGCGACATGCGTCTGACTTAAATCCATACTGTCATCAAAGGACAGTAAACTTACTTTCAATGCAATCTCCGTTTTGAAAAATCCCGTGAGTGGACTTTTTTTGTTCAGATATTGATGAGTGCGGCAGCTCAGATTTGTGCGATCAGGAATGCGTCAACACAGGTGGCTCCTACAACTGTGAATGCCACTATGGTTTCAGACTCGCTGTTGATCGTGTCACTTGTGTTCAAGGTTGGTGAACTCCCTGGAAATAAAATAATGCCCTTGACCTCAGAACTGTTGACCTAAAGTTCTCCCGACTTTAAACATTTCCCCGAAGTTGTAGTGCATTTTTGCTAAAAGCAAACCAAAGCAAAACAAAACAAAGCCAAACAAAACTGAATCAAAATACGAAGAAACATTTTCGGGTGTAACCTTTGCTTTGATTATTAATGTCCTGGATTATCAATAAAGGAGAGTGATTTATGTTCAGTGGAGGACGTATGCAAGGACGCGGAAGGACTCACCTGCGAGCAGGGCTGCACCCTGCTGGAATCCAACAAAGCTGCCTGCTTCTGCAGAACTGGCTACAGACTAGGACTGGACGCTCAATCATGCCTCGGTACGTCAACAACATGTTAATGGCCGTTAGAGCCGTCTGGTTTGTATCACCAGTTCTGCATCATCTACGAATGGATGTATCGTAAACCTCAACGATCGTATTTCCATGTGTCTCCAGATGTCGACGAATGTCTTACTAACAACGCCGGATGCTCCCACACGTGTACTAACACCCCGGGTAGCTACAGGTGCTCCTGTCCAGTTGGCTTTCGAATGGACAACGACCGGAAAACGTGTCTCGGTAAGACGTCATTTTCTAAACTGTTCACAGTTACTGCAAGATCCATCTTCCGAAACTGTGTCAGTGTAAGAATAATGAGTTAGTACATTTATGAGTTTGACTGTGATAAACAACGAATAACAAAGTGGATTTTCCACAGTTTACTGTTAAATTAATTTTGCTGCCAAAGGGACATGTTGATGGTAAGTTCCGTAAACACACACCTAAGGAAAAGATAAATGGGAGCTAAAGATTGTTCGATGTATTGAGTCTCTAAAAGCAGAAAATATTTTTCTTTTTCTCTATTATGTCTTTTTTTCCTTTTCTGACGATAATAGTATAAATATATCTTCAAGGAATATAGTTGTGACAAGCCAAACGTGGACTCGAACGGCATCCATTGAGAGAGTTAAGTAATGAAGCTGTTTCACCGCTTGTCCACAGGGTGCGGAGCTGGGACGTACGGGGAAAACTGCACGTACGAGTGTGCCTGTGGTGTTGGCGCCACCAGCTGCGACAGAGTCAGCGGCTGTGTCTGCACTTCCGGTTGGACAGGAAGCAAATGTGAGCAGGACATCGACGAGTGCCAGTCACTGTCGGTCATTCAGAAATGCCAGAGCGAACACGCTAAGTGCACCAACTTCCAGGGTGGCTACAGATGCGACTGCGAGAGTGGCTATCAGCAGAATACCAATGGAACATGCGAGGGTGAGATTACCCAGAGTTCTGCAGGCCGAGAATTACCGAGTTGACCACACACACACACACGGCATCCCCTAGTCTTCCACTTGCATGCTGTGCAAACAAACTGAATGCTTACGTTGACTTAACCTTCTCCACATGGACAAGTTCTACAGCACACTGATCTGATCTGATCTAATCTGATCTGTACTTGATTTAGATCGGGATTAAAGCATTCTAAGATTTAATAGAGAGGGAGATTTCTTTACTAACCTGAAACGATAAATAAAGATGCGCCATTATTTGATAACAAATTTCATGCAAGGTTTACTATAGCTTTGGCATTCTCTCGTTTGTTAAACTAAAATAGTAATTTACCATCGATTAAATGCAAATAAATCTTAATCCAGATATAATTCAACTGTTAAATGGGCAGGTGAATCTTCCTTTCTATCTTTATTTGATCGTATCATGTATATCACCATAAAACTTTCGTGTATTTTACTATTAAAATGTCCGATTTTAATCAGACATTTAGTAAAGGTCATAATCTGTTCATTAGTATTTGTCTTGCAAGCTGTGTACAGCTAAACTAAACCTTTGACAGACTCGTAAGTCTGAAAATAAGATGGCATTAAAGTCCTGTTAACTTGTCAAATCCGTGTTTAAGATGTCGACGAATGCCTGGCGACTCCGTGCAGCCAGACCTGTGAAAACTACCCCGGAGGTTACCGATGTCTGTGTAACCAAGGTTTTACTCTTCTTCCAAATGGAACTTGCCGTGGTATGCAATTTTAAAATTCCGTTTCATGGTTTGGTTTCGGAATTAATATGAAACTACAAAAACAAGAAACTGTTTGTCTGTCCGTCCTTCCATCCGTCCGTCCGTCTAGCTGTCTAGTTGTCTGTCTAGATGTGTCTGTCTAGATGTGTCTGTCTAGATGTGTCTGTCTAGATGTGTCTGTCTAGATGTGTCTGTCTAGATGTGTCTGTCTAGCTGTATAGCTGTCTGTCTGGATGTGTCTGTCTAGCTGTCTGTCTGGATGTGTCTGTCTAGCTGTCTTTCTGGATGTGTCTGTCTAGCTGTCTGTCTAGATGTGTCTGTCTAGCTGTCTAGCTGTCTAGCTGTGTATAGAGAGGTTACTGAGTTTAATGTCTATAGTTTACGACTATTAACATACACACACTAGTCTTTCCATTTTAATGCTTGTTCTGTTAATAAATATAATTTAGGACTTTTTGTCTTGTAGACTTGGACGAATGTGCTTTGCCCATCACAAACAAATGCGAACAAAAATGCATCAACACGCTAGGAAGCTACCGCTGTTACTGTAACCAAACAGGCTACGAACTTAACAATGACGGATACACCTGTACAGGTATGCTGTTCCACGTGTAAATTAATCAAACATTTTATTTAGACATCTCAGAAATCTGCAGCAGTCAAAATATATCAGGTTAAAGTAATTGTAAAATCAATGTGTTGTCTCTTCGCTGAACATCGAGAATAACACTAACCGAAATAAGAAGCTTATGAATATTACCTTATCCGACTTAAAAAAAATAAAGCAGTGTCTCTTAACACGAAATGTTTTCCGAAATATCAGGAAAGTTGGCCAATATAACTACCTGTCTTTGGCTTAAACACTGCGACTGTTCAAACACTGTTGCTTTGTTGACAGCTCGCGTTTCTTGTTACGTGAACACAACGTGTCCTAACCACAATGGAGGCTGCAGCGTTATAAATGGAACAGACACCTGTTTTTGTAACAGTGGCTACGACTACAATAAAACATCCAACACGTGCAATGAGCAAGGTTTGATATTTTCTCTATAACCTGGGAACTACATGTTAGATATTGAAGTCAATAATTTCTATCCCATGTAGAATATTTCTTTAATCTTATTTTTGGAAAATGGCATGTTTAATCTGAATATAGGAATAAATCAGAAGGATAATGAGATAACTTTAAGACAAAACTGACGGGGAGGGGGGGTGCGCTTCGGGTCATGATTTTAACACTGATGCAGGTGCTTCAATTATTCCATGTGATAATTTGTCTTTTGCTTTTGTAAAGTTATTTTCATCGTGTGGACGTTTCACAACTTTTGTAAAACCAAATGTGCTCGCTGATAAAATTATTGGCACGACAGGTTGTGCTCGGCAACTTCGCGAGATGTAGGTAGAAGTTTAAAGAAAGAATGTACACTAAACAGAACCCCAAAAAAAGACAATTGCTATATATTTTTAAGGTGTGCTTCACTTTGGCATGAATGAAGCAAATGCATACGTTGTGTGTCTTGCAAATGTATTACTGGTAACCCCACCCTAAAGATTTGTAGACAAAATTCTGTATCCTGTCAAAGTATGCAGTCACTCTGATCTCTGAACTGAGCAGTCAAAACGGCTTGTCCAAAACTTTGTGTAAATAATGACTAAATGCGCGTGTAGCGATACAGACTAAGGTCAGCTCGGTGCCTTCTGTGACAGTGCGGGACTGGTGTGGCCAGGCCGGCTGTCAGCAAAATTGCACGCACATCGCTCAGCTGCCACGATTCAGGTGCCTGTGTGGGGATGGCTACCTGCTCAACGATGACAAGCTGACCTGCAGATGTGAGCGCTATAAGACGTTCATCAAGCTTGGGATTGCTGGTCCCTGCAGCCTTTAACATATGCTGTCTTCTGTTCAAACGCATTCTCTTCCTTGTTTTAAACAACGCTGCTCAGCATTCTGAATTTTGTATTTAATATCTTTATCTTTTGAGAAGCATATTCGGAATGAGGTGCAACGTTCTATGCTTAGAACTTTGATTAAATCAACAGTCATGACTTTTAGCACCATTGTAATCAGTTATTTCTAGGAGGATACACATGAGCAGAGCTTTAACATGCTCGTCAGCCCCATTCTTCTGCGACAATCAAAGTCATTTGATTTTTTCCATCACAACCGACAGCATGCATGGAGGGATACTACGGAGCGAACTGTTCTTCAACGTGCACGTGCAACACCCAGAACACCGTCAACTGCAGCAACATTGACGGCAAATGCACGTGCAAACCCGGGTGGAATGGACCACAGTGCGACGATGACATCAACGAATGTACACAAACTCCGCCGCCTCATTGTGTCGCCAACTCCACCTGCTTTAACACAAACGGCAGCTACCTCTGTGTCTGCGACAAAGGCTACCAGAAAGTCTCTGACGGAAACTGCTCAGGTAAGGCCAGTTCATGTAGAGGAGTACTGCAGGTGACGGAGTGCTGCTTTAGTGTATGTAGAAGAGTACTACAGGTGACAGAGTGCTGCTTTAGTGTATGTAGAGGAGTACTACAGGTGACGGAGTGCTCCTTTAGTGTACATAGAGGAGTACTACAGGTGACGGAGTGCTGCTTTAGTGTATGTAGAGGAGTACTACAGGTGACGGAGTGCTCCTTTAGTGTATGTAGAGGAGTACTACAGGTGACGGAGTGCTGCTTTAGTGTTCTGGATCTGTGAGATATTATGCATCACGGCGCTACCATCTTCTTCTGAACTACAGTGCTGGATTGCATAGACGTTCGTATCTATGCTTTCCTCCATGAGAGTTTTCGTAAGGCACATTCGCCCTGTTTGTTTTTATGTGCATGTTTACGGGCAAATAGCTGATATGAACACCCATTGAGCTCAGTTCTGATTTCTCATGACGACCTATCTAACTGTACTGATGTTTACGAGGTTCGTTTCCAAATCTTTTATTAATATTTAAACTGAAAAAATTGTCTTAGTTTATGATCTTTTTGAACTGATCATTTTTCCCAACAGAGTGTACAGGAAACAAATTCGGCGATAACTGCGAGAGCCAATGTCAGTGCAATGTCTCCAACACTGTGTCATGTCACCACATCACTGGCAACTGCACCTGTAAGCAAGGATGGAGGGGACCTACATGTGATGAAGACATAGACGAGTGCGGGTCGGCGACACATGCTTGTACTGGACAAAATGTGGACTGCATCAACACCTTGGGAAGCTTTGTATGTGCATGCAGCGATGGGTATCAGTACAACTCATCACACTTCTGTATTCGTAAGTTTGTTTCTTTGCTTGTCTGTTTGCTTGGCAGTTGGCAGGCTGGCTGGTTCGGTTTGGGTTCAGTTTGGGTTTGGTAGGGCTTCTTGGTTTGTTTTTGTTTGTTTTATTTTGGCAGTTATAGGGGTGTCGGTGCATGTGTGTGAAGCAAAATATCTAAAATGTGTGAATTTATATACCTGTACTACTTTATGACAGAACCAACAGAAAATGCTGCGGCTGGTGCTACAGTGTACATTTTCTTCCACACACTCGTTTATACGCACATGAGCACGTGCATGAACACTGTTTTCACTCCTTATTTTACTACTGTTGATTATCCTTTTTTCTTGAATTGATTGACTTTAATCTAATTATCTTCATTATCCATAGTCATGTCAACAACAATAGCGATATCGATAATAATAGGTAAGTAAGCAGTCTGAAACCTACCGATTTTGTTTCAATAGATTTGATTATTTGAATTCAAATGGAGTTTTCTTCCGTAATTCTATTTAGCGTGTGTGGAAGGAAGTTATGGCAAGAGCTGTTCGTTGAACTGCACTTGCGTTGCCCCGAACACAATCAACTGCAGCAACATTGACGGCAAATGCGCGTGCAAAGGCGGGTGGACAGGACAGAACTGCGAGGACGACATCAACGAATGTGGCTTGACTCCTCCAGCTGTGTGTGTCGCCAACTCCACCTGTTCCAACACGAATGGCAGCTATGTCTGTGCCTGCAACACTGGCTACCATAAGCTTCCAGATGGAAACTGCACAGGTGAGGAAAAAATTGCTGTTTAGGACAGCTAGTAAAAATATTTGGATCAAAATATCATAAACACTCAAATTTAAATTTTTTATATGCGGTTTTCAAAACTTCAGACTGTAGAGGTATAAGACAGACCTATGGCTAGAAATTTATGGAAGATATAACCCTTTGTGGAGGAATGGGATTATAAAAATTGAAAATGACTGTTGTGGAGTTTGATTCCCAGTATCAAACATTGTTTTAGAACACCCTGTTTATAAAATTGTGTATTTTGTGATTTTTCTGTACCAGAGTGTACGAACAACACTTACGGCACTAACTGTACCAGTCAGTGTCAGTGTAACATGACAAACACTGTGTCATGTCATCACGTCTCTGGCACTTGTACTTGTAAGCAAGGATGGACAGATACAACTTGTAACAATGACGTCGACGAATGCTTATTAAATACACACAACTGTACTGGACAACATGAAGTCTGTGTTAACAGCATTGGAAGCTATCACTGTGATTGCGCCACAGGCTATCGTTACAATCAGTCAATGATCTGTGAAGGTTCGTTCTATTTGGTACTTCCTTCTCTTTCCTGTTCGCATTCTGCGCAAAATTCAGCTTTATCCATCTAAGTAGACCAGTCATGTATATAACCCAAAATACGCATGTAATGATTTATTTTGCAAGCGAAATTTCGCATCGAAATAAACTCACCCTCGAAACACTGTGCTTGTGCTGGTATGAATGCGTGCTTGCTTTTAATGAATTATTCGTTTAAAAGTCTATTTTCCGCTCTGTTTTTTTTATTTATTTTGCACAGAGTGCACTGGCAACACGTTCGGTGCCAACTGCACAGGTGTGTGTCAGTGTAACTTCACCAACACAGCGTTGTGTGATCACGTGACCGGAAAATGTACCTGTAGAAAAGGATGGGATGGCAACACCTGCAACATCAAAGACGTGTGCGCCAACGTTACACACAACTGCACTGGAGTGAATGAGCGGTGCAACAACACGGAGGACGGATACGAATGCGCGTGTGAGGACGGCTATCAGTACAACGCTTCCGGGTTGTGTCAGGGTGAGTGCACACGCGCATTTGTTTCCTTCACATTACACCTACGTGCACGCACACGAACGCCGTATGTTCAGTAGAATGCATTAGAATGCATTAGTAAAATTGTGCACAAACAACACCTTGAGTCTTACTGTAGCAGCCGTTGTCAATGTAACGTTACCTACAAAATTTGAATCTTGCGCAAATCCCAAACAAACACAATAAGAAATGGTCATCAAAAGAAAAAGAATTAGTGAGATAGGGCTGAATACCTAAAATACGAAAGTATATTTATTTTGTTTGTTCTCTTCTTCATCATCATCATCATCACATAAACTAGAATCCTACTCTAGTTATAATCTTCCAAAATCTCAGGGACTTACAACGTGCAATACATTCTTTGTCACTTATTACAGCCTGTGTTGCTGGAACGTACGGGACAAACTGTTCTTCAACGTGCACGTGCGTTGACCAGAACACAATCAACTGCAGCAACATTGACGGCAACTGCACGTGCAAAGGCGGGTGGAGTGGACGGAACTGTGAGGTCGACATCGATGAATGTGCCTCGACTCCTGCACCTGTGTGTGTCGCCAACTCCACCTGTTCCAACACGAATGGCAGCTATGTCTGTGCCTGCCACACTGGCTACCATAAACTTCCAGACGGAAACTGCACAGGTGAGTAGTGACAAAATGTTTTGTGACTACGAGTAATGATTTTTCGTTTTTGGATACATTTGCATACGTGTGCTTTAGGTGGCGTTTTAGAAGATTCAGATCGCCAGCGTATAGTACAAACCTATATTTCATAAGAGTAAGGAAACCCGCTCAAGTGTTGCCTCAACCAGCAGACAAAATTTAAAAATTAAATTAAATTTGGGAGCATTACTTCATCTTCAGGAAAAGAACAACAAAGAACACAAAGAATAAAGAACAGTTATATTTTTTTAAATGAACCACCTATCAAAGGGCCTTTCATTTTACTAAAATCTTTTATTAAAACCCTTTGTCTTTTTGAAAACAAAGTGCAGAAGTAACGAGCAATGGTTACGACTGTGAATCCTACATCCTGTGTCCACGGATACTCTTACAGGAACGAGAGCCCGTCTGAAATTCGTAAAATCCAGAATCCTGACAATATGACGTAATCTAAAGAACGAAATCACAGCATGGGCTTTCGTTCATGTTGACGTCAAATTTCAAGTAGTAGAAGCCAGTGGGTTGTGAGGGTGTACAGCAACCACGTGATCTAAACCCTGCACCAGATGCTTTCGCAAAGGAACGCCAGCTGTACTGGCAATCATAGTGGTTTATTCGAGAAACTGTCTGTATGTCTTTTAGTTTCCTGGATTTTACCGACTTTTAGACTGGCCCTCTTATACAGACTTCTTCTTGAAGTCATTCACGTTACAACATTACAGAAAACAAAATTATAGAGTCAAGCTGGTAGTTATCAATATTAACGTCAAGTATTCCTTTTAAATTCCTTACAGTTTGTGCGGAGAAGTCCTTCCGTAGTAAAGTCGTAGCAAATGTTTAAAAGAAGCGTTACATTTTTCTCCCAGTGTGCACAAACAACACCTTTGGCCTTAACTGCAGCAGTCAGTGTCGGTGTAACGTCACCAACACTGTGTCATGTCACCATGTCGATGGCAACTGTACCTGTAAACAAGGATGGACAGGTGGTGCGTGTAACGAGGACGTAGACGAGTGTACAGCCAACACAACTACCTGCAGCGGTCAGCATGAGAAATGTACAAACACTGTGGGAGGATATGTCTGTGTCTGTGTGGATGGCTATCAGAAGAACGCCCCCAGCGTCTGTACTGGTGAGTGAACTTCGGAAAAGGAACTGGTATAACTGTAGTAACAATATATACATATATAAGGAGGTATTTAGATATGACTAGATATAAGTAATACAAGCAAGTATGAATGTGCACTAATGCCATCTTGGTGTGTTGTTACCTTTACTGTAGTTGTCATTGTCGCGTTTAGTCATTCTCATCTCCATCATCAATTGTTATGTGTTGTCCTTGTCATACTATCCGCCTATATTCTTAACAAATAAACAATTTGCATCATGCTTGTGTGTGTGTGTGTGTGTGCGTGCGTGCGTATTATATTCTCCACAGCCTGTGTGAATGGAACGTACGGAGCAAACTGTTCTTCAACGTGCACGTGCGTTGCCCAAAACACAATCAACTGCAGCAACATTGACGGCAACTGCACGTGCAAAGGCGGGTGGAGAGGACGGAACTGCGAGGTCGACATCGATGAATGTGTCTTGACTTCTCCACCTGTGTGTGTCGCCAACTCCACCTGTTCCAACACGAATGGCAGTTATGTCTGTGCCTGCAACACTGGCTACCATAAACTTCCAGACGGAAACTGCACAGGTGAGCCGTGATGAACTGTTCACGACAACTAGTCATGATTTTTAGTTTCTATTAATAGTGCATTCGCATTTGAATGTTTCACGTGGCGTAGTAGTAGCTTCATAATGACAGTGTATGAAGCAAAGGAGTGTGTCGTAAAAAAGAGGAAACTGAGAAAAGTTACAAGAAGAAGAAGTCAAAATACAAAAATTAAACTTTCGGGGCATTACTCCATCTTTAGGATACCAACAACACAGCACACAAAGAAACAAGAACACGCAATCCTAGCAAACAAATTACACTAACCATCAAATGACTTGTATGGAACAACATTTATTACATACTTTTTCTCTTTTTAAAAAACAAAAGTGTAACATTTTGGACCATTGCTTATGACTGTGGTTTATACATCAATACAACAGTACAGAAAACAAAATTCAAGAGTCAGGCTGGTTGTTATCAATATTAACGTCGACTATTCGTTATAATTTCCTTACAGTTTTTGCGGAGAAGTCCGGTCGTAATAAGGTCGCAGCAAATGTTTAAAAGAAGCGTTACATTTTTCTCCCAGTGTGCACAAACAACACCTTTGGCCTTAACTGCAGCAGTCAGTGTCAGTGTAACGTCACCAACACTGTGTCATGTCACCATGTCGATGGCAACTGTACCTGTAAACAAGGATGGACAGGTGGTGCCTGTAACGAGGACGTAGACGAGTGTACAGCCAATACAACTACTTGCAGCGGTCAGCATGAGAAATGTACAAACACTGTGGGAGGATATGTCTGTGTCTGTGTGGATGGCTATCAGAAGAACGGCTCCAGCGTCTGTACTGGTGAGTGAACTTCGGAAAAGGAACCTGTATAACTGTAGTAACACTATATACATATATAAGGAGGTATTTAGATATGACTAGATATAAGTAATACAAGCAAGTATGAATGTGCACTAATGTCATCTTGGTGTGTTGTTACCTTTACTGTAGTTGTCATTGTCGCGTTTAGTCATTCTCATCTCCATCATCAATGGTTATGTGTTGTCCTTGTCATACTATCTGCCTATATTCTTAACAAATAAACAATTTGCATCATGCTTGTGTGTGTGTGTGTGTGTGTGTGTGCGTGCGTGTGTATTATATTCTCCACAGCCTGTGTTAATGGGACATACGGAACAAACTGTTCTTCAACGTGTGCGTGCGTTTCCCAAAACACAGTCAACTGCAGCAATATTGACGGCAACTGCACGTGCAAAGGCGGGTGGAGAGGACGGAACTGTGAGGTCGACATCGATGAATGTGCCTCGACTTCTCCACCTGTGTGTGTCGCCAACTCCACCTGTTGCAACACGAATGGCAGCTATGACTGTGCCTGCAACACTGGCTACCATAAACTTCCAGACGGAAACTGTACAGGTAAGAAAAACATTTGCTACGTACGACAGGTAGTAACAAAATTCAGATCAAAAGTTCATAAACAGTGGCTTTTAAATAGTTTATAGGCAGTTTTCAAACTTTGGGATTGTCGTAGTATAAGACAAGTGACCTTTTCTGTCAGAGAAATTTATCAAAGATATTGCCCTTTGTTGAGGGAAGCGATTATAAAGATTGAAAATGACTGTTGTGGAGTTTTATTCCGAGTATCAAACATTGTTTTAGAACATTCTGTTTATAAAATTGTGTATTCTTGTGATTTTTCTATACCAGAGTGTACGAACAACACTTATGGCACTAACTGTACCAGTCAGTGTCAGTGTAACATGACAAACACCGTGTCATGTCACCACGTCTCTGGCACTTGTACTTGTAAGCAAGGATGGACAGATACAACTTGTAACAATGACATCGACGAATGCTTATTAAATACATACAACTGTACTGGACAACATGAAGTCTGTGTTAACAGCATTGGAAGCTATCACTGTGATTGCGCCACAGGCTATCGTTACAATCAGTCAATCATCTGTGAAGGTTCGTTGGATTTGGTACTTCCTTCTCTTTCCTTTTCATATTCTGGACAAAATTCAGCTTTATCCATCTAAGCAGACAAGTCATGTACATAATCCAAAATACTCATGTCAGAAAATATTTCGCAAGCAGAAATTTCACATTAAAATAAACTCGCGCCTTAAAGACTGTGCTTGTGCTGGTATGCGTGCGTATTTGCGTGTAATGCATTATTTGTTAAAAGTCGATTTTATGTGGGTTTTTTTAATTTATTTTGCACAGAGTGCACTGGCAACACGTTCGGTGCCAACTGCACAGGTGTGTGTCAGTGTAACTTCACCAACACAGCGTTGTGTGATCACGTGACCGGAAAGTGTACCTGTAGAAAAGGATGGGATGGCAACACCTGCAACATCAAAGACGTGTGTTCCAACGTTACACACAACTGCACTGGAGTGAATGAGCGGTGCAACAACACGGAGGACGGATACGAATGCGCGTGTGAGGACGGCTTTCAGTACAACGCTTCCGGGTTATGCCAGGGTGAGTGCACACGCGCATTTGTTTCCTCTACATTACACCCACGTGCACGCGCACGAACTCAGTATTGTCAGATTATAATCCCAACAAGATACTGGCAGCGCTAAACACACCCGTATGCTGACGTATGCAACCAAGGGAGCCTACCGTACCCAAACACGTAGCAAAGAGAGAGTCGAAAGTAAGGAACGTGGCAGATTGTCAGATTGTCAATCCAATAGCATTCATTAAAATATTGTGAACAAATAAAATAGTGCAGAAACAACACCTTGGCTCTTACTGTGGCAACCGATGTCAACGTAACGTTATTTACGAAGTTTTGACCATTGCTCAAATCGAAAACAAACACAATAATGTGGTTTGCTATGCTTTTTTGTTGGTTAACGTCCAGTGGCAAACGATGTGAAGATCAGGACGCTGCTGCTTAGACAAAGTTTACGTGCTTCCACACGTGGGACTGATGGCGCAACACGGGCCTCAGTCCCATCCAGTCAGATTATACTGACAGCGGGCCAAACAGTCCTAGTGCTGTTCCCTATAGTGCTCGGCGTCTACTAGACTGACAATTGTTAAGTCTTAAGTGTGACTCTCCCGGGATGCGAACCACCGACCTCCCGCCCCTTAACCACTAGGCCACCGAAGCGGTCTACAAACACAATAAGAAAGAGTCATCAACAGAAGAACAGAATGCGATAGGGCCTTATACCCAACATATGAATATATATTTATTTTGTTTGTTCTCTGCTACATCATCGTCGTTATAACAATACGCGTGTCTGGTGCGTATATAGCACGTATGTTTTGTATGATTTGGAAGACAGATTAATCGTGGTAACGATGAAATTACTCGCTACTAGTCATGTGGCGAAAGACAAGGCTTGCCTGCCTAATGGGACCGACCTATGGCGATCAGCTATGTGCTGCAGGGAACTCCGAAAGGCGATATGGCGCTCGTGAGGCCGTACTTGTAGGCGAGTCCTGTTAATCGTTGAAGGTAATTGGCGGCCTGCGATTAACAACCGCCAAGATGGCTGAATGATCGGGTAACCCAGGGGTGTTGACCAAGTTAGTCAAAGGTCGACCTCGAGCGTTGAGGATAATGGCGCAATTACCCCGCTCGAGTAGGACCGAAACCACAACATAAATCTGGCTGTCAG
>SMGT01008792.1:40673-66916 GCA_004794575.1 Lanistes nyassanus | reverse complement strand
GAGGAGGGGCCTAGGAACGGGCCCAGGACGGGCCTGGGAGGACAGGCTTGGAGAGGACGATAGAGGAAGACGGCCCGAACGCCCTCATGGCGAAAGTTTGCTCGCCGTTAGATCCTCTGGCAGTGGCGTATGGCCGGGCAGCAGTGAAGAGATGGAAGGCCGGTGGAAAGCAGTAATGCTCGAGCTGTTCCTCGAGGTGGCCAGATGGTACCAGACAGACGACCAGCACCCCCTCCGCTACAGATATCATATGAACTGTAAGACGTGGGATGAGACTAGCTCTGTTACGACGGTCACCCACAAGTCATCCCCCGATCATGCCAATAGGACTGCGAAGATGAGAAGCTGATAAGCAAGGTATAGGCAAGATAGAAACTGGAGACGACATTATTCGAGAGACAGGTCCAAGATAGAAAACCACTAGACTATCAAGATTAGAGAAGTAGTATTTTAGATGAACCGCCGTGCCTCCGCCAAATACTCAATTCTCTTCAATTAATAAACTTTGTCGTTGACGTCGAAGTGTGTTGTCGTACGAACGCGAGTGACGCATAGAGGCGTTACATCGTATAAGCAAGAATCCTACTCTAGTTATAATCTTCCAAAATCTCAGGGACTTACAACGTGCAATACATTCTTTGTTACTTATTACAGCCTGTGTGAATGGAACATACGGGACAAACTGTTCTTCAACGTGCACGTGCGTTGCTCAGAACACAATCAACTGCAGCAATATTGACGGCAACTGCACGTGCAAAGGCGGGTGGAGAGGACAGAACTGTGAGGTCGACATCGATGAATGTGCCTCGACTCCTGCACCTGTGTGTGTCGCCAACTCCACCTGTTCCAACACGAATGGCAGCTATGTCTGTGCCTGCAACACTGGCTATCATAAACTTCCAGATGGAAACTGCAAAGGTGAGTAGTGACAAAATGTTTTAGAAGTTTCAGATCGCCAGCGTATAGCACAAACCTATATTTCATAAGAGTAAGGAAACCCGCTCAAGTGTTGCCTCAGCCAGCAGACAAAATTTAAAGATTAGATTAAATTTGGGAGCATTACTTCATCTTCAGGAAAAGAACAACACAGAACACAAAGAATAAGGAACAGTTATATTTTTTTTAAATGAACCACCTATCAAAGGGCCTTTCATTTTACAAAAATCATTTATTAAAACCCTTTGTCTTTAAAAACAAAGTGCAGAAGTAACGAGCAATGGTTACGACTGTGAATCCTACATCCTGTGTCCACGGATACTCTTACGGGAACGAGAGCCCGTCTGAAATTCGTAAAATCCAGAACCCTGACAATATGACGTAATCTAAAGAACGAAATCACAGCATGGGCTTTCGTTCATGTTGACGTCAAATTTCAAGTAGTAGAAGCCAGTGGGTTGTGAGGGTGTACAGCAACCACGTGATCTAAAGCCTGCACCAGATGCTTTCGCAAAGGAACGCCAGCTGTATTGACAATCATAGTAGTTTATTCGAGAAACTGTCTGTATGTCTTTTAGTTTCCTGGATTTTACCGACTTTTTGACTGGCCCTCTTATACAGACTTCTTCTTGAAGTCTTTCACGTTACAACATTACAGAAAACAAAATTATAGAGTCAAGCTGGTAGTTATCAATATTAACGTCAAGTATTCCTTTTAAATTCCTTACAGTTTGTGCGGAGAAGTCCTTCCGTAGTAAAGTCGTAGCAAATTTTAAAAGAAGCGTTACATTTTTCTCCCAGTGTGCACGAGCAACACCTATGGCCTTAACTGCAGCAGTCAGTGTCAGTGTAACGTCACCAACACTTTGTCATGTCACCATGTCGATGGCAACTGTACCTGTAAACAAGGATGGACAGGTGGTGCCTGTAACGAGGACGTAGACGAGTGTACAGCCAACACAGCTACCTGCAGCGGTCAGCATGAGAAATGTACAAACACTGTGGGAGGATATGTCTGTGTCTGTGTGGATGGCTATCAGAAGAACGCCTCCAGCGTCTGTACTGGTGAGTGAAAAGGAACCTGTATCACTGTAGTAACAATATATACATATATAAGGAGGTATTTAGATATGACTAGATATAAGTAATACAAGCAAGTATGAATGTGCACTAATGCCATCTTTGTGTGTTGTTACATTTACTGTAGTTGTCATTGTCGCGTTTAGTCATTCTCATCTCAATCATCAATTGTTATGTGTTGTCCTTGTCATACTATCTGCCTATATTCTTAACAAATTAAGAATTTGCATCATGCGTGTGCCTCCGTGTGTGCGTGCGTCCGTGTGTGTGTGCGTCCGTGCGTGCGTGCGTGCGTGCGTGCGTGCGTGCGTGCGTGCGTGCGTGCGTGTGTATTATATTCTCCACAGCCTGTGTTAATGGAACGTACGGAGCAAACTGTTCTTCAACGTGCACGTGCGTTTCCCAAAACACAATCAACTGCAGCAACATTGACGGCAACTGCACGTGCAAAGGCGGATGGAGAGGACGGAACTGTGAGGTCGACATCGATGAATGTGCCTCGACTTCTCCACCTGTGTGTTTCGCAAACTCCACCTGTTCCAACACAAATGGCAGCTATGTCTGTGCCTGCAACACTGGCTACCATAAACTTCCAGACGGAAACTGTACAGGTAAGAAAAACATTTGCTACGTACGACAGGTAGTAACAAAATTCAGATCAAAAGTTCATAAACAATGGTTGTTTTAAATAGTTTATAGGCAGTTTTCAAACTTTGGGATTGTCGTAGTGTAAGACAAGTGACCTTTTCTGTGAGAGAAATTTATCAAAGATATTGCCCTTTGTCGAGGGAAGCGATTATAAAGATTGAAAATGACTGTTGTGGAGTTTGATTCCGAGTATCAAACATTGTTTTAGAACATTCTGTTTATAAAATTGTGTATTCTTGTGATTTTTCTGTACCAGAGTGTACGAACAACACTTACGGCACTAACTGTACCAGTCAGTGTCAGTGTAACATGACAAACACTGTGGCATGTCACCACGTCACTGGCAGTTGTACTTGTAAGCAAGGATGGACAGATACAACTTGTAACAATGACGTCGACGAATGCTTATTAAATACATACAACTGTACTGGACAACAAGAAGTCTGTGTTAACAGCATTGGAAGCTATCACTGTGATTGCGCCACAGGCTATCGTTACAATCAGTCAATCATCTGTGAAGGTTCGTTGGATTTGGTACATCCTTCTCTTTCCTGTTCGCATTCTGGACAAAATTCAGCTTTATCCATCTAAGCAGAAAAGTCATGTACATAAACCAAATTATGCATGTAATGATTTATTATTTTCCAAGCGAAATTTCACATTATAATTAACTCGCGCCTTAAAGACTGCTTGTGCTGGTAAGCATGCGTCTTTGCGTGTAATGCATTATTCGTTTACGGTCTATTTTCCGTTGTATGTTTTTTTTATTATTATTTTGCACAGCGTGCACGGGCAACACGTTCGGTTACAACTGCACAGGTGTGTGTCAGTGTAACTTCACCAACACAGCGTTGTGTGATCACGTGACCGGAAAGTGTACCTGTAGAAAAGGATGGGATGGCAACACCTGCAACATCAAAGACGTGTGCACCAACGTTACACACAACTGCACTGGAGTGAATGAGCGGTGCAACAACACGGAGGACGGATACGAATGCGTGTGTGAGGACGGCTTTCAGTACAACGCTTCCAGGTTATGTCAGGGTGAGTGCACACGCGCATTTGTTTCCTCCACATTACACCCACGTGCACGCGCACGAACGCAGTCTAGTCAGATTGTCAATCCAATAGCATTCATTAAAATATTGTGCACAAACAACACCTTGGCTCTTACTGTAGCAACCGATGTCAATGTACTGTTATTTACAAAATTTTGACTAGTGCGCAAATCCAAAATAAACACAATAAGAAATGGTCATCAACAGAAAAAAATGATTAGTGAGATAGGGCTGAATACCTGAAATATAAAGGTATTTTTATTGTGTTTGTTCTCTTCTTCCATATCATCATCGTACAACCAAGAATCCTACTCTAGTTATAATCTTCCAAAATCTCAGGGACTTACAACGTGCAATACATTCTTTGTTACTTATTACAGCCTGTGTGAATGGAACATACGGGACAAACTGTTCTTCAACGTGCACGTGCGTTGCTCAGAACACAATCAACTGCAGCAATATTGACGGCAACTGCACGTGCGAAGGCGGGTGGAGAGGACAGAACTGTGAGGTCGACGTCGATGAGTGTGCCTCGACTTCTCCACCTGTGTGTTTCGCAAACTCCACCTGTTCCAACACGAATGGCAGCTATGTCTGTGCCTGCAACACTGGCTATCATAAACTTCCAGATGGAAACTGCACAGGTAAGTAGTGACCGAATGTTTTGTGACTACGAGTAATGACTTTTAGTTTGGGGTCACATTTGCATACATATGCGTTACGTGGCGTTTTAGAGGATTCGGATCACCTTTATTTCACAAGAGTGAGGAATCCCGCTCAGCCAGCAAACAAAATTTTAAAAGAACATTCGGGGCATTACTTCATCTGCAACACAAGAACAAGACAGAACACAAACAAAAATGAACACGTTAAATTTTTTTAAATGAACCACCCATCAAAGGGCCTTTTATTTTACAAACATCATTTATCAAAAACCTTTTTCTTCTTTAAAACGAAAATGCAGAAGTAACGACCAGTGGTTACGAACACCGCATGGGCTTTTGTTCATGTTGACGTCAAATTTCAAGTTGTAGAAGTCAGTGGCTTGTGAGGGTGTACAGCAACCACGTGATCTAAAGCCTGCGCCAGCTGCTTTCGCAAAGGAACGCCAGCTGTATTGCACTCATAGAGGTTTATTCGAGAAACTGTCATAGTTTGATTGCCTGTTTATCTTTTAGTTTCCTGGATTCTAACGACTTTCAGACTTGGCCTCTTATACAGACTTCTTTTTTCAGTCTTTCACGTTACAACATTACAGAAAACAAAATTCAAGAGTCAGGCTGGTTGTTATCAATATTAACGTCAAGTATTCCTTGTAATTTCCTTACAGTTTGTGTGGAGAAGTCTGGTCGTAGTAAAGTCGTAGCAAATGTTTAAAAGAGGCGTTACATTTTTCTCCCAGTGTGCACAAACAACACCTATGGCCTTAACTGCAGCAGTCAGTGTCAGTGTAACGTCACCAACACTTTGTCATGTCACCATGTCGATGGCAACTGTACCTGTAAACAAGGATGGACAGGTGGTGCGTGTAACGAGGACGTAGACGAGTGTACAGCCAACACAACTACCTGCAGCGGTCAGCATGAGAAATGTACAAACACTGTGGGAGGATATGTCTGTGTCTGTGTGGATGGCTATCAGAAGAACGCCTCCAGCGTCTGTACTGGTGAGTGAACTTCGGTTAAGGAACCTGTATCACTGAAGAAATTATATATGTATAACTAAATATAAGTAATACAAGCAATCATAAATGTGATTTAATGTCATCGTTGTGTTTTGTTACCTTTACTGTAGTCGTCATTGTCGCTACTGGTCATTCTTATCTGTATCATCAATTGTTATGTGGAATCATTGTTGTAATTTTTCTAGAAAATTAACGCCTACGGAGATAATAGAAATTGCCTATACTCACTGTCTTCGCGCCTAATTTGGAAATGACGTGTTTCACCACCCCTCAAGACGGCTAGGTAGGGGAACGGCAACTTACGCCTGACTGAACCCATGGAAACCGACAGCTCAGCCGCGCTTGGGAGAGGTTAGGGGCCTGGATAGCTCTGAGGGCAGAGCTGCGGAAGGGTAAATCAGTCTGGCTGCTAGTCAGCGCATAGCTTAGTAACAGGACCCCATCCCATATAGTGGAAAATAACGGTAAAATTGAAGCACTGTCCCTTCTAAAATTACCTGTCTGCCCATGCGTGGGAGAGAGGCAAATCAGTCGCACGAGAGAGAGATAGAGAGAGAGAGAGAGATCAGCACGACACTGAGAAGGCCGATGATGGGCGGATTGGCTGAAGGTACTTGGAACCATGGGACTCGTGAAACGTGCCGAGTGAGTGGACAGCTCATTTGACAGACAAGTGAAGAGACTTGTAGTGTTCTTCGGGTGAACGGCCATGACTGTAAGAGACCAGCGTGCAACTGACTCAGACAGCTGTAGACATCCACAAGAGATCTGCTCTGAGAGACCGCGTGTTGACATCGCACTGTGACTCCAGGATGGGGTCTGCGAGTGACACAAAAGAACTGTTTTGCATTCTGTTACATTTGTCGCTGCTCCAGTTCAAGTTCCGATTTCGTCTTATTGGTTCTGCATTTGCCACGATTGTTGTGTATGTAATAAGTGGCTGTGTCGCTCTAGTCGCTTTGTGAACGGACAGAGGACCATATGAATAGCTTTCAAGAATTGAGGACCTGTCGTCGCGTGTATACGTCTGTGTTTGTGTGGGTGGGAGCGTGCGTGCGTGCGTGCGTGAGAGAGAAATATTCTCCACAGCCTGTGTAAGTGGAACTTAAGGGGAAAACTGTTCTTCAACGTGCACGTGCGTAGCCCAAAACCTAATCAACTGCAGCAACGTCGACGGCAACTGCATGTGCAAAAGCGGATGGGCAGGACAGAAGTGCGAAATACACATCAATGAGTGTACACAAAGCACTGCACCTGTGTGTGTCGCTTACTCCACCTGTTCCAACACCAGCGCCATTTTTCTGTGTGTCCAATAGTGGCTATCGCCAGCTTTTAGACGAAAATAATACGAGTTAGCGACATTAGCTTGCAATAAGTTGTCTGGTGGTCGAAATATCTGTTAGGCTTATACACATGAAGTACCCGAGGACCTAATAAAATGTTCTTCGTTAAATATTCTGATTTCCAAGTAGATGGTGGTGGTGGTGGTGGGGGGGGTGTTTGTCATAAACATTGACCACATTTTAGCATATAAACATAATATTATCAGTGAGTTGATTAAGAACAATGACATATTTTTCGCAGAGTGCACAAACTACACCTTTGGGTCTAACTGCAGCAGCAAGTGTATGTGTAACGTCACCAACAGTGTGTCATGTCACTATGTCACTGGTGACTGTACCTGTAGGCCAGAATGGGGAGGTGTCACTTGTGACACAGGTAGGTGTTGCATATGCGTGCGTATGTGCGTGTCTGTGCGCATGTTCCTTCGTGTTTGCATCCATGTGTTTCTAAAACGTTCTAGGGTTCCAGATTTTATAAGAAGCAGACTTTCCCTTGATGAGAGAGAGAGAAAGAGATACAAAGAGAGAAAGATGAGGGAAATGGAAAGAGAGAGCGACCTGGTATAAGATTCTACGGTGTGCTTTCAAGTGTACGTGTGTGTGTGTGTGTGTGTACGTGCTTTCGGCGGTAAAACCAAAAACCAGCTTGGCGTGTGTGTGTTTGAAGTCTATGTGTACGTGTGGACAGGCGACACCAATGTTAATGCAACCCAGACCAGTGCTTATATATATATATATCTTGTAGTATCTAACTAGAGGGAGGTACAAGCAAAACATTTGTAGCGTTTAAACTTAGTTCAGTAAAAACAGATTTGCAATTTCTTGTGGAGTGCATTTAAAGTGGGCTAACGTACTTTCATTTTATCTGAAGAACCGAAAAGCATTTCAATCTCCATGAAGCTGGATGTGAAGGTCAACTATACTCAAAGCGATGTGGACAACAGGTCATCAGAGGCGTTCACAACTTTGTCGGCTGAGATCGTTAGGGAGGTGAGTTGAAGTAGCGAGAACGTCACAGTGAGTCCGTCTGTAACTAAATGTCGGCAGACACAGACAGAACATGTTGATCAGGTACTTGTTTGCATTCGTTAGGAGATGGTCGCTTGCGTAAGATATAAATGTTGCTAGCACTGCATTATTGTGAAGTCTCTGAAAATGTTTTCGCGCCCCCAACCCCCCACCCCCCTCTCTGTCTCTCTCTCTCTCTCCGGCGACTCTGAACCTATTAAAGACTCACACTTCATTTCTGTGCAGATCCGCCTAAATCTGAAGAATGAAAGCAGAAAAGTTAGACAGATCATCATCCTCGCTATACGGTGAGTCTTAAAAGTGAACACGAAAGCTAGAACTAATATGTGGCCTCTAACCAGTTAGAAGATAGTTGAACTTTTCACAATACACTTGACTATTCAGATTACTCAAAGGTTTCCCGGGCCAGTATGTGACTAGAGGCCAGGTGCAAACATTTCCTCTGTCGTGCGTGGTGGGCTGGTTGCATGATTGCTTATATCCGCCCACTTGGTCGTAAGAGCAGTCGTGTGTGGTAGCACCTTCACTTGTCTAAGCAACACTGCACCTGCTTTGTGGCGGGACACGAAACAACAAAACAACCAACCAACTTTTGCTCTGTGTTTATTACCTGTGAAAAGACGAAAGCAACAAAACCAACAATCTGTTACAACCCCCTTCCTCTCACCATAGTCAATCTCATCAGTGACAGGAGGGGTCGTAGGGGCGTGTCCTTTCGATCAACACTCGTGCAAAATACAAGACCGGCAGTGAAAATCAACGAGGCCCCAGCCGGGTGTAATTTCTCGCACTCCCCAGGTCTCCAAACACCCGACATAAATACAGCTACAACTCGCATAATCTCACTAAACAACTTCACGGTACACAGTGAACTTCTCCCCAACCCAACATCGACATATTTCTCCCACATCAGCAAAACTAACCTTAAGCCTCACACAAATCTTGCTTACAATCAGAAAGTAATATCAAACCGAAACATCTATCTAGTCATTATATGGAACAGCACCAAGTCAGTACCATATGTGCTTGACATCAAGTTTCTACAAAAACAAAAAAACAAAAAAAGCAAAATCATTAGATTGCTGGTGACAGTCCTTCGTCACCACGTACTCATTGCAAACGAGGGTCACTCTTGGTCAATCACCACTAGTACATCAATTACCGACTATGTCGGAGTCCCTTCAACGGGATATTCCTCGCTACTGTAGCTTAAGATCGAGCGATAATGTTGCTGTTTTCTCTTTGTCGTCCGCCGACGTATCGCCGTCCGACTTTCCCATAAATGTCCGCCATCAGTTCGTTTCTAAATAGTCTCTCTTGTTCCGGAGGGAATAAGTTACCCCTCCTACCGTGGTTCTGGCACGGGGAACGGCCCACGGTTCCTTACTCCAAGACGTATGCAGAAACGAAGTTACCGTCAGGCCACCCAGCCCGACGTAAGTTGTCGCTACTGCAGGTGGGTAAACACATCACCTCCACCTCCACAGTTGTATTACTCCCTTTGGCTAGGCACCAGCTCGCCTAGTCAGTCTCGCTGGAAGCAGGGCTCGGCTCAACACTTCTCTCATGTCGCCGCTCAGATCAGTCCTTTGATCTGCCCCTCTGTAAAAACCCTAAATTGATCTAACTTTAGGCTGTGGCATTACCAACAGTCCCACTCACAAAATCTCTCAAAGCCCTTGTTCTGTTTACTGATTTCCATCAACTTCAATACCTAGTCAGGTGCAAAACGCTATAGATTTTCTACGAGGCTCACATAAGGGTATGCAAACTAATCTTTGATTCCAAGTTATACATTTCGTTTGCAAAAACAAAATCCGCATACCGCCGTTCACACATTATTCTGACATGATATCATAAAAACATACTCAGGTTTCTCAATAACAACATACCCCAAATGAATTATCAAAATCATGTGAAATAAGTTACCCCAAGCAGTACCTCACAACCACCATCAGTCAGAAGGAATTTCAACTCTCAAGTCTTCTTGCACCTTCTGTCTCTCTTTCTGACTCACTGTCCTTTCTTGCAGCTCTTACTGACATAAAGACAAAAATAAAAATACTGACATAAAGTTTACAGCGAAGTAAACATACGAAGAGGCAGAGTTGGGATATAACAATATCAACAGAGTAGATGGGTTTATTCTTCAAGTGTGTTAGTATGAGAAGTCGCTGTACTTTCTATGCCTCCGCTGAACAATCTAGTAGACATGCAGTCGGTTCAAGATCTTGCAGTTTGGGGGTTGTCACAGTATCAAAACGAACAACGACGGTTGAAAACATTGTCTGCAAAAGAACTGTCGCAATTTTTTCGCTACAATGATCAGTGCATTCTTTCTGTCAAGTGTTGTTCCGGAATGTTACACTTGCCTGGTGGATGATGGCAGACAGCTTAGGGCTATTATTACGCCTTCATGTTGCTGTGTTTCTTTGATTTGACAGGCTAGGGAGCATTTCGTACGATGCCATACTGATCTTTAATGACACATCGAACACAGAGACTTCCGTGGTCGTGGCTGCTGTGATAAATCTTCAACAGAGTAACTTCACAATCCAGGGTCAGTCAGCACAGCCCGAAAATTTCACCATTAACAACAAAACAGGTAAGATAATAAAACAGTCTGGCACGGTTAATAGCCAATTAATCTTAAGAAATGTTGTCAATTTCACTTGCCTTTTTTTCTTGGTTTTCTTTTCTGCTTTTAAATACAGCTGATTATTCACACTTAATTAAAAGCCAAGAAACAAGCGAACGAACAAACGAAAAAAGTATTATGTATCGAAATGTTATGTCTATAAGCCCCTCAATTTCCTGTGTCGTCAAAACACGATGACAGGAATGTGCATTCGGTGATCCGAATTCTACGACAACAGACTTTAAGAGTCGTCTAGCCTGAGCGACTTGTTCTGTCTTTTCTACAGACCTTGACCCTTGTGACGTGCGGAATAGTGTTTCAGCCTGCAGCCCGGACCAAATCTGCTCGATCGTAAATGGCGCGCCTACCTGCACGTGAGTTACACTGTTCTTCTCCCCTTCCCTTTTTTTCTCCTTCGTCTTTTCTTTCTTTCTTTTTGTCTTTCTATCTTCCTTTTTTTCATTGGTTCTTTCTTTTCTCCCTTCACATACACTCTCATCAGCAGTATTGCAACCAGTTCCCTGACTGTACTGAGCACGAATGATATTTTAATTTATGTTATAAAGTATTTTTACTATAACACTCTTCTACCACAGACTGTTCGGTTCTAGGTCACTTCATTCGATTTCCCCAGTTTGTTTGTCTGATGGCGAAAATAATACTATTCTTGTGTGACGGCTGCATGCGATATGCTTTAGATTTTGTGTGGTGACCAGCTCATAAGCGTTTAGCTTTCATGGCACCCAATATGTTTACAAATGTAGTTGAAATGTGAAATAAAATAAAATAAATATTATTATGCGTGATTCTTGGTGAGCCATACACCCAGTTCACGCGATTAAGCTGTAACAGTTTTTTTAAACCATGTTTTTCAGCTCTCTCTCTCTCTCTTTCCCTTTCCCTCTGTCAATGTAAATATTATTTGGGCTTTTTAGTACCTTCTTATGTTAATATTTGGGGGGTATTCGTGTAACTAATGTAAACTATTTTGCTTTTTTTCAGGCCAGTACAGACACGTAAGTTGTGCGTCTAAGCTTGTCTAAGTTTTTTCATATGTGCGTGAAATGTATTTAAACATTAATGCATAATCAAGGAAACATTGACACGTTAGGAACAACAACTAAAAAACTATAATTTATAGACAGAAGTTTCGGATCGTTACTCTTACGTTTTCTTTCTCTGTCCATAAATTGACTTTGTTCAGTTTGCATGCTTCTTATCACAGAACTAAACCATGACCCAGAGTCCTAAATTCTCGATATTGAAAAACCCTCATCGCACCTTAAAATCATAAAGTTTGAAAACATATCCCTGGTAAGGCTTCTTCCTTTAGTTCCCCCCCCCCCCCCCCCCCCCGTCCATTCTGTGGTAGTCAGCGCTCTGGTTATGGTACAGTATTGTGGCAAGAAACATCAAATATTAGCAGTAAATTTGTGTTTCTTTAACAATACTTATCACGATCCATCATATACTCTCCCTCCTTCCGGCTGGTTTTCGGCTCTCGAAAGACATTTGAAAGACCGGTGGGCTGTGCGCATTGGAAAAAAGGCTTGGGAATAGGGAAACAGTGGGGTCTTACTAGGGATTTTCTAAATGTGTCATTACTAGGTGCAGTAGGGGTTCCCGAAATTGAAAATAAACAACTGACTGCTGCTTGGAGTAAAATGTAAGGTGACGACAAAGGAACTTAACCAAGCTTTAAAAAAAACAACAAAGATGATGTTAACGCTTAGGGACATTACGCCTTCTTCAGGATGACACAAACTAATATCTAAAAATTGCAAAATCGAAAATCTAGCATTCTGTATCATGGTAAGTACTGTTAAATGAACACAAATTAAAACAGTTATAACTGTAGAAACAAGATATATATATATAATCTACAGACATACACACATTTATGTAACTATATATATATAATACAAAGGAGCAAGCACGACTAGGCGTTAATGTCATAGTTGTGTGTTGTTATCTTTACTGTAGTCTTCATCCTATTGTCTCATCTTCATTGCCGTCATCAGTTGTTATATGTAGTCATTATCTTACTACATACCGGGGGTCTGAATAACTCAATTGGTAGCGCTGCGACCTATTAGGTGCGAGGCTGCTTGTTCAAATCCTGGTGTGTCCAAGGATTATTCAGTGTCCAAACTGTTCGCATTGAAACCAGATATCAGTCTGGTGGTTCTTTTAGCGTATAGCTTAGTAACAGGACTACATCTCCCTTATAGTCCAACTTCCTGCTATGCACCCAGTTTGCGGCGGGACGTTAAGAAAAACCCTCCAACCAGGTACATCTAAGTAGAGGGAGGCTCAAGCAAAACATTTGTAGCGTTTAAACTTAGTTCAGTAAAAACATATATTCAATTTCTTGTGGAGTGCATGTAAAGTGCACTAACGTATTTTCATTTTGTCTGAAGAACTGAAAAACATTTCAATCTCCATGACGCTGGGTGTGAAGGTCAACTATACTCAAAGCGAATTGGACAACAGGTCATCAGAGGCGTTCACAATTTTGTCGGCTGAGATCGTTAGCCAGGTGAGTTCAAGTAACGAGAACGTCACAGTGAGTCAGTCTGTAACTAAATGTGCGCAGACACAGACAGAACATGTTGATCAGGTACTTGTTTGCATTCGTTAGGAGATGGTCGCTTGCGTAAGATATAAATGTTGCTAGCACTGCATTACTGTGAACTCTTTGAAAATGTTCTCGCTCCCCCGTCCCCCAACCCACCTCTCTGTCTCTCTCTCTCTCTCCGGCGACTCTGAACCGATTAAAGACTCACACTTGATTTCTGTGCAGATCCGCCTAAATCTGAAGAATGAAAGCAGAAAAATTAGAGAGATCATCATCCTCGCTATACGGTGAGTTTTAAAAGTGAACAGCAAAGCTAGAACATATGGCCTCTAACCAGTTAGAAGATAGTTGAATTTTTCACAATACACTTGACTGTTGAGATTAGTCAAAGGTTTCCCGGTCCATTACGTGATTAAAGGCCAGGTGCGAACATTTCCTCTGTCGTGCGTGGTGGGCTGGTTGCATGATTGCTTATATCCGCCCACTTGGTCGTAAGAGCAGTCATGCGACAGCAGTCCCACGTGTGGCAGCACTTTAACTTGTCTAAGCAGCACCGCACCTACTTTGCACCTTCATGTTGCTGTCATTCTTTGATTTGACAGGGTAGGGAGCGTTTCGTACGATGCCATACTGATCATTGATGAAAAATGGAACACAGAGACTTCCCAGATCAGGGCTGCTGTGACAAATCTTCAGCTGGTTAACTTCACAATCCAGGGTCAATCAGCACTCCCCGAATATTTCACCATTAACAACAAAACAGGTAAGACAATACTAGTCTGGCTCGGTTAATAGACAATTAATCTTAAGACGTGTTGTCAAATTCACTTGTCCCCTTGACACAAATTAAAGCAGTAATAACTGTAGAAACAAGGTATATATATAATTATCTACAGAGATATATAAATTTATGTAACTATATATATATAAAAATAAGACAAAGGAGCAAGCATGAATGGGCGTTAATTGCATATTTGTGTGTTGTTACCTTTATTGTAGTCTTCATTTATTATTCAAGAATTATTTCCTGGATATATTCAGTGTGCAAACTGTCCGCATTGAAACCAGATACCAGTCTGGTGGTTCTTTTAGCGTATAGCTTAGTAACAGGACCACATCTCACTTATAGTCCAACGTCCTGATATGCACCCAGTTTGAGGCGGGACGCTAAGAAAAACCATCCAACCAGGTACATGCTTTTAGTGTTCACGACACGTCTAGATTTTGCATCATATGTGTGTGTGTGCGCGTCTAAGGGTGGGGGTTGGTATGTCGGTGTCTGTGTGTCTTTGTTTGTCTGTGTCTGTGACTATGTATGTGTGACTTGATTCTCCACAGCCTGTGTTGATAGAACGTACGGGACAAACTGTTTTTCAGCGTGTACGTGCCTTGCTCAAAACACGATCAACTGCAGCAACGCTGACGGCAACTGCACGTGCAAAGGCGGGTGGAGAGGACGGAACTGTGAGGAGGACATCGATGAATGTGCCTCGACTTCTCCACCTGTGTGTGTCGCCAACTCCACCTGTTCCAACACAAATGGCAGCTATGTTTGTGCCTGTAACGCTGGGTATTATAAACTTCCAGAAGGACACTGCACAGGTAAGTTACATTAGCTTGGATTAAGTTGTCCGACGGTTGAAATATCTGTTACGCTTATATCCTGAAGTACCAGTTGACCTTATAAAATGTTCCTTGTTACATATTTTCAAGTCTATTTACTTGAATTTCAAGTATATTTTTTGTAGGAAACTTTGACCAAATTACTAGCAAATCAACTAAACTTTATGAGGTAAATGAAAATAATGTTACCTTATTTCCCCGAGTGCACACACTCCGCCTACTTCTGACTTCCGTCCTTACGCACCCGGTTCTTATTCGGTTCAGCTGTTTCCATTTCTCTCCACAGGCACCCAGCGAAGCTCTGTAGCGAGCTAAAGTCACAGCTCACCAGGTTTTCGTATCTCCCATCCCTAACCCCACCCCCTCCACCATCCCCTCCACCATCCCCTCCACCATCCCCTCCACCACCCCCAGCCGACTCCCATCCCATCCAAAGTAAGAAAAATGTCGCAACCGAGATTCGAGGCAGTTTTCAGTTTCTAAGCCCAACACTCTAACCATCGAGCTACAGAGCATTTCGGTGGCTTTTTATTTTATTTTAACCATAAGAAGCTGCCCGACTAGAAACGTCAAGGTGCAGCTTCTAATCGCTAGAATGAACACGCTTTGCCAATGTGTTTCGTGGCCGAGTGGTTAAAGCGTTGGGGCATCGGCCGAACATGCAGCGTTCGATCTTCGCATCGTCCTTCGGTTCTACCTTTCGTTTTTCTCGGCTCCGTAGCTCGCTGCGGGGACTGCTACGCTGGGTGCCTGCGGATAGAAATGGAAACAGCTCGGTTGTATGAGAACCGGGTGCCTTGCTTTTCTTTTTTCTTTCTTCTTTCTTTTTCCACCCGGTTCTCATACGTCTCACCTGTTTCCATTTCTATCCAAGGGCACCCAGCTCAGCTGTCACTGTAGAGAGCTACGGTCACAGCTCAGCCGTTTCCCCATCTCCGCACACGATACTACTGAATAGCGCTGATGAATCATTCACTTTCTGCCCTGCCCCCCAACCCTGTTGTGTGGATCTGCTTTACTGGATGTTCTGCCGGTAGACCCGTACTCTGAGCGAAGTTTTAAAACGTGACTCCCCCCCCCCTCCAAAAAACAAACAAGCAAAGGGAAAAAGTAGAATTGGGGAAATCCCTTTGAAGATGCGAAAATCGAACGCTGTATCTTCAGTCAATGCCCCAACGCTTTAACCACTCGGCTACCGACCAAATCAGCAGGTTTTTGTTGTTGTTGATTTGGGGAGGGAAAGTGCTTCAACCTCGCGGTTATTTCGCACTGAAAGGGAGGGGAAATAGGTAAGGGGAAAGGGAAGGGGTCTGCGGTTTGGTGTCCTACACTGGTTGTGGCTATGTGTGGCCCCGCTGTCTGGCCTCTCTCCTGGCGCACTGATGATGACTTGAGTAGCTGGAGTGGTGGAGTTTTCGCTGGTCAGACCTACCGCCGCTGCATCCCTACATTCTTTTATCTCTACTGCTAAGGTGCAATGTGTTCTATTAATTTACTTTGATATTGTCTGTTTTAATTTTAGTGTTTTCTTGGTAACCTCTGTCCTATAGCTTATTTGCTGTTTTTAGCTGGTTATTTCCCATTTTGATTTAGGATTGTTTAGATATATCTAACATCTGGGTGGGCATTAACTACCTGCATTGTCAGTTCCATTATGTGTTGTCTTATATTTTTTGGAGGGGTAAGAGAAAATTTTAGGTTTACTACTAGATTAAGATTTTGCATAGCATTTTTTAGCTCATCCATTTCCTGACTGTTTAAGCTACATTCTAGCAGGACATGTGGTGTACTAAGTCTGTCTCCACAACTACAGGTTACTGGGTCTTTGCGGTTAAGGTGGTATTCTCCATTTAGTCTCATTCTGGCTATCCTACTTTGGTTGGATCTGTTGCAATGGAACAATACTAGTTCGTTACCTGGTAGTTCTTCTAATGCTCTCCTGGTGCCTTCGGCTTCCTTTTTATACTTTTCTTCCCACTGTATTTTACTTGCTGGTTTAAGGGCTATTTTTCTCTCCTCTGCTGAAACGGGTACGTTTATTTGGATGACGTTGGTGGTTGGCTTGTCTTTTATTGCCATTTTAGCTAGCCGATCTGCTTCCTCGTTTCCTTTTATTCCTACGTGTGATGGCACCCAGATAAAGTTGATTTGGATTCCTATATTATGGAGTCTATTTAACAAGATTAGAATTTCATACATTATATCCATTCTTTGGGAAGACTGGTTTTGAAGAGCCTGAAGTGCTGACAGGGAGCCAGAGACAACTAGGAAGGATTTTTCTGCTGTAGCTTTTCTAGCTTGTAGTGCTATCAACCTTAGGGCAGTGCGTATTGCTATGATCTCTGCTGTAAATATTGATGTGTGGTTTGCTAGCTCGGCTGCAATATTGGTGATCTTGGGTGCATAGACTCCTATTCCTGTTAAGTGGAATGCTGAGTCATGTGACCCATTTGTATACATCTGGGAGTGGTCCTTGTAGGTAGTGTTAAGGTTTTGCCTGAATTTAGTTAGCATTTTGATGAGCTGGGTTTCCTTGTTGAAAACTGTGAGACCTGTGTCGATCTGTGGTGGGTGTAGAGTCCAGGGAGGTATTTGTGAGTCTGAGCGTGGGTATGGGGCATCTATGTTAATGTCTGCTCCTGGTGTATTTTCTATTTCTTGAGCGTTCCTCTCCATGCTTGGTTGTGGAGTGGGTTTGCCCGTACGGTGTTTGTGTACTGTTGTGTGGATCTGCTTTACTGGATTTTCTGCAGGTAGACATTGTATCTTGTAGTAGAAGTTTGCTGCCCTTTCCTTAATTATTAGTTCTATAGGTTTTTGTCCTGTCTCTGTCAGCACTGCTAGATTGGGGGTGGTCATTGGCACTCCTAATACTACTTTTAGTGCCCTAGCCTGTACAGATTGAAGTTTGGTTGTGTTCATTCTAGCGATAAGAAGCTGCACCGTGGCGTTTCGAGTCGTTCAGCTTCTTATGGTTAAAACGACAGGAAGCCACCGAAGTGTTCTGTATCTCGATGGTTAGAGCGCTGGGCTTAGAAACTGAAAACTGAGTGTTCCAATTTTGGTTGCAACTCACACTCACACTCACACTCACACTTACACTCACCCTCACACTCACACTCACACTCACGCAACGCATTCACGCACGCACGCACTCACGCGCGGCATTCACGCACACGCGCCGCTGCACATATGCCGCGATAGTAGCTATTTCGACTGATTTTTTGAAGGAAACGTTTCACACGTTAGGAACAAAGAAACCAAAAGAAAAAAAAATTATACACAGAAGACTTTTTGTCATTGCTCTTTTATTTTCCTTTCTCCATTCATAAGTAAGCTTTATTCAATTTGCTTTTTCATACTATGTATTCCTACCCCAGGTGAATGTCAGCTGCTTAAATTAATTCATATTGCTCGATCTTGTTATTGTCTGATGATAGTTCAATCTGTGTGCATTTAAGTGCAATACAGGCTGTGATATTTTTCTGCATTAAGAGTGGTGCATAAAAGCGAATGTAAACAGTTATTGCCATAATATCAGAGCTTCCTCTATTTGACCTGACAGAGCTTGGCGATGTCACCATTACAGCCACAGACTACCAGCTGGTCATCGGCCTGGCCGTGGGCATCCCATTATTCTTTATTCTCGCCTTTGTCATCGCATTTTTTGTCTACCTGCGTATCAAGAAAAAGACCAAGACGGGAAAACACGCTTTAGATGACACGTAGGTGGAGACCTGGATATAATATTATGACAATTGTCCGCTATCGTCAGCATTAGTAAAAAAAAAAAAAAGAAAAAAAAAGAAAAAGAAAAGAAAAAAAACAAGTACTTTTTCTTGCCTATGATTTTTTTCTGGTTGGTAGGCAGTGTAGTGTATGGATAAAAGAATTGTGATAATAGTAATAAACATAATACTAATGTATATTTAGAGCATTTAAGTATTAAGCATCTACATTATAGCAGAAAACAATAGGTTTTTAGATAGTATTTCTAAAACATTTAAATCTGTTTCCGTTTATCTCTTTTTTTTCCTTTTCGTTTGTTTTTGTTTCTCTTCTTTCTTTCTTTCCTTCCTTCTTTCTTTCTTTTTATGCTGTGGAGGTGCATGAGTTTGCCTTGTCATTAAGCAAAACTGAAGCAAGGCGTCTATGACCAAATGTTTTTGTCCTTCGCAGTCAAAGCGACATCTCCCGGATACTTGGGAGGTACTTGCCCAGGTATGGCGGCTTCTCCAACCCTTCTGCAATGTATAGACCTGATCAGTTCTCGCAGCCCTCAGAAGAAGACAGCCAACGTTACTACCGCACAGGCACATGGGAAAGCAGTCATTTCGGGACTTCCCCCTGGAGTGCAGGACAGCTAAAGGAGTCAACGAGACTAGGCAAGTTTCTTCTTGCTCCACACCTTAGTGTGGGAACGTATGTACTAGTCGGGGCTAGCTCTGAAGGATAAATTAGCTGACCACGTCTGGACTGCTTAAGGCAAAATCCTCCGTGTAAATCTATGCGGCCTCTATGCGTCCTCTGGGGTTGCTCAGCCCTGCGGGTCCCTGCGTCGTCAAAGAGTTAAAGATTGTGGTTATATATCTAATTGACGATTCTGTGAGCGTGGAAACTGTACATTTGGGGACATAGGTGTAACTTCGGTATGACTAGTCAGTACTAAGCCATTAGTCTGGAATAGATCTAGCCTTGTAGACGAGCCGTGGACGCTAAACAATATTCTGTTCCTAAAGTCTTATCTTTTGGTCCCTTCAGCCTTTGTGCTTGTCACTATGTGTGTCTGTATTCATACAAATAGCGGCAACATTAAGTCGTGAGCAAACAGAAGAACGTTCATTCATAAGGGACCACAATTATGTGCTTTAATTTGTTTATGCCGTATAGGCTGTTTATGGTTCGTATTTCACATTGTGAAGTTATATCGTATAATATTGTGCGTTTACAGAAACGCAAGAACCTCAAAGTTTCTCTTGGGACCATTTCTACCAAAGTGTACCCGAGGAGACGGTAAGCATTCCATTAAATCTCTGGCCGTCTTTATCCCCATCGCTGCATAATCATCGTCTTTGATGTCACCAACTTGCATTTTTTTTGTCATCAAATATCCCCGTCAATCTTTTTCGTTCACATCCGTGCCGTTAAAGTTGTTCCTAACTGGGCAAATCAGTTATTCCGAACACGGATCTGGCCTCCGGCTTACAAAGGAATCCAAGATCAGCCTGTATTCGCTGTAAAAGGATCGCCCTGTTAAGAACAGTCTTTGCAATACAACCCATTCGGGCTGTGTATATCACTCATTTATTCTTGTTTCAGTTGAAAATCAAACGACCAAAGATCTCGCTAGATCCAAACCCCACTTTCCAGGTAAGCACTCTACGCTCAGTAATGGTAAAAGTAAATGAAAGTTTGTAGGGGAAGAATGTGCATTTCATTTTTCATACCCAGGTTCGCTGCGAAGGCTGAGATATGAGCAGCATTTAACATTTCTTCACCTTTCCACTGGCAATGTTTAGAAATGGACAAATCGCACACAATCCTAACTCTAATCATAATTGTTCTGCCCTTAACCCCTTCCCTACCTCCTACTACCCCGGACCCAAAGCAAAACCAAACACGAGGCTTTATAAGAGTTTTCGCCCTGTCAGTCAAGTGATTTTTATTTGTTGTTTTTGATCTGTCTGTATCTGTTTGTGCCGTCCTGAAGAAGAGGCCATGCACCGAAACGTCGACTTCCTAAGTCTCGCTTAGCCAAGTTCTCTTTGTTGTACCTTTATTCGAGTTTGTGAAGCTCTGACCTCTCCTAAATGCGGTCGTAACTTTACACAAGCTAGCCCCCAGCCATAACTAATGCACTAGGCCCAGAGCGGTCGTAAAATTCTTTCCACGTCCTTGCGCGCAAGCTTTGATTGTGGTTAATTTTTTTTGCACACTACAGCTGTAAGTAAACAAATGCTTAGTTGGTTTATTCGTGCACGCATGTGAGTGTGACATGCCATAGTCATCCGCTTGGATTGCAGATATCCCTACGCCAGCCACGACAGTACGACGCGTGAGCGGCCATCGGGTTCTTCAAACGCTAGGAAACGTTTTCTCGCCTGTTTCAACGAAAACAGTTCCGGACTGTCAAGACTACAGAAAATCATCATGTACCTACAAGGCTTTCAGGACAGCTAAGGCATACAAGTCCTGTTCAAGAGGAGACTGAGTGTATTTCTGGCGTTTTCCAGATTGTCCATATTTTCTTGAACAGATGTACTAAATGGGTACCAAAGTCAAGCTTCAAAATCAGATAAGCTTTACTGATATTTTAGTGTGTGTGTGTGTGTGTGCACGCGCGGTTATGTATAATGTCAAATGGTGCATGTGATGAATGAAGCTACAGATATTTTTACTAGTGTCACCAGCGGAATTTTAAAAACAGTCAACGTCTCTGGGAAGCACATGAAAGCTTAGGGAAACTTCGACAATGTGTGAGGAGAATCAGCAAGCTTTTCGCCTGCTGTACTTCGAGGACGTTTGTGATCGACACAGATACGTGATACAAGGGAAAGAAAACGTGAGCAATAAAGTGGTTACAGGTTTGCTTGAAGGCCATGCTGTGTGAGGTGCATGAAAACTTTCAAATGGTGACTGAGATTTATGTGATTTGGGAGGCTGGCCCTGGACGAACCCACAGGTCAGACTCAATGGATCAAGCTGGACTTGAACCATGAGAAGTTTATACGAGAGCACTAGACGTGTTGTGGATTAAAGTGGAGAAAAATAGATGACTGTGGAAGACATTTTTATTGTTTGTAAAGCTTCGCAATGACCAGTACTGATTGTGAAAGAGTTGTTACAGTCAGAAACCCCTTCGCGAAGAAACGCATAACAAATCAGCTACAAGACCTTAAGGTCTGTCCCCCCCCCCCTGCCCTCCCCTGTAAATGCTCCTAAAAGACGCGACACGTTTACAAACAAGGGTGCCATGGAAACCACTGTGATTAAACAGATACCATACATCAGCAAAACATTACTTTATTTATGGTCATATCACTTTTGCGTTGTCCATCTATCCGTCTTTCTTTACTGTATTCATAAAATTTCCCGATAACTGTTTGATAAAATGTCTTGAAATTGTTTGATAAAATGTCTTGAAACTGTTTCATAAAATGTCTTGAAACTGTTTCATAAAATGTCTTGAAACTGTTTTTTTAAAAGAACATACAAATTGATAAATTATATATTTTTGCGTTATGTTTAAGCTTATGAAGTTTGTACAAGGGGGATTTTTGTTATGAATGTAATTGACCCAGAAATTCTGACATGTACTTAAAATTAACTGTTTTCTATCAGAAAGGAGAATTTAAAAATGCTTTTTCATATTCCCCAGCTCTGGCTCACATTTAAAGAGCCTAACAATGCACATCATTGATATGCTACCGTGATTACATATCGTCCAGACCCAAGCGCCTTATTAATAGGAATGAAACAGATTCTGTTTATGTGCTAATATATTGTAAACGTGACTATACTATATGTACGTGAACTCACAAACTGCAATAACTGATCATTTATATTTATATATTCACGTTTTAACCCTGTAAATATATTGAATATACAAGCAATAAATAAATTGACCTCTTAAACTGAGTCTTTCGCACCCAGCATTCTTCGTGGATGTGCGTCGGTAAATAGCTGTGTACAAGTGAAAAACGAAAAGGGGATCGGCAGATCTTTTATTTTTAAAACATCAGGTTAACTTGCTCCTCCTTTACACTCCCTCTTCCTGCTTATCCAGCCAAACATTTTTTTAAATATCCACCACAACGACATTTTTATTTTCGTCTATGATTTTTATTATTGTTTTTGTTGTTGTTCCCGCTCCCCTCTCTTGTTAGCGATAATGGAAACTTACAAATGTCCATTTAAACACTCTGTTTTCTTTACTTTCTTTTTCTGGAAGTGCCTTTATAAGAAAATGCACTCACTATTCTCTCATATAACAGTGACATGCTATTTTGTATTTGTTTATGAATCCGTTGTATTGTGAACTGCATAATCTCTATTTGGCCCGTAGACCGCCTCCTTGTAGCTGCCCTGCCAGAAGCCTGGCACTACAGGGAATACATTATTTTTGGGGGGTGGGGGTTGGAGGGTGGAATAAGGAATTGGGTAAAGTGTTATAGAATGTTTTTAAAAATCTCTTTATAGTCAATAAATTACAGCGATCTGAATTATTGTTAAACTCTTTTGCATGGAGAAACGCATATGAAATAAAAATAGTCAATCCAACCTGTGTAAAACGTATGGCGTTTGAAGGACTCGAATCTTTCATGATGTCTATGAAAGTGATCATGTATGGGGAATGTGGTCTTATTAATACTAGACCATGCTAACACTTATACTAGCAATTACCAGGCTGATGGCTTCTGTAAGAACCAGTGTAATGTTGGGAAATGGCTGTGGAGACTGAACATGAAGAGTGCATAATTTTTAATTCCAGGATATAATCGTTGTCCACTCCTCGATTTGAACTAGCAGCCTTCCACACACTAGTCCAGCGTTCTTCTAAAGAGATATACAACAGTCCTAGGCAGGTTCGTGTGTGCATACTGCATTCCTTCCAATCTAATTTATTTCCTCTTTTCCGTGCTAGCGAAATTTCCGACATAAATGCGAACAGTTAAAAGAGAATATATGAACAGGAAAGATGTTTCTGGTATTTCTTTGAATATGGGGGGATTTTCCCTCTTTTAGTGCCATTCATCTCACAAAACTTTTAAAAAAATAGAACTTAAAGATAAAGAATAAAATACATCGATGTTGTTTAAATGTTTAACCACTTAAACATTTACAAAGAAGTGTCTACAGCTCTTCCTCTATCCAACCATCCTCCCCTTTCTCCTTTTTTTCTCACTCACGCACTGCTGTGGAATTACTCTGTCATGTGTCTAGGGGTATTAAGGTTATGTGTTTCACTAGCCTGCTCGTTAATTAGAGTTACAACAACATAAATATGTGTCAAGAAGGGGGAACTAACCATGCGATCACTGCCTAATTTTTCGTCAATTTCCATACCGGCTCAAGCCCCCCACCCGCTTGCTTGTCACGCGCACAACTTAATAAAAAGAGGGCAGCGATAATATGCTATTTTATTTATTTTACAGTTACAACAGAATATTTCACTACACAATGAATAATGTTCCAATACACGTCTACCGACATGTAGATCAATCACTCGCACTCTCATATATTCATCCCAGCGACGATACACGTATTTACACGCATACGTTTTATATCAATTACCGTACCGATAACTTGCATCGGTGAACACAAGGAAAACTGTATCCTTTCCGAAGACAATTCTTTTGTCTTCCGTACTACGTGCTAAAAGCCACGCAGAAAATTACATCACGCCGACGTCTTAACAGTCAATAAGATCGATCGACGATCACAAGAGATAACCGTAAGTATTCTACAAATAACTAGTTCCTTTGGACAACCGACCAGTCAACAAGTTTGATGTATACTTTCTTCTAAGCCATTTCAATACCGACGTTCAAGACAACTATCTCTGAGTTACGATCGTGTCCTACTTTCCTACACTGTACCTAAACTCACTTTCACGATGTTGGATAGGAATGCCGCAGACGCCACGTCTCTCATTTCCTCAGTCTCAACACCGGTCCGAATACCCGAGTTCTTTTCCCGACTGACAAGAGTCACCCATGTGCAGCAGCCTGCTGGTTCTGTGTCCACGTCGCGGTAACGGTGGCACTCTTCTGTAGTAGCCACCCTAGAACCGTTAGGTGTATTCGGCATGCGAGGTTGGCACTCGGCTGCCTTTATAGCCCTGAACTCCGACTTGCAAGAAAACACTACCCGTTCGGGATGGTGGCCTGTGCTAAACTGAATATCTAAACACTGCGCTCTGTTTCTTGCATCTGTAAGACAAACGGATTCCCAAAACACACATGTAAACACATCACGTGCTGCTGTGAACGGACGATACAGCGAGATGTTTTATTTTCAGACTATATTTAGTTGACAGTTTCGGCTGAATTAATTTTGAATATTGTTCTGTTTGCGTTTTGAGTATTGTATAATTTTATGTTATGGGACGGGTGTTTACGCAAGATTTGCATTTTAACAGAAAGAGAATTTGTTCTGTGCAAAAAAAAAAAATTTTCAGTCTTTTGATCACATCGGAAAATCATTGTCAACCGTCAATGCTGCATATCCTTCGAGAACAAAGAAACATCAGAAAGGGTGCCGTTATCGGGGTGTAAATACATCACGCTGAACATAGAGTATATGAGTGTGAGCCATTCGGATTTTATACGTACAGCACTTGTAATTTTGAATAAGGGACTCGCAACGCAGTTTGGCAGTATGGCTATATCTACTCCACGCTCGTGTTCGTGTTCATGTTCATGTTCCTGATCGTGTTAATGTTTATGTTCATGTTCATGTTCCTGATCGTGTTAATGTTTATGTTCATGTTCATGATTGTGTTTATGTTTATGTTCATGTTAATGATCGTGTTAATGTTTATGTTCACGTTCATGTTCATGGTGGTGTTAATGTTTATGTTCATGTTCATGATGGTGTTAATGTTTATGTTCAGGTTCATGTTCATGATGGTGTTAATGTTTATGTTCAGGTTCATGTTCATGATGGTGTTAATGTTTATGTTCAGGTTCATGTTCATGATCGTGTTAATGTTTATGCTCACGTTCATGTTCATGATCGTGTTAATGTTTATGTTCACGCTCATGTTCATTAGGGGTTTCGGTCAGATATATACAAACACCCACAAACAGACGAGAGAGCGCACAAACGCGCGCGCACACACACAGAGATAGAGGACGGAAGGAGATACATGCATACTCGCACACAATGAGATTGAGTAGACACATAGGTGCACTTGTCTTCACTTACCTAATTTTCTACATGCTTATCTTCATATATATAGACACGTGCAACATGTACAGTGATCTCAAACAATACAAGTACACTGCCCTAGCCCGAAGTATGGATTTTGCGTAAAGAAATGTAAACCATACATAAAGTTCGCCTCGACACCGAAATGACTTAAAAGGTCGTGCTTGTTTTTTGTGCACATGACTGTTTTCGACGAGCGCTGGAAGAACTGGTAGAATGCGTTTGTAAACGGACGCTATTACTGATGTAACGTCTAAACCTCTGAGATAAACGTTTCTCACACCATTACAGTCGGACCATCTACAGCGCAGAGACGGGAAACGTCTTGAGTTCCGGCCTCGTTCATGCACTTGTACGTTTCGTCTGGATGTAGCTTCTTTTAATGTCAGGGGTTGTCGCCTGGTGCTTTGACGTCTGCACCGCCTTCACCTCCACTCCAGGTCATCTTCCAACATTTCTTTCCTTAATTCTTTCTCTAATTCTTTCTTTCTTCCTTTCTTCTCCTGCATATCCTCCTTCTGTGACACAGCATTCTTTGTTAAAGGGAAACTTAACCTTAGAAGTAACCTGTCTTGAATTGATGAATATTGATGTTGTGAGTCTTTTTAACCCTAAATTTCAAGCTACAAAAGAACTGTTCACTTACAATCCAGCTTTTAATGCCGCTCATCGGCCTTACATGGAAGCCGCCATG
>SMGT01008792.1:0-27633 GCA_004794575.1 Lanistes nyassanus | reverse complement strand
CTGGATTTGTAGAGCAGAACGGACAATGTCAATGCAAGGATGGATTTGTAGAGCAGAATGGACAATGTCATTGCAAGGATGGATTTGTAGAGCAGGACGGACAATGTCAATGCAAGGATGGATTTGTAGAGCAGAACGGACAATGTGTGGGTAAGGGTCATGCCGGCAGGGCGTGTATGTTTCTTTCTAGCAGGCTAAAAACTCACTCACTCACTCACTCACTCACTCACTCACTCACTCACTCACTCACTCACTCACTCACTCACTCACTCACTCACTCACTCACTCACTCACTCACTCACTCACTCACTCACTCACTCACTCACTCACTCACTCACTCACTCACTCACTCACTCACTCACTCACTGCAAGGAATTATGTACAATATTTTCGAAATCTTGAATTTGCATACGGCACCTGTTTTGCAAAGCCGCTGGTTAGAAAATACGTTTGCCTGTGAGTTGTTTTGATGACTGAACAATAAAGGACTATTTCTTTTCAGATGCAAACGAGTTTCAGTACGGTAAGAGACCTTTTCTGTTCACATTTTAACAGCTTTTAATTTAAACTTCAAGATTTTTTTTCGCCAAAGTAGGCATAGTTTTTGTACAATCAATTGATGGAAAATAGAATCGATGGTCAAATCCCTTTGGACTTGTCTACAGAAAACAGGTTTAGTGAAGGACGAAAGATGAACAATTCAATACATGAAAGTCTACTGCCTGTGTTTCCCGTAGCTCTGTATTTGTAACATATTGTTGCTTAATTTAGCTTTGTACCCGTACGGCTCGTCAAACAATGACACTCGGCTTCCTGGGGGAGATGACGAAGTTACACGTGTTGACGTCAGCGCCGGCTTTCCCTACTCAGACACAATTCACCATTTTTTCTATGTAAGCGTCCATTTTGTGTTTGTGTCAGAAACGTATTATTAAGTATAAAAAGTAAAGGTCCCATGACCTATTTTTAGGTCGAAGGAGAATGGGGCTGTATGAACCCCCACGTTTCTGTGGGCCGGCATCGTGAGGGAGTGCCCATCGCCTCTCCCTTTTAGCAGTACTGTTAAAGTGTGAAAGTGTCTAAAAGCGTAGTTTTTGTTGTTTAAACGGAGAACTGTTTTGTCTGGAGATCTATCTTAACGTTCATGACAGTTGAAGTACAGTGTATTGCTGCTCCATGCTTCTGTTTGCATGTCTGAATATAATCAAGTGACACTCTGTGTTACTCTTGTGTTTCATTAAATGTATTGTTCTTTCATCGACGGATTTAGAATAGTGCCATGTGCATTTATTTCGACGGAATTGTAAGCATGCTAAAATAAACATTGTAGAGATGGTAAATAAATTTTTTTCCTCTGGTGCGTAAAAACTGCCAGTGTATTAATAAAAAGTAGCATTGTGGGTTTTATTTATTTTTTTTTTTACATTTTTCAGCTTGGAATCAACGGTCTCATCACATTTGGGGATCAGAGAGACAGTGGAGTGACAACCCAGTTGTATAGCCACATCAGAATGTTCAGTCCTTATCAGGCAGACATCATAACGCAGGGTGGAAACGGAGGTAACTCGATCATCAACCTGTCTCATCTTTCGAGTTACCAACCTTCGTGTTACGAAATTAATTTTTACCAAGATCTTCATTTTCCCATCGCAGATTCAGCTTTGGAAGCGTTTCTTCCAAGTTAGGAACAGCAAACTTGATTATATCACGTTGGGAGAGGTTAAGGGCTAGAATACATTTCAGTGTGTTGGTTAATCTGATGCGTGTCCTCTGAAATAAGGGAGTGCTTCAATGCAAACCTCTGCAAAAAAACAAGCAGCCCTACTTGTACCAAGTAAACTCTTGTAGAGAGTTTGAAGTCATTGTCTGGGTCTTTCTTTATTGCCTCTCTTTTTAAAGACTGAACGCATACATTATTATCAATATGCTTTGCGCGGGTATGCAATGTTTGTAAGTTTAGTCTGAATACCCGAGATCTACCCTGTTCCTTGGTGGTGGATTCTGTCCTTATAATGATTTCCCAAGACCAAATGCCATAATCCCTGAAATTATTGTCTCTGTTTCTGCCAGACATCTGGTACAAAATCTATTCACGCCGGAACCAAGCTAGAGACGTCTTTGACAAGGCCGACAGAGAAGTGGTGGAGTTCATGGAGCTGAAGAAGTTTAAAGCCAAGTTCATTATCATAATCACGTGGGACAGAGTGTCTCATTACTCAAACCAGAACATTAGCGTGAGCAGTTTCTTTCTTAACTGTAAGGACTGTATTTAATGAATAATGTGAGACTTATGTAGCCATTTATTGGGTTCTGTCATGACGTCCGTAATGTCTGTGTGTCGGTGGCTATGTCTTTTCTATCTGATCTCTTCTCTCTCTCTATATATATATCCCCACTGTTCCTTCTCTCTATTCTCTCTCCTCTAGCTCCACAACCTCTCTCTCTTCCCCCCATCCCCCTCCATTTCCTTCATCTCTTATATTACTCCCTCGCTCGCTCGCTCGCACGCACGGACGGACCACCTGCGGTTGATGGTGATTTTCTCTTTTATAGATCTCTTTCCTGTCTGACAGAATCACCGAGTGACATTCCAAACAATTTTTGCGTCTGACGGCGAAATTTCGTACGCACTGGTGTACTACAAGAACGACTCCATGTTGTGGGATCCTCTGGTTACCAACAGAGTTGTCATGGGATACTCAGATGGTAAAAGCCGGCCAGACTCTGTCAGACAGTCACCTTTTTCCTACACCTCTACGGCCATCACTGGGATAGGGAATCTCCGGGGAAACACTGGTAAGCCTCTGTTGTCCATGTTGTTCAGGTAAACCGTCTGTTAGTCATATTGTTAAAGGACAGGGTAAATTTTCAGTTTGCCTTTACGCGTTTTGCTCTGCTGTTTAAGTAAAGCTAGTTACTTACACCTTAATTAGTAACCAAGGATGACAGCTGTACAACGTCAATGTCACGTCGTCAAAATTTCATGTCTAGTCATCAGAATACGTTTCTCTTAGAGAACTGTGCTAAACACGTTTTTTTATTTCATCATTCATTTTTCCGATTTGCTCATCCTTCCAAAATGAGGCTGATTAGGTAGACCACATTCCCTGCTGTTTACTTAACTAAAAAAAAGTCTCAAATTAGCTGTAACAATTAAACCTTGCTCATATCAATCTTTGCTAATATAAAGAATATGACTCACTAATATTCACAATTTGTAGTATTTGTAGGGTATTATTGTCCAGCAATTATCTTCTTAGTGTGTAGTCTAAGACTAGCTGAAATTTTTGAAATTTCCTTTCACGAATGTGTATTGAAGTCGATAATAAGCAAGAATTCGTCTAATTATAATACATCAGTTCTAAACCAATACGGTCTGTAATATTGCTTCAAACTTTGAATCACTGTCAAGCACTAAGTCGAGTGAATTGCCATGTAGCTGTAATGACACTGAGCCCTGGATCGTGTACTGAAAACCCTCTCTATATCTGTCACACGTATTTCCTGCATTTAGCACCTGCCTGTCCCATTTCAATACAGCAAAAGACAACATTGGTGCACTTTCTTTTATGTTTATATTTTTTCAGGAAGGAAGGGGACATGGGCGTACAAAGTGGGAGAGAAATTATCTCCAGATCAGATATGTGATGACTGGTACGAGACCCACCTCCCTAACATAAGTGATTACAATTCTCTCAACGACCGGATACCAGAATGCCCCTGTAATTTCAATCATCTTGGTCTGCGATGGACTTACAACAGAAACATACCAGAAGCCAGCGCTCAGTGCTACACTATAGAGTACTCCTCAGGCTGGAGGTTTTATCCTCATGGACGGGTATGAGATCCTATTACACTTTCTTCGTTGTGTCTGTGTGTGGATGTTAATAAACAACTTCTATGCGTACCCGTAAGTGCGTGTATGATCATGAACTTGTGACGTAATTGTACATGCGCTTGAGTGTATGTGTTCCTAACAAAGAAGAAAGGGTCTGTTTGAAGGACCAAGTGGACACTAAAACCATCTGTCGCGTAGACTTGGAGACCGCTGGGGCACCACTGTCGATTTGGCAATAAGTTTCCTCCATTTCTTTCTATCCTCTGCCAGTCTCTGCAAACGCTAGATCAGTCCAATCTTGGATGTTGTTTTCCATCGCAGCCTCTGTCTTCCTCACCTGCTTCCTCCCTGTACCACCTTGCAGAATGGTTTTGAATATATTGTGCCTGTTCTTCTCCAATGGTCTTTTTGGCTTCCGGCCGCAGTCTGTTGAGTATGATCTTCAACATAGCTTTGCCTGGGTGACTGATCAGGCTAATGGTGCTGTACCTCTGACGTAGTTGCAAGCTGCTTTTTGGGGCGACGTGACAATCATATTGAGTTCACGGTGTGGGCTATTCTCCTGTCTGCCAGGATTTGATACAGATTGTTGTAAATGCACTATTTTTTGTTTCCCCTTTCGTTTGGACCAAGTCTGCTAGTATGTCGTTTTCTCCGGCTAACTTCACTTCTCCTCCACTTCTTCGCGACGTGTACACCAAACTGGAAGAAGCAAATTAGAGTGTTTCTCTCAGAAGTACAAATGTGTTTTCCTTTCCCAGCAATTGATTTTGCGCCATGAAACCAGGATAAAACAATATCAGAGCTTTCAATTATCTTGTGTTATGAAGCATGTCAGCACCATGATGCCTTAAACAAAACTTTTCACGATGGAATTTCTGTGTTTCCCTAGGAGTGCTGCTATGTCTCGACAGCAGGTATGTGGACATTGGTACAAGACATGCCGTACGCAGGCAGTCTTCTGTGGTACAATCCAGTCTACACATGGAACTTGCCCCTCTACAAGGAACACGACCGAGACCCCCACGACGCCTGCTGCAGCCTGACCTCCACCATCGCCAGCTGCAGGAAGTACTACGAACTGCGGCCCAACAAGCTGTGCACATCGTCAGCCTCTTCCCCGGGTAAGTTTTCCAGAGTCTACTTCACTCGGACACTTATCCCATGGGACATAAAGTATTCAGCCGCACGAGATAACCCTTCAACTTATATATATTTATATTTTAAGTCACTGAAAATGCATATACACAATTAAGCGAGCATAAATACACATTGCGAGAAGCATACCTTTTGGTCTTTCTTAAAAGCATGCAAACGCAGATCCACTTACATATTCAACCGCCTGTTCAAAGATGCAGCAGGCATCATGCAAAATTTTACTTTTTTTTTTCACTTATTGAGTGAATCCTTTGTTTATTTGAACTTTTGAACTTTTATTTATTGTAAAGCTTTTAGCCCTGGGGGGGGGCTTTTAGCTTTGATAGCAACAGAAATACATAAAACAAAATCCATATCAAATACAAATAACAAACTGAGACAGCACTATAACAGGTGAACATTTACAACTTAAAGGTGGAATACTAAGTGAAAAGAGAGATAATTATACCAATAAATTTACACAAATTTGTCAGGGTCTTTTTTTATTTGCTATTCATAAGTTGATATAATTTGTGTGACTGGCGTGTAAAGTAATCTGAAATGAGCTTTTTGCGGTTGTGTAGTATAACTGGGTGACTGCAAGAAAACAAATAATGGGATTCATCCCCAATTTCATTTAGGTGACATAAATGACATATTCTTTCATCTCTGGCGGCATTATTATATCTCAGTTGTTGTACAGGTAATTTATGTGAGCTTGTTCTAAATTTCAGGAGTCTAGTTTTTAGAAAGGGAGACAAAAATAGCAGGTACTTTTCAAAATGAAAGTTATCTTTAAAAACTCGGTATGTACTACATAAGCTACTACCACACATATCTTGGTTCCATATCTGTACAAACTGATCTTTCATACGCTGTGTTATTATGCTCTTAAATTCCTTTAGGGAGTAACTACAACCAAATTTCCATACATAGGATAGCCCTAGTTTATCTAGAGAAGAATAAACAAAATCAAGCCATGGTAACTTGTACTCGTTATTATATAAGGCCGTACACAACCTAAGCATAAGTGCTGACATTTTTAGGAACCAAAACTGTTTTCCGTACATAGTTTAAACCAGAAGCAAAGTAGCCTGCACTTTGGGAAAATGGAAACTGGGAATACACCCAGTTCACCACGAACCATACATGTTGGGGTACTAGTTTTCACGTGTAACAACAGTTTTAAAAAACGAATCTGAACTTTATCACACATCTCCAAACATTCGAACGCCCAACATTCACAGCCGTAGAGTAAAACGGGTTTTACACACTTATCAAAAAGATCCAACTGAAGATCCAAAGGCAGGTCTACTTTTTTACATTTCTTAATAAGGGCAAACAAGGCCTTATTTGCCGAGATGCACTGCGCTTTGATGGCTTTCTGGAACCTATTGTTATAGTTGAAAATTGTCCCCAGGTATTTATATTCCCAGACAAACTCAACAGCAGCTCCATCAAAAAGGAAACGAGGGACTTTTCTAACCTTTCCACGTGAGAATATCATGGTTTTAGTTTTGTTGACACATTCAAACCATAAGTCTTGCAATAACAATGCAGTATATTCAGAGCTATCTGCGTGTCATGCTCAGTTTCTGCCAGTAAAATAGTATCATCAGCATATAAAAGCAAAAATAGGTGCATATAATTTTCAATATCCGTAAAGTTAAAGCTCAGAGCATAGTCACGTGGGAGACTCAACCCTTCCACATGGCCTGCGAGGTACAACTTTAAGTCGTTTAAGTAAAGGGAGAAAAGTATGGGGGACAGGTTTTCTCCATGTCGGACACCAACATTGGAGATAAAAAAGGGGGACAGACCTTGCTGAGTTTTGACACAGGATTTTGCCTTTTGGTACATGTCTTGGATAACAATAAGCACTCTGCCATTTATCCCAAGTTTCAGCAATTTCTCCCAGAGAGGATTTCTTTGTACACTGTCAAAGGCCCGCTTATAGTCGATGAACGTACAGAATAATCTTTTTTTATGCTGTAGATAAAAATTTATCAAACAGTACAAGGTAAAAGTGTGATCTACCGTTGAATTGTTTTTCCTAAAGCCAGCTTGTTCACTTCCTAACAGGTCATTGTCTTCCAAGAATGTGTATATTCTCGCGTTAAGTATGCTCGTAAAAAGTTTACCCATGCAGCTTAAAATGGTTATCCCCCTGTAGTTATCAACATTCAGTGTATCGCCTTTGCCCTTGAACAGTGGGCGAATCATGCCAATAGACCAGTCTTCTGGTATTTTCCCACATTTTAGAACAACGTTTCCCATGACGATCACTGTCGACCTTTTTTTTTTTTTGCTCTAATTAACAGGCTGGTCCTGGGGTGACCCCCACATACTCACCCTTGACGGTAAGGAATACACGTTCAACGGATGGGGGGAGTACGTCATGGTGAAACTCGATACGGCAGATGTGACCTTCGCCCTCCAAGCTCGTACAGAGAGAACTCAGACTGAGAATGGCTCCCTGACCGATGCCACTGTTTTCACTGCCTTCGCGATGGAGGAAAATGGCCACCGTGTGTTTGTTCGGCTGGATCCCAATGACAATCAGTGTAAGACTCTACACTTTGCCGTAAAATAAACACAATCATGTTTGGTGATAACAAAGCGAAAAGTAAAAAAAGACAACATCAACTTCTGGGGGCATTGCCCTTTCATCAGGATGACACAAAGAAAGTTCCTTTATTGTTTTACTACAAACAGCAGTCGCTCGTTTCTTTTCATTTCCCAAAACTTTTTAAAAATTCTCTTACCGCTTGTGACGAATTTAATAATCTGCTTGGGTTTTATATGATCACTAGTACAATTCAAATAAGTATCCCTTCCTATTGATTTGGGTGGTCTTGACATCCATATGTTCATTACTGAGAACCATCCAATGCCCCCATCAAATGTTTATTTGAGTTTTGTCCACTCTTTTGTTCTCTCAGCCCTCATCATCTACGCCAATGGCACGGATCACAGCCGGAACTTTAGACAGCAAGCGAACTATACCCTGCCAACAACTGAGTTCAGTCTGAGGAGGAGCAACAACAGTCTCATTGTTTTGTTTAGTGCATCTGGTACGTAGGGCCTAATATAAGCTAGTAACTGTCGTTTTTAACACTCTGCATATAAAAATCTCCCTTTCTGGGTCAGGTATCTAATGTGACATATTTGGGAGTGTTCTTTTTATTTTTTGGGGTTCTAGTTTTTGAAATTCCGTGCCCACGCCTCATCGTTGTGCTTCAGACGATGAGCCATTATGGATATTTTTAGACACCCTTCTATTGTGAAAATCTTTCTGAGGAAGTACAGTGTCTCTGTCTTTACATGTCATCTCTTCCCTTTCATTTAGTTTCCTCTTTAGCTTGGTTCTGCACATTTTTGTAGCATCCCATTTACCTATTCTACATTTTCTGTAATAATTTCTGTTCTTTGTGATCGTACTGCAGCTGGGCTGCAATAGCCAGGGAAAGTCAACTTTTAAAATCTTCCCCCAAAAAAAGGATATCGAATTGAGAAAACACAATGTGAGTAATATGGTTAATATCTGGAAGCGGGGAACGGATTGCCGAGTGGTTAAAGTGCTGGCCTTTGAACTCGAAGGCGATGCCATTCTCTGCACCACACTTCTCCCCAGCTGACACAGCCGGAATGTGTACCTACGTACACAGGGAAGATAAGGCGGCGAGGGATAGGAGACGGCCACTGTCCTACTAACTAACGAAAAAGCCCCCGAAAACCATTACTTTTACCTTTATATCCCGAAACGGGATTATTTGTATTTAGTCAATGGTTTCCTTAATCGTCAAGTATGTATTTAATCCTGAACGTGCAGGTATCGGTATTACGATAGCGCCAGGTGTACAAGCATTGGATATCTCTGTGGACGTACCAACCACGCACCGAAACAAAACTAAGGGGCTGCTGGGAAACTTTAACGGTGACCCGAAGGATGACTATGTCCTGCCCAATGGAACTGTGTTACCGGACAACATCAGTGATCGACAGAAGTTTTATAACTTCGGTTTTTACTGTAAGCTTGCGTGCTTGTTTGCTTTCATTCGTTCGTTCGTTCATTTCTTCCTTCCTTCTTTCCTTGCTTCGTTTCTTTCTTTCTTCCCCCCTCCCTCTTTCGTGCGTTCTTTCGTTCGTTCATTTTGGTCCGATTTCTTCTTCATTTTTCTCTTGTTCATTCCTTCTTTTACTTAGTGTTTTATTTTTTTAATTTCTTTTGTTAGTTCTTTTGTTCCTTCCCCTCTTATATTGTGCTTTCTTCTTTCAGACTTTCTTTTATTTATTCTTCCTCGGTTTGCTTGACCCTTTTGCTCTCTTGTCATTCATTGTATTCTTCTGTTTTTCTATCTTCTATCATCCTTCTTGTCTGAAATCAGTTCCAGGAGACGGAACAAACTAAAACTAATGTTTGTGAGACTAATGAGCTTAATTTTTCTGGAGACAAGTATAGCAGACGAGGACTAAACGTATACTTATGTGCAAAGGGAAGAAAAGGGTTCTCACCTCTTCCTGTATGTACCTGTGTGTACAGGGGCTATAGCGCCTGATGATTCGCTGTTCCTGTATGACCAACGCCTTGGTCCTGCCAACTACAGCCACCCGGACTTCCAGCCAATCTTCCTGGATGAGGTTAAACAGACAGAAAAGGACAAAGCCGCTACAGAGTGTGGTGGTCCTGACAAACTTGCCTGCATCTACGACTTTCTTGCGACTGGCAGTAAAGAGTTAGCCGCCGCCACAAAGAAATTCGAAGAAACAGCGTCTGTTGTTAACGCCGAAAACAGTGGGTGTAACCGGATGACTGTGACAAAGAAAATGTGATTTATAAAGAACAAATGAGGACTGAGCGCTTAAATTATCAAATTATCACTCCAGCAGGAAGTACTTGAAACGCTCAACATAACCGTATGCAGAAGCATGCGACCAAGGGAGCTTACCGTTCCAAACACGTAGCAAAGAGAGGGTCGAAAGAAAGGAACTTGGCAGATCCTCGAAAAAGATCTGCCATCCCTTTCTTTATAACGATGCTACGTGTTTGGGTACGGTAAGCTCCCTTGGTCGCATGCGTCTGCAAAATGTGATTTGTTAAGTAGAAATTTGGACAGAGACTGAGTGAAAGAAAGAAAAGAAATTTAAGAAAATAATCGGATAACTTTAAAAGAAATTGATGAGAGGGTCGTTTCTACAGCAAAGTGGAAAATCTCAAATAAGAACTTATATGTATACGCCTAGCTTTCAATTTTTTTGCTTTAATCATCATGACTTAAATAGCTGAACTATTAACCGGAATTTACAGTGTGCTTGTAATTAGATATTTAGAAATATATATATATATATATAAGATGTAAATATGCATTTATTTTATTTATTTTCGCTTATCATTCACTTATCATTTTAAGATAATTTTTGGCAATATATTAATGAAGATTATATTTTGTCTTTTACACAGGAAACACGGTGCCTGAGCTAAATAATTCGTACATGGTTAACGCGACACAAAATGTAGCTGTTTTTATAAATCTGATTGGAGCAGATAAAGACAATGACAGTATTACCTATCACCTTGCGGATAACACAGCTGGGGACGTGTCTGTTAACAAGACATCAGGTTTAGTCACATATAACCCGAAAGTTACAGAGCCGGCTTATCTCAGGTATGCACTTCTTATATAATTTATTAATTCATAGCTTTATTTTCGGACTGCAGGCTAGTCTTCAGTTTGGTAGAGGGTGCATTATGCGAGACTTATTTGACTTTTATTTCCTCTATTCTTTCCTTCATAAACTACAGAATTGATTCTGGTTCCTTCTTTCCATTATCTTCATTCTTCCTTTCTCTTTCGTCTTTCTTTCTTTTACTCCTTCTGCAATTGTTTTTGTTGTTATATCTTTCTTCCTCTATTTCGGTCTAGCTGTTTCGCTGACAAATATTGCTATTGTTTTTCTCTCCTTTCTTCCATTACACATTAGTTTGAGGTTTTCTTTTGTAATTTACCTTCAGTACCATAAAAAATGATGCGAAGCTAGTATTTTTAAACAAATAAAATTTTACCATCTCAATCAAATCTGCACGCCATTCTTTATCTAACAATACAAATTATCAGAAAATTCACTTGAACTCCAAATCAGAAATCACTGAAATCAGAAAAGTAAAAAAAAAGTTATGAAATCTTTAACATAAACAGTAAAGGAACGAGATTTGTATTCTTTAGATCTAACCATACACCCTTTTCCGCTCAGCGCAAATTCTGAAAGGGATTTCCTAAGCACCCAACTTTGACCCTGCGCTTTGTCACTTTTTAAAAAATTCTCTCATGTCTTAAAATAAAATATTTAATCATGGGAGTTAATTTTCCTTCTCCCAGTTTCTATGTCGTGGACACCAAGAAAGCTGCATCGCCTGCCATTGTTGTACCCGTGGTGTTCTGTGGAGACTGTTCTAATCAAGGTGTTTGTGACTTCAACAACTTGCGGAATGGTAGCACCACGACTTTCCAGATCGCTAGCTGTGTTTGCAGTCCTGCCTGGACTGGAGAGGACTGTGAGCAGGACCGTGACGCCTGTCTTGACAATCCGTGTTTCGTTGGTCAAAATTGCACGGACCTCACAGCAGCAGAACAAGGAAATTCCCCAATAGGCTATAACTGCAGCAGCTGTCCGACTGGTTATGAGGCAAGCGATACGACAAACAAATGCCAAGACGTTGACGAATGTCTCACTCCAAAGGTGTGTGAACAGAACTGCAGCAACACTGAGGGCAGCTTCGTGTGTTCTTGCAATGAGGGATATCGTCTTCATGTAGACTTAAAATCGTGCCTCGACATCAATGAATGCGCAGAACAAACACACAATTGCCAACAAATTTGTGTCAACTACCCAGGAGGTTTCAACTGTAGCTGTTATCCAGGCTATACGTATGAGAAACGAAACAATACTTGCATTCAGAACCCTCACACTGCGGTAAACTGTTCAAACTTTAACTGTAGTGGCGGCTGCAAAATGGTGGATGGTAATCCAGAATGTTTCTGCTTACAAGGCTACACACTGTCGAGTGACAACACAACTTGTATTGACACTGATGAGTGTGCGTTGAGTATATGCAGCCAAGGGTGCACCAACACACCTGGTAGTTTTGCCTGTACCTGCTACATTGGCTATCAGCTAGACTCTGACAGAACGGCGTGCAAGGACTGTCCCGCACTGCACTATGGGCCAGACTGTAGGCAGATGTGTAACTGTAATGGTCGCAATACAGGATGTGACAAGGTCACAGGCTGCATGTGCGAAACGGGGTGGAGGGGGACCTATTGCGAGCAGGATGTAAATGAGTGTCAGGAAACACCCAACATCTGTCGCAACGTCCGAGAAGTATGTGTCAACACGAACGGATCTTACAGGTGTGACTGCCAAACCGGGTACACCAGAGGGACATCGCAGACTTGCTCAGGTGTGTTAACCAACTACTTCTATAGCGATTTTTTTCTGCCCTCGATTGTCCGTACATGACTTTCATGGTCACATGGCGTTTCATACCAATCCCGGTGTATTTGCATTTCATATCAGTCACTGCTGCTTCCACCAGAGTGAAAGAAAAGTTACGTTTATCTTTAATTATTTAAAGAGGTGGAAATGATAGCAACTCACTTTAAAAATTCAGTTGATAGGAATACATCCTTCACAAATAACAAGAGTTTAAGTAGGTTAATGTTTAATCTCTTTTGCTTTATTTCAGACGTTAATGAATGTGATCCACTTTTCGACTTAAACAAATGTGGATCCCTCGAAGACTGTGTCAACACTGTTGGTTCTTTCTACTGTGCCTGTATGACTGGATACCAAAAGGATAGTGGAAATTCAAAATGCACGGGTATGGAAACTTTCCTCCTTTGCTGACATTCCTTTTTAAACGCAAACCGACAGATTTCTATTGACGATAAAGTGGTTTGATCTTATACAACATTTAAACCAAAAGTGTTATTGTTATCATTGCATTACTTTTCAACCATCCTGATTTTTCAGACATCAATGAGTGCAATGGCTCACATTTGTGTGAACACCACTGTATCAATACAGATGGTTCCTACAACTGTGAATGCAACTATGGTTACCGACTCAAACTTGATCGCCTCAGCTGTGCAGAAGGTCAGTGAACTCTTCACACATCGTCCTTGGTCGGCTTGCATTTGAGTTCTTAATTGCCCATCTATTCCTCAAGCTTGACAGGGCCAGCGGGTTCGACGACCGCTCTTAGGACAGGAAGGGGAGATACGAACAATCGTGCAACCCAACCGTGGGCGTCAAAGACTGTGAAACTAATAGGATAGAACCCAGGGCTTCTTTCATTTTGCAGTTACATAATAGGCGGCATGTAGTACAGTTTAGTTACTAACAGCAACAAAATACTAAGCAAAAGATTACAGGTGCTCTATCTAGTTTTTACATTTGTCCTGGTGTTTATATTATGCTCAGCTAAAAAAAACTTTCTACTTTCAGTGGAAGATCCGTGTAAGGATGAAGAGAATCTTCACTGCTCACAAGGGTGCACACTGCTAAACAACAACACAGCCGTCTGCTTCTGTAACAATGGCTACAGATTGGGACAGAACTTTCAGTCTTGTGATGGTAATGAAGATTTTGTATTTTTGTGTAAAACTTTGTATGCTGCACATTATTTATAACCATACGGTGATCAAACTCGCATAGCAGATTAATGCAACATTAAGCCTCACATAATTTAAGCATAGAAACAACACATTGCTGTACACAAGAAGAGCATTCTGAATTTGTTAATTGGGTCATTTGAAGTTTGACACAGTTTAGCATTTCTTCGCAGAAACTGACATTAAATTTAAAAATATTTCTTCATAGTTGCGCTCACCTTGGAAACACAAGTTTTAAGAAAAAAGTCTCAGGCATTCTACGTGCATATCTTTCAAGTATTTACGTCAGTCTTGTTACGTTCGTACCTGATATTTCCGGAGTAAAAGGTTAGACTGGCCCACGTCTTAAACAAGATTCACTTGTTCAGTTGTTTCAAACATCTGTCGTTAAACATGTGTTCTTTCGTGCATATTCCAGACATTGACGAATGCGCCACTCAGGACGGTGGTTGTACACACACATGTAAAAATACCCTGGGGAGTTTCGAGTGCTCCTGTCCGACTGGATTTATTATGGGCAATGACCGAAAAACGTGTTTAGGTAAGCAGTCACATCATCTTTGGTTACAGTTAAGCAAAAATTTTAAACTATATTACTCATCCACCTGTACTTGCTTACGTAAGAACTTGATAAAATGTTGTCACCACTGGGAGAATTTTTGTTGCTCTTGACGGGTCGTCTCCTCTGGTTGCTCATACGACCACCGTCAAGAGGTTGAAATATGCGTAGGTGGAAATATCCCTGTATTACTAAAACTAATTAATAGGGCTTCTCAAATATGTGTCCGAGGTCCCACCACCTACATTCTCCCATAAAGAACCACAAAACACCGCAATACAGTGAACACAAAAAAGAAGAATGTATTGTTGATATAAACAGCGAGTATTTACAACCAAGACAATATCTGATACAACTCGTTAAACTTTAGGCGTCCCGAAATTTCCTTCTGTTCGAGCTAGGTCTGCAATAACACGTAATACCACCCTACATCACCCGCTTTGCAATTAAACACAATGATAAACCACGTACCTTAACTCTTCTTTGCATATGACAAAAGAATGAGCACGTGCTGCACAACACTCACAGAACACAGCACTCGTTCCCGAATGCTTCTTACAGTCCGCACGACAGTCTGTACGTTGGAGCGCTCCTTCCTTGGATATGTTCACCAGTAGATACCCTGAAGACCTCTTGAACACTTCCACGTAACAGCAGACTTCAGTGCTGACGTTCACACACGCCACAGAGGATATGACGTTTTCTCAAGGCTGACACACAGCCCTTTGAGCTCACTCCTAGAGCTCGGTTACAGGCAGCCTCTCTTTAAGGCTCGATCTTCGCCCTCTGCTTCAGACCGTGGTCTGCCCGCGGTCTTCGGTCTCCCTCCTTTGCGTTCTGCAGTCCTCTCCCGCCCGGTTAGCGTAGGGGTTTCCCACAGCAGAGGAGCACGTGAAAGAGTGACGCACCATCTGGAAGGATCCAACACCCTCGCAGATTCCCTTGCGCTATGCAACTGGTCTACTCAAGACACGTGCCGTTGATACTAGACTTCTACACGTCCAGTAGAACGAAACACCTTAATTCTGCAGCAAGACTGAACCTATCAGTCTTTAGCAGACTTTACCACAAGACACGTACGTCTCGTCAAACCAGCTGATGATCTTCTCACTGGAGACTGGGCTACAGATGCTCTCCACGCAGGAGATTGGGCTAAAGATGGTTTGATTGTCTAAGCCAGTCCTTTTATTCTAAACTTTCGCTCATAAGTTCTTTCATTCCCACACACGTGGTCATGAAGATAATTACACACGTCAACCAATCAGGCCAGAGACAGCAGAAGCCACACCCCGCGTCAATTACAAGAACACGCCCCTAAGTGGACAACTCGAGTGGACATAGTTGCTCCCCCTCTGCCCTGGCGGTTTACACCTCTTGGCTACATCAAAGCCCCTGGTGCTCGATACTACGCATCAGCAGCTTCCTCCTGATGCGTAATTTCTCCCCTGTCCAACTAACCCACACCTGGCCAGTCTGACATCTGCTCTAGAGCTTAGGTCCGTTTCCAGCTGCGCCTCAGGGTGAGTAACACCTTGCCCCTTGCTTCTAGAGTCAGCACCCCTGATTCGAAGTGTGAACAGGAACCTAACCTGGGCTGGTGATGATGTGAGAGGCCAGATGGCGGGTTGAACAAAGGGATAATGGACCTTAATTAGACCCAGAGGGTCGAGGATGGGTCACACCTAGAATCTATGGTGTAATTTCCTTTACCCACCAGACCTCAACTGGTGACAGATGTCAAAGACGTATTCTGTAGCAGATTTCAATAACCTTTTTTAAAAAATCTAACAATAGTTTATAAGAAAAGTGTTAAGGATTTAAGATGTTTTACTTTGTCCTCTTTTGTTACTGTGTAGAATATGCATGATTTTCAAAGGGATGTGCCTACATTATCAGCAAAGACATTGATTTACAATCTGTCCAAAGTGTGTGGAACTGGGACGTACGGCGAGAACTGCGCCAACGACTGTGCCTGTGGTACTGGCGCCACCAGGTGTGACAGTGTCAGCGGTTGTGTCTGCACTTCTGGTTGGACAGGGAGCAAGTGTGACCTGGATGTTGACGAGTGTCAGACCCTGTCAGTAGTACAGGAATGCCAGAAAAAACATGCCACGTGTACCAATTTACAGGGTGGATACAGGTGTGATTGTGAAACAGGATACAAATGGAAAAACTTCAACGAGACTTGTGAAGGTAAGAAACACTAATGATTGGGAAATACAAAGTTGTTTCTCAAATAAAATTCATCCTCTTTTATTTGGCGGATTGATAGCAGACGGAAAACTCTTTTTATGTAAGTTTCAAAATATAAATGAATTTACTATTGATCAAGAACAAGGTATGATAACGACAGCAAGTGGTGTACGAGATTGACACAGATGTCTCACAGACGATTCTTCATAAAAGGAATATTGTGTCTTACAAGTTTTAAAAAGTGCTAACAGAGCTCAGAGAACCATTTAGCTTTAAACATCGTACTTAAACATTGTTTCTTCTCACTTGTTAAGCAAACGAATGTCCCTTTAAACAATATACGGTATTTATTCAACGGAATAAACAGCGACTGCGCTGCCATCAATCGGAAGACATAAACGTCTACGTCTCTTCAATTCACCAATCTCATTTTAACATTTTGTCCAGAAACTCTCTTTTAAATGATGGTTTAGAGAGATTTTGCGACTTACCAGCAAAAAGTCACTATACAAGCAAAATCTTGTTATAGTCTACTCGGCCGTCGAAATTCTTGTTTACATCACGAAGTGCATGCCAATAGTTATAGGCCTGTAAAAAATCAAGTCATAGACTACTTCTTAGATTTCTTTGCCTGTCTCTTGTACAGCTGTTCGGGAGCATCTCTGGGGAGTGTCCAGCAGTAGTCAGCCAGCATGGTAGTGGATCATTTTCCCTGGTATCTTTGTTCCATTGTTGAGATATCTTGATGAAAACGTTCGCCACTAACCATACCACAGTTTTCAGAAAAAGAAATCCAGATGGGAATGAAGGAAGTGGATCTTTAGAGACATATTGCAGCCAAGTTTCTGATACTGCAGCATGTCTTCTACTAGTTTCTTGTAGTTTTCTGCCCTAACATTCCCGAGAAAGTTTTAGACACTAGGCGAAAAGCATTCCATGCTTTTTTTCGCATCACCCTGCAGCAAGTTGTTGAATCAGTCATCTTTGAAGAGCTCTCGAATCTGAGGACCCACAAAACTCCCTCTTAAATCTTTGCCTCGCTGAGTCGAGGGAATTTTTCACTCAGGTATCGGAAATCTGGCGAAGTCCGGTCCATGGCTTTCACGAAGTTCTTCATCAAACCTAGTTTGATGTGAAGGGGTGGTAGCAGGATTTTGTGAGCCTCGACCAGAGCTGGGTGCTGGATATTCTTCTCTCCAGCTGCTACATTTTGTCTGCGAGTCCATTCCTTCCGCAAGTAGTTCAGCTCCCTTGTTCGGCTATCCCACTCACATAAGAAACACATGTATTTTGTATATCCCTCCTGCAGTCCCATTTAAAGGGCAACTGCCTTCAAATCATGACAGAGGTGCCAGCTGTACTTGTTATACTCAATGGAATTCAGTAGCTGTTTTAAGTTATCGTATGTCTCTTTCATGTGGACAGCATGCGCTACTGGAATAGAGTGAAGACGGTTTCCATTATGCAAAAGCACAGGCTTAAGACTCAGTTTCGAAGGGTCTACAAATAGTCTCCATTCTTGTGGGTCATGAGTGATTTCTAAGTCATTCATGAGGCCCTCAATATCGGAACAGAATACCAGATTACCTTCCTTTCTGAAGAAGGGCTCCAACTGCTGGTAGCGCTTTCGATATAAAGTAATTGTGACATCTTCTTCTAGAAGATTCCACTGTTGGAGTCTTGAACCTAACAATTCTACCTTGTTCTTGGATAAGTCCAAATCAAGAATCAGGTCATTTAGTTCTTCCTATGTTATTCTGTGTGGGGTTGATGACGCACAACAGTGAAAATCTGGATCACTGCATGCTGACGGACCAGGAGAAGAACAGGTCGGCTCACCCTCGTCCTCATCAGCTGAATCAAGAGAATATTCTGCTGGAGGTTCTGGAATAGAAAGTCCTACACCATGTGATATACTGGTCTCAATGCAGACGGAATGTTTGGGTAGACTATTCCAGACTTCTTTTGGTTCGTTATTCCGCCGGAAAGAGGAGGAACCAAGCAGAAGTAACAGTCATTTGTGTGGTTGCTTGGCTCTCTCCACACCGTTGCAATCAACTCTGGATGATGTGTGCATGATGGTATTATGCAATGTGATGCAATATTACATCATTCTAGGCTTATTTAGGATTTTGTTACAGCCCTACTGGATAAATTTACACGGTGAAACATAGAAAATCAACTATATGAAATATCTCTAAAACGAGAGCCAATAAAAAATTTTCATGGTCATATTCGTGATCAGCAGATTAGGACCTTTGGAAGTCCGCAACGATTTTAGTGTTGACCAGTGAATCTACGGACTAGGGACTTGTAAATGCATATCGAAGCGTAAACTTTCTGGCAAAACCTATCCCTGAGCAAACGTGGGCTGTTAAGCCGTGTGAGATGACTCTGGAAATGGGCGTGGCACCAGCACAGCGAAAGATGTGACGTCATTCGTGTGTCCCTTCTTCATCCACGTGCACGAGAGACTGATCAGCAGGTGCTTGTCTGGCCGTCGAAATATTTTAATAAACAGACTGCTGTGAACACGGTGGCATGACGGTTGACATGGATTTTGACAATTCTAGCTACAGACTCTTCTGCGCCTAACACTACGTGCAGTTAGAAAGTCCCCCTCCCCCTTCTCAGTGGAAGAATAATGGGACTTCATTTCTCCACTCAAGAGTCCTCAAAGAGAAGTCTAGTGGTCTCCCCAGGTCGTCATTTCTCCGTTTTCCCTTTGATTCCCTATCATCTCCCCACTCCCCCCAATGGTCACGCCAGCGTTTATATCCCTAACCTAAATGCCAAAAACTGTCAGTTGCCATTGGTCTGCACGTGCGGCTGTAATTGTCAGCTTTCCTCTCAGTGCCTCCAGTGGACAGTAAATGTTTTGGGGTATGCTGCGTCTGTTCATGGGTAACTGAGCGCCGGACGGCTCAAAATAGTGTTTCTAACATTTCATGCATGTCTGCCATATAGCCAGCATATTGTCTGGGGAGGGGGGAGGGGAAGGGAACTGGATAGCTCTGCAGATAGAGCTGAGGACTAATGTGTGGGAGATCGCTGATTTGAAACCAGGAGTGACCAAGGGGTTATATCCAGGAGTTAAACATTGTACATCCTAAGACATTAATGTCCACACTGGCCATCTTACTGAAGCTATCAGACTGGTGGTTCTTTCAGTGCATAGCTTAGTAACTGATCCAGTACCCCCAGCAGTGCGAAATCACTCGAGGTGTGAACACCATTCCTCCAAAATTACCTAACAACTATCTAAATCTTTAAGAACACGTTTAAAGCACTTACAAAAACTTTAACTGGAAAAGTGGTGTCGCACGAGCGCACTCACATAACCCAATTTTCTAGAATACCACGGGCAACGTACTTGTAGAAATTTCTGCTGGATCATATTGGGTTGAACAAGAATACTAACAAACAAGAAAGCTAACTGCGACTATCCTAAAACCCTTTTTTCCACAAAAACAAAGCGTGCTGTGTGTAATAAGTATGATAAATAAAAGTGACTGCTCTAGACCCAGTTCTGGGCAGCAGTGTGTTTGTGACAAGGAAGAAAAAACACAGTTTAATCATAAACTGTTATGTAAAGCAATATTATTTAATGTTAGCTAAGCCTTGTATTTTCTTCTCAGTGTGCAGTTCTGTACAATTTTTGTAAAGGTATAAATCAGCCATTCTGCATTCTTCCTTTGTACTCGTATACTGGTTTTATCTTGCTTTGTTGTCTGCTTGCTTACTTTGCTGCTTACTTGTTTGCTTGCTGGCTGGCTGGCTGGCTGGATAGCTGGATGGATGGTTGCTTGCTTGCTTGGTTTGTGGATTTGTTTGCTAATCTCTACAAGGACGCAGTCTTAACGTTTGATCTTCATGTTAGAGTTTGTAGCTTTGGATGTTCACTAGTAGTTATACTACAGCGTGGCCACACAAAAGCCTGCGTTGCCCACATGTGTATCAGAACATTTAACAATGCAAATTTATTATTGCGTTTTCTATTAACCAGCCTTTCGCTATACACGCATATACATTTCTTGTATTTATTGTATGTGTTATGTGTTGTATGTATTGTTATCACGTCTGCATACACGCAACACGTATGCACGAATCCGCAAAAGACGCGCATTTATTCTGTCTCTCCGCTGTTCAAACTGTAAGAAAGATATAGAAAAAGAGACATAATATGGGGGCAAAGATAAATATTGATGGAGTATGTGTCGAGAGTCTGTTTGCTATAATTCAACCTGTGTTTCAGATATCGACGAATGCCTCGCCTCTCCCTGCAGTCAGATCTGTGAAAACTTTCCCGGTGGTTATCGATGTCTGTGTTACCAAGGCTTTGTTCTTTCGCCAAATGGAACTTGCCAGGGTAAGTTAATCATGTAGAAATTATAAGAGTGTAAGCACTACTCTTTATTCGTTCTACCTGTCAGTCCGGCCGTCCATCCGTTTGTCTTCTGATGAAAGCAGAGTAAATAGACATTGTCGATGTTATTACGGGTATGTCAAGTTACCGATTCCGAATAGTTTGTTTACTTGAACACTTTATTCGCATTTTGACATGTTCAGCAGGCGACAAATACTAATTGAATATTTCTCCGAGTTTTCTGTTATGTTGTAGATGTAGACGAATGTGCTTTGCCCATCACAAACAGATGTCAACAGGAATGTATCAACACAGTAGGAAGCTACCGTTGTCACTGTAACCAGACAGGCTACGAACTTAACAATGACGGATACAGCTGTACAGGTAGTATGCTACCTGTGCTTACGCACGTAAATTTTATATAACAAAAATCGAAACCTTCATGATTAAGTCTAGATGAAGCTGTTATTCATTTTCATGCATTTCTGCACCTAAATAGACAAAAGGATACTAAAAGTACTGTTTACGAAATTCCAACCACAGAACAACCAAAGCAAACGTTTTTATTAAAATTCAGCATTTTTAGATTACTTTAACATGTAAACTCTTGCCTGCTTGACTAAACAGTTTTAAAGGTACTCCAACTTGCAATCTCTTGCAAAGTACCTTTTATTTTAAATACGTTGAGCGAAAACTTTTCACAGCATCAAGAAAACATGTTCGTGTAATCTAAAAGTACATGGTATATTTTCATATACTGGGCCCATTTGCGGCGTCAAGACCAGGATAAGCAGCTCAGAAAATAGGGTCTTTTCGTGACCCTGTCACCAGGGCTGGCATGCATGAGCGTTCATAGCTGCTTTTCCGATCATAAGGGTGGTCCTAAGGCCCATTCGCCCTCTGTATTTTATGTGCAACTTTACGTAGGAACAGGAGATAAGAATGCTCATGCAAGCCACCCCAGGATCAAACTTAGCTGTTATGGCATTCTATAGAGGTAGCTGCAGGAGCCTGAAAACGCAGAATCAAACACAGTTTATCACAGTATACACAATTATAACATACATCCACTGATAAATTATTTTTCAGAGACTACCAAATATGGAAAGTTTTCATCCTGTCTTGATAAATAGGGGAACTTGGCAATTTAGATCGATCGCAGTATGGTAACGCATTGATATCAGATAGTACCTGTCGGAGAACGTAAACATAAAACAAGTTAAAATGATCTACATGCTATGCATGCCTGTCGTTTGCGATTAAATTTTAATTGCTGAATGGTTTATTAAATTTTCCATAGCACGAATCAAATGTGATGAGAATACAACTTGTCCCAGTCTCAATGGAGGCTGCAGCGTCATCAACGGAACAGACACCTGCTTCTGTAACAGCGGTTTCGACTACAGTAATGCAACTAACAGCTGCACTGAGCAAGGTTTGTTGCTCATTTTAAAATGTTTTAAAAATTTCGCTTTTTCTGACTGAGCCAAGTGCAGACTAATTTTTATTCCATGCAGATAATTTAGACAGCTGACAATTTGGGTTTCCTAATTGCGTTCGAAAGGCTGGACAGCTCTTTAAATCAGTGCAATAGAATGCTAAGAGACACATAATCTTTAGGTCACATTTACAATTTCTGACACTGAATTAAGCGTTCTCTGTATCACATCCGCAGTTCATAGATATAATAAATTTCGCTTTAGAAAGGAACTAATGTTTACTAAAGAGATAGTGATTAGTTAACAGATCTGTCGGTAAATTATTTTTTTTCATTAACTTGTCCGATGTAAATAAAAAGAATGTGTATTTTGCCGCATATCTTAAATACTTTATTCTACTCAGTGTCAATCACATTGTTGTGTTCTCATTTTGCGTTTTGCTATCAGTCAAGAACTGGTGTGAACATGCTGGATGTGAACACAATTGCACTCAGACCACGGAAACTCCCCGATTCCAGTGTTTGTGCAGAGATGGTTACCTGCTGAACAACGATGGGAAAAACTGTAGACGTAAGCATTATTTTCAGTTTGGTAGCTGCATCTACCTAAGCCTTAAACGCGTTGAAGACACTATAATTTCTTGAGCTGTTACGTCTTGCATATGGAAAATTTCTTTTCAAAGATATTAAGCACATCAAGCACACTGTTTTTTATTTCCCGCTTAGTTGTTTGGGACATGAGACTGAGATCTGGAATGTACTTCTGTGGGTGTCAACAGCAGTGTAGTAAAGGCTTTAGGAAACTGTATTCTTTTAAACATTTATAAAAACGTTATTTAAAAAATAAAAACGAATAGGTCTTACTTGCAAGCCATGCGGTTTCTTCATTTCAGGAACTATAAAATCAGTTTTCTGGACTATTTCATTTCAGACACTCAATTGTAATCGAAAACATAGGCCTACCAATACTGGATATGAATCAAATGTCCCATTTCCTTCCATCAAAGTGCCTCCCATCTGGTCTGGATGTTTCCATTCACTACTGTGTTGTCTTTCCCCTTTCCCCATTCCCTCTCATTCTAGTATTGAAGTACAAGTTTTAAGTGTGTTTGCTGGTATTCCACCTACCCTTCTCTGCGTTTATCGTTATTATCTTGAAAATCCGTTCATGTTTGAGAGCATGCTGTCAGATTGTTCCCGACATTCTCCCTGACTCAGTCCACTACCACTTTAATGTCATTTGTTTTAATGCTTTTCATTAGCTTGTGCGGTCGGAACATACGGCCGAAACTGCTCTTCGACGTGCACGTGTGCCCCCCAGAATACTGTCAACTGCAGCAACACCGACGGTAGCTGCGCGTGCAAAGTGGGGTGGAGAGGAACTAACTGCGACCAGGATGTGGACGAGTGTGCAGAGCGCCCACCACCATCTTGTGTCGCCAACTCCAACTGTGTCAACACCAACGGCAGTTATCTCTGTGTGTGCAACGCTGGCTATCACAAAATAGCAGACGGAAATTGCACAGGTAACTCTCTATAACTTAAGCTTATGTATTGGGTCCCAACGGACTTTTAATCTGTGTCAAAGTCTTGTGCATGACTCATCTGTTTTACTGTTGCTCAATGTTTATAACATAATTCTAACATAATAAAATAATTCTATGTTCAAGCCTCAGCCTAACTCTTGTGCTGGTTAAGCAAGGCTTAAGATCAAAACTAATTTAGCCGGGAAGATACTCCACACCTGGCATGCTGCTTAGTGACTGGAGAAAATAGGTGTAGTCTTAGATACAGATATCTTGAGACAGACGACCACTGATGGTAGCCAGAGAACCACGACAGGCGAGAAAGGTGCTAATTTAGATGAATTGACCTACCTGTCAGTTTGTCAGGAAGTCAGCATCTACAATTATTGAAATCAGGCTATATGCAGGGGTGAAAGGTCACGCCAAGAACATCGTCCATAGGTGTGATGATGTTGATGACTGATTACATTGATCTTGGTTTAAAGGGAATTGCATCAGGAATTATGCCATGTCCGAAAACAGGTCAGAGATACCTGTAATTTGATAGTTAATCCATGCTGTTAGAAGTAGGTTGAGTTGGGCATTATCACCGACTAACCATGCCGAATGGCCAACATGTCTCTGTCATGTTTGATCAATCAGTGTAATGGAATATTCGAGACACTTTGTGATTGGATGACGGTCGAAAGGAGTAAATCCTCAACTGTACAAATGTCATGTTGTATGAAATGGAAATATTGTCTTTGCATCCTTCCATCCCTGAGTCCTTTCTAGTTGTTGGTTCTTTGTGGTTTCATTTGGCCTTTTGGATCGCCTTGCACCTCAGTGTGGTGCTTGAGGTTCAGATATAGGCCTCTTTTGAGGAGAAAGGGAATTGTAGCCTGTTTTTTTGGCTATACTCATAGCATTGTAAAACAAACAAAAGGACCTACTAAAGAAATTTGTATATGATTCATTGCTGAAATGTTCTCTACCTACCCAACTTACCAAACATCGAGCGTCATTTGCCACTGTGGCTGAAGATGCAGCAAAGTGGCTCAAAACATGTCAACTCATAAAATTGTTGACCATGCCTGTTACCTGATTTGAGAAGATCCATTTAGAACGAACAGTTACTCTTCATGAAAAAAGGTTACTTACTGAGACAAAACAAAACTCTCCGTGCAAAAAATGTCGGAACTCAGGTTGTCCAAGGCCACAGACATGCAAGACCCAAAGGTTACCAAGGAAGGGCAAGGCCACATTGTCTGGGAATAAAGAAAGTGTTATAATGACCTTCCAAGGGGTTTAAACAGTTCGTGAGTAAACCATGTCAAGGTTGCCAAGATGACGGATATTTTGAGGGAGTTGGGGTTTGAGTGTATAGACCATCCCGACTACTCATCGGCGGAGCAGTATTTCAGTGACCAGATATCAGAATTTTGAAAGAGTTGTAGAACCATGCAACGCACAAGTCCAAAGGTTTCCACCACAGGCATGTTTAAAGGTCACAGCATTTTATTTAACAGTACGACGCACAACGCAGTGGCGTGATTGTTTACATTAAGTTGATACTCTATCTACCTAGAGTTACGTCCCATCAAAGTCTACCTTCTCCCTCTGTCTCCTCTCTTTATCGATGTATACTTCTCCTTATCCATCTCCATCTCCATCTCCATCTCTCCCAAATGGTCTTACCAAGGGTTATAATTATATCTAACCAAGATGTCAAAAGTCGAATTCTTGTGGTCTGCTTATGTGGCTGTGATTGACAACTATGGTCTCGGTGATTTCTTTGGACAGTAAATGTTTTGGATTAAAGTGTGTCTGCACATGGGCAACTGAGTGCCGGGCGGCTCCTATATGACAATTCCTATATGCCTACTGTGCAATCAGTCTGTTGAGTGAGTTAGAGGTCTATTCCCAGGCCTGTCTTACGTGGAAAGTTCTATACTAATCCGCACCGTATCTGCCTCACTAAATGACATGCATACTACCTACAGTCTGACAAGCATTTTGTTATAAGGTTACGGAAACTTCAGACACGATGTGCCAAGCGTGTTGAACTTCCCGGTGAATATGTAGAACAACTTGTAAGTGTCATGGCTCCCTGTAATTTCCCTCTTTGTCAGGGAGAGAAGTTCTCACCATCCTTTCGTAAATTCTCATTTAAAATGTATGCTCTACCATGAAAAGTAATCATGGCAATAAGGCGTACAGAAATCACAGAATATAAAAGAGGCTTTAGTCTATCTGAAAGTATCAAAATACTTAACTCTGGGTGGAGCAAGATCCTCTCAGTGTGTCATTATCTTGACGTTGCCTGTGTCTGAGTTATCACGTTAAAAGTAAAATAAATATACCGAGTAGAAAAGATAGGTTACCAATACATAATAGGAATCAAATATCCCATTTCTTTCCATCAAAATCCCCTCTCTTTGGTATGGAGCTTTTTAATCGGAGTATGCACACGTATGATGTCTTTCCCCTTCCCCCTTTCCCCATTCCCTCTATTCTCTTTTCACTCTTCTTTTCTCTTCGTTTGTTCACTGTATGCGCAAGCTTGTGCGAGAAGAACAGACACAGGAGTGGATCGAGAGACATAGAGTGTAGCATTGAAGTACAGGTTTTAAGTTTGTCTTGTTGCTATATAAGGAAACGTTCTTGCCATGGTGCTAGTATGAATTAAGCCAGCAAACTTGCTTCTTCGGCACATTTACGTGGCTTGTTTTTTTCAGAATGTACAGGGAACAGCTATGGAGTTAACTGTGGCAGTACATGTCAGTGCAATGTCACAAACACTGTGTCATGTCACCACCTCACTGGCAACTGTACCTGTAAACAAGGATGGACTGGACCTACTTGTGATGACGATGTAGACGAATGTTCCATCAATACACACAACTGTTCCGGACAGCATGAAGTCTGTATCAACACCATTGGCGGCTTTGACTGTGTGTGCGATAAGGGCTATCAGCACAATGCATCCACTATTTGTGTCGGTACGTCAACTTTTCTTTCTCTATCCTTCCTTCACACAATTAGCTTCTTTTCGTTTTTTGTCGCTTCATCTCCAAACCTTTATCTTTGAGAAAATATTCTTTCATTGCCGATATGTGTATATCATTAAATTTACAAAATAAAAAATTTAGAATTTACTTGACTTCAGTCCTCAACGGTTAGTATTTATGAATTCATAAATTTTGTTTAAATCTGCTTTATTTAATTTTTTAATCTCAATCTTGTTTTCTCTTTCCCTTGGGATCACTTAGCCCAATATACCCTTCAAGCGACTCATTAAACCATGCTGCAGTAAGCATCATGTTAAATAGGCACTCAATAATCACAGAGTATGAAAGAGTCTTTAGTCTATCTGAAAGTATCAAAATACTTACATCTGGGCGGAGCAAGATCCTCTAAGTGTGTGGGACATTGGCATTATCTCAGTAATCTCTCTTTCAACGTCAGTGTCGTTATCTCGACGTTGCCTGTGTCTGAGTTATCACGTTAAAAGTAAAATAAATATACCGAGTAGAAAAGATAGGTTACCAATACATAATAGGAATCAAATATCCCTTTTCCTTCCATCAAAATCCCCTCTCATTGGTCTGGACGTTTTAATCGGAGTATGCACACGTATGCTGTCTTTCCCCTTTCTCCATTCCCTCTATTCTCTTCTCATTCTTCTTTTTCCTTCGTCGTTTGTTCACTGTATGCGCAAGCATGTACGAGAAGAACAGACACAGGAGTGGATCGAGAGACATAGAGTGTAGCATTGAAGTACAGGTTTTAAGTTTGTCTTGGTGCTGTATAAGGAAACGTTCTTGCAATGGTGCTAGTATGAATTAAAGCCAGCAAACTTGCTTGTTCGGCACATTTACGTGGCTTGGTTTATTCAGAATGTACAGGGAACACCTATGGAGTT
>SMGT01008791.1:188732-224053 GCA_004794575.1 Lanistes nyassanus | reverse complement strand
CCCCCCCCCCCCGTGCATAGCTCGGACCCTGTGTGCATCGTCTGTACGAAGTGTTTGGTCTGTGCAGGTGTACCCCCGCCTCAGGCAGCAGTCGTCGTTGTCGTCATGTTGACTGTTATCTTCTTCATTATCGCTGTTGTTCTCGCCACTCTCATTTGTGAGTTCACACCACACAGATGTCTGTTTACACAACATAGACGCGCACACACACACACACAGACAACGTTTTTACGTGTCCACGTAACTCATAACAAAGATAAGCACACAAACACACAGGAATGCAGACACGGTGACAGACCCGTATACACTATGCTAGACAGACACGGAGACAGACCCGTATACATTATATGTAAAACAAGGGAACTGTACCAAGCTAGAAAGGGACAAAGACGAAGATAATCTACATGTTTCGGGGCACTACCCCTTCATCAGGACGACACAAAAACGACGACAAAACGAAAAGGAAAAAGACTTATCTGCAGTAGATGTTGTGTACTGCAGATAAGTCTTTTGGGCTTATCCTCTTAGCGGCAGTCACTTGTTTTTCTCGTATACACTATGCTAGAGAGACACGGGGACAGACCCGTATACACTATGCTAGAGAGACACGGGGACAGACCCGTATACACTATGCTAGAGAGACACGGGGACAGACCCGTATACACTATGCTAGAGAGACACGGGGACAGACCCGTATACACTATGCTAGAGAGACACGGGGACAGACCCGTATAAACTATGCTAGAGAGACACGGGGACAGACCCGTATACACTATGCTAGAGAGACACGGGGACAGACCCGTATACACTATGCTAGAGAGACACGGGGACAGACCCGTATACACTATGCTAGAGAGACAAGGGGACAGACCCGTATACACTATGCTAGAGAGACACGGGGACAGACCCGTATACACTATGCTAGAGAGACACGGGGACAGACCCGTATACACTATGCTAGAGAGACACGGGGACAGACCCGTATACACTATGCTAGACAGACACGGGGACAGACCCGTATACACTATGCTAGACAGACACGGTGATAGACCCGTATACACTATGCTAGACAGACAAGGGGAGAGTATAAGAACTGGCGAGAGATAGAAAAAAAGACATAGAGCGAGAGTTGTGACAGACGTGCAGACAGACTCAGAAATGTATGTTCCTCCTTACAGACAAGAGCGGCCACGCCTCAACCCCGTGTCACGTGGCGGTCACGTGCTTGAGCCAGACGCCTGGCCAGCCTCAGGTAGAAGACAGTGTGACCGCCACACTGCGGGTCAACTCGGGCAGTCGACACAACTTCCCTCACCTGCCGCCACCCGCCACCCCAGCACCCCTTGCACCCTGTAAAAGTCACGTGATGGACTACCAGCAGCCCTTGTCAGGTGTGTGGGGTGTGGGAGGGGGAGTGAAGATGGAATGTTTTGTTGAGTGAGACTGAAATAATCACACTTCCGTTGTGAGCTGCGCTCGTCACGTGCTGAGTGCGTGTATGCAAGCAGTGGCTGAGCGGACACGCCATTTCCTAGTAATGCTAGTGCTGTTATGTTATGCTGCGTTCACACCCCACGACTTATACTCGAGCAGGTCGTTTGAAAGCACAAGGTATAACCCAGCTGCATGCAGTACACACTTCAAATTCGTGTAACGTCCATGAAGTATTTCTCTCGCACAAACTTTGTGAAATTTTAGTGAAAATATCTGTCTATTCGATCAGACTTTTAAAAATATATTTTGTCGCTGGATAGACAAGCTTTTGTAGTAGAGCCTTATATTTGTCGCACTACAAAGAAACTAACTGACAACGCGACTAAACTGACCCGCATCACATTTGAACTCCTCCCACACAATTCAGTTTTGGCAGACAACAGTTCAATTTACCTGGCTCTCCCCACCTTGCCTTGAGTGCAGGTGCTGGCAATCTGGGTGATGTGGCAGTGTCAGACTTCCTGGAACCAAGCGGGTAGGAGCACTTCAGACAAACAGCCCGCCACCCCACGTGATCAGCAGAACTCCAGGCAAAACGTGGACGGCAACATGATGGACGATAACAACAGTGTGCTGCCCACTTCCAACAGACTGCCAGCCGTCTGCTCAGGCTCTACATCGTTGACACCTTTGCGAGAATTGCTTCATGGCTCTGTTCTATTTTGTGGCGAGGTTTGCCGCGTTGCCAAGTGTGTAACCAACCGCAAGTGTCGAGCGGAGTCACCTTGTCAGGTCACGTGCTAGCGCTAGGCAGTGCGAACTGGACTTGTGAGTAGATCTTTGCCAGCTTGTGGCTACCTGTGAGGACAGCGCATGGAAATGTTTGCTCAAATAGGTCATTTCTTGTTTTAAGTAGTATTGACATTGCTATGAGTCACCAACCCTTCTTTGTCAACAAGCACAGACACCATACATGCAGAAAGGGTTGAGTCTCAAAGAAATTCAGAATTACAGCATTTTCTTAAAGTGAACCAGTAAGTGCTTCGGGACTCGAGAAGGGTTCGTTGGGTTGCCAAGAATCAATTGTGCTCCAAGAAAACGTCTCTGTTGCCATCTTGTCTAGAGGAGACGAGCTTGTGTAGCATTCTGTATCATCTGTACATATAAGTATAAATTGTGTGTCCCTGTACTGCGGTCATGGACGATTCGCTGTTTGATCTCATTTCCACTTTGTCCAGAACTCCCCCCCCCTCTATCCGGAACACCTACACCATCTCATCGACCTCTGTCACTGTCCTTGACCTCACCTTCACTCTAGGGACCATCATGTCTACACCACTGTCCACTACAAACCCACTCCCCCCCACCCCCCACCCCCACCTACTTGGCCTTCCAACTGCCGCTCCAACTGCCACCTACTGTCTACGTCTGATCCCCGTTTTCCATGCACCACCACTTCTGGGGTCTCGCAGGTAAACACCTCCATGACCCAGTTCATACAGTAAGGGCGCCTCCCCCTGCTGGCACCACCCCTTGCAATACCCCCCATTGCCACACCTGCCCAGATCCTTATCCCACCACAACCCTACACACACCCAACACCACTTCACCATCACACGTCATTTCACCTGCACCAGTAGGAACATCATTTATGTCATCTCACGCACCATCTGTCCTCACACACTCTACACTGGGGAAACAGAACGCACACTCAATGGGAGATTCAGAGAACATCTAGCGGACACCGAACACCGCAGAAACACACCAGCAGCACAACATGTCCACAGCCCTTTCCACACCACAGACACACCAGCAGCACAACATGTCCACAGCCCTTTCCACACCACAGACACACCAGCAGCACAACATGTCCACAGCCCTTTCCTCAACACAGACACACCAGCAGCACAACATGTCCACAGCCCTTTCCACACCACAGACCACCTGAAAGTCTGTGTGATTTGGCAAATGAAAGGTGAAGCCATAGATCGAAGAAATATGGAATCCTATTTCTTATCCAGATTTGGCGCGTAAGTTCCCCGTGGCCTGAACCTCAAAGACTAACAACCTGCCGCCTCCACTCCCCCAGCCTCTGTCTTTACCCCCTCCCTCGCTACTGTTATTGTTATATCTAATTTATTAATTTATATATATATATTTTATTTATTATATATCTATAAACTCGTTCTTTACCGTTCTTCCATCCCTCCCCCCCCCCACTTCTTGTTTGGACCGCCCTTTGACCCCGTCTTGGCCACCATTTTGTCCGCCATCTTGACCACCATTGTCAGTTACCTTAAGCTGTTTCTCCTTCTCCACCCACATCAGATACTGTTCACAGGTAATACTCTCGATGTTTGTGTTTTCTTTTTGTCCTTGTCCTGTAGAATGGCCAATGCCCCGAAACGTTGGCTGTTTTTTGTCCTTTTACTTGGTTCAGATGATCTGTTTTCCTATCATTTCCCAGCGCCATTACAGGCCCACAGGGAACGACGACAAAGTTCACACAGTCGACAGCACGGGACGCCTTCGAGATTCGATTCGATTTGAAACTAACACAACGATCCGATTCAATTCTGAAATCTAAAACGTTCTTCTACAATTTCTAATCAGACCTGATGTTGTCAATTAGATTTATAAGATCCGTGAGCAGCGCGTAGAATGAACTGTTTCCGCAACTTAGTGTTTTACTTGGGGGGGGGGGAGAGATGGCGGGGCGGAGCGGTGGAGTGGTGTCACGTTGTCACTGCACCACGAAATATGTCACGTAGCTGCGAACACGACACCACACAGTACAGATCGTGTCACACCATGCGCACGTCCAGGACTTTTCGCAACAGGCGCGGGATTGGCCGTCAAAGTATTTTATTAAAAATATCCCCGTCTTCGCCCTGGCGTGATGGTTGACAAACAGATCTGCTTACGAAGTTGGCCCTACACGATCATATTAACAATAATCCCTCCTCCTATACCCTGCCGACATTTCCAAGCCGTGAACTTCCAGCTCCCTCCAATTTCCGATGACTCGAATCTCTGTGTCCTCCAAGTCTTTCCCCGTCCTCCCTGGAAATACCGGGGTTTATATACCTAACCTTAATGTTAAGGTTGAAATTCCCATGGCCTACACACGTGACTGATTGCCAGCTGTTCTCAGAGTGACTTCTGTGGACAGTGAATGTTTTGAATTATGCTGTCCGCACGTGGGTGACCGAGTGCTGGGTGGCTCCAAACAACCGTCAGCTTGACGTCACATCTGGAACAGCAGACGACCACTGACGTCAGTTTAATCCACTACAGAATATCTTTTGAACGAAAACTGTTCAGAAACTATCGAAATATGCTCGTTGTCACGTGTTGGGGTCTGGTGGGTCAAGGAGATTGCACCATAGATTCCAGGTGTGACCTATCCTTGACTCTCCGGCCCTAATTAAGGTCCATTATTCCTTGTTCAAGCCGCCGTCTAGCCGCTCACGTCATCACCAGCTCAGGTTCTGTCCCTGTTCACACTTAGGATCGGGGGTGCTGGCCCTAGAAGCAAGGGGCAAGGTGTTACTTACCCTAGGGCACAGCTGGGGAGCGACTAGTGCAGGTGTCAGGCTGATCAGGTGTGCTTTAGTTTGTTCAGGGGAGGATTACGTAGCTGGAGGAATCCAGTGACGCGTAGTATCGAGCATCAAGAGCTTTGATGTAGCCGATAGGTGTAAACGACCAGGAAGGGGAGGGGGTAGTTGTGTCCACACTAGGTGTCCACTTAGGGGCGTGTTCTACTAGTTGGGTTAGGGTTAGGGTTAGGGTTAGGGTAAACCTCTGTAAACCCTAACCCTAACCCTAGCTGACACGGGGTGTGGCTTCTACTGTCTCTGACCTGATTGGTTGATACATGTAACCGCCTTGTTGACCACGTGCTTGTGAATGAAAGAATCTATGGACGAAAGTTGAGAATAAAAGGACTGGTTTAGACAGTCAAATCATCTTCTGCCCAAAACATCCTGCGAGAGAACGTCTTCTGCGCAAGTATCCTGTGAGAGGACATCTTCAGCCAAATCTACAGTGAGGGCACTGTTAGCCTGAACTCCTGTGAAGAAAAGATGCTGTGGTGAGACGTACGTGTCTTGTGGTACAAGTCTGCTGAAGGCTGAAGGGTTCAGCTGCAGAATTGAGGTGTCTCGTTCTGCTAGACGTGTGGAAGTCTAGCAGCGACAGCACGTGGCTTGAGTAGACCAGTTGCATAACGCAAGGGACTCTGCGAGGTTGTGTTATACCTCCAGACGTGCTCCTCTGCTGTGGGAAACCTCTACGCTGACCGGGCGGGAGAGGACTGCAGAACGTAAAGGAGGGAGACCAAAGACCGCGGATAAGACAACCGTCTGAAGCAGGGGGCGAAAGTCCATCCTTACAAGGAGGCTGCCTGTAACCGAGCTCTTGGGGTGAGCTCAAGGGGCTGGGTGTCAGCCTTTGGAAAACGTCATATCCTCTGTGGCGTGTGTGATCGTCAGCATCTAAGTCTGCTGTTACGTGGAGGTGTTCGAGAGGTCTTCAGGGTATCTACTGGTGAACATATCCAAGGAAGGAGCGCTCCAACGTACAGACTGTCGTGCGGACTGTAAGAAGCATTCGGGAACGAGTGTTGTGTTCTGTGAGTGTCGTGCATCACGTGGTCATTCTTTTCTCGTAAGCAAAGGCGAGATTAAGGTACGTGGTTTGTCATTGTGTTTAATGGCGAGGCGGGTGATGTAGGGTGGTATTAGATGTTATTGTAGACCTAGCTCGAACAGAAGGAAATTGCGGGAGCCCTAGAGTTGAAACGAGTTGTAACAGATATTGTCTTGATTGTAAATACTCGCTGTTTCTATCAACAATACATTCTTCTTTTTTGTGTTCACTGTATTACGGTCTTTTGTTGTTCTTTATGGGAGACTGTAGGTGGTGGGGGCTCGGAATCATATTAATTAACTTTAGTAATCCAGTGATAGTTCCACCTACGCATATGTCACACTCTTGACGGTGGTCGTGAGAGCGAGAATAGGAGACGACCCGTCAAGAGCAAAAAAGAAATCTCCCAAGTTGTGACACTCGTTCTATATCCTCTGTGAGTCCCCATGCTCGTTCTATATCCTCTGTGAGTACCCATGCTCGTTCTATATCCTCTGTGAGTACCCATGCTTGACAGCCGGATAGCTTACCGCTGAAGACAGGTTCTGAACACTCTCACTTTAGTTTGTAGGCTTAGGGTCTTGCGGCTCCATGCCTTGTCCATACCTTTGTCATATCGTGTCCACTTCTTTCACCATTGTCACCGCCTTGACTATTCGTGTGACTACTTCCTTTTTGCAGTCCAGGTCACAGGTTATATTACATCCAAAATAGACCAATTGTTCTATACTTTTCCAGTTCTTTTTCATCCACAGAAAATGTCTTTGCGGGTTCCTTTTTACCAAAGACCATTACTTCTGTTTTCTGTGTGTCCAAATGTAGTCCGTGACCTTCGTCACTCAGCGCCCGTGTCACACACTCCGGCCGTTGATCGTCTTCGTCCATCAGATCGACATCATCAGCAAGTAGCAGGTCACTGATTTCACTCCGTTCACGCGTACCCCAGCATCTTCTGCGTTCAGCTTGTCCATAGCTCTCTCCAGGTGGGTGGTGAAGACACTGGGTGATACCGGATCTCCTTGTCTTGTGCCTCTGCATGTGCTGAACCAATCTCCAAGTTCTCCGTTAACTGCTGTCTGTGCATTGCTGTTGACGTCTTTTAATATTTGGATCAGTTGCCGAACTACGCCATGCGATTTCAGAACAGCCCATGTCATATTCTGGTCAATGCTGTCGAAGGTTTTTTGAAAATCTACAAAACAGTTGCATATCTTCTTCTTTTTTCTCCAGGCTTTCTCAACGACGAGTCTGAGGATGAGTATCTGTTGTACAGCACAGCGATTTTCCGACTCCCAGCCTCGATGTCTTCTTCTGTTTAGCTTCTTAGTCGTTCAGTCAGTCGTCATTAGGACTTTCCAGGACGACTTGCGAGTGCTTTGGTTCTGTAGCTTTTGCATTGAATATCACTGCTCTACTTGTGTACTAATATTAGAACGGATTTCTTCCGTTCTTCCGGTGCTTGCACAGAGTTCGAGATAGCACTGCTCAATTTGTACATTTCTTGTACCACTTCACCGCCACTTCACCGTGTACAGGCTGCTACAGTATCTTGTCCACCTCTGTAATATGTCTGGCTTGTCCAACAACGCTTTGCCATTTTCATCTTTTTTTGTGTGAGTAGTCTTGGTTGCAGATTCGGGTTGATGTTTCTAACCAACTTAAGTGCTTCTCTAGTTCCGAGTTCTCCCTAATGTTGTTCTACGTCTTGGCATTGTTGTTATTTCTTATCTGCTCTCGCGTTAGTTATTTTTAAACTGCAAAACCAAACGACACGTTATTAAAACTTTACTGTCAGATCCGAGTTTTATTGAGCGTTTTCTATAATTAGACGATACGCGCGCGCGCGTGTGTGTGCGCGCGCGCGTGCGTGCGGGCGTGTGTGCGCGCGCGCTCCCTGTTCTCTCGCCACAGGTGCAACGTACGTGAAACGTGCATGTAAACGGTAGTTAAGCTACTGTGGTTAAAATGTCACTGCTTCATCATTCACCTGAAACATCGGGTATCTGCAGGCAACTGGCTGGAACTGGGGAATCAAACCAAGCTGTTTGAGTGTCTCTCTCTATATATAGGCCTATATACTAGCCGGGGGATCCGGCGCTGCCCGTGGTTTTTTTTCTTTGAATAAAAAGCATGAAAAGTTCACAATTCTGTTTAGCCAATCAAGGCTGAGATGTCATACTCTTAAGCCTTTATTACCCCGTCCACCCCTACCCCTTCTGATACCATTTGATTGCACACAACGGTGACTTTTACGTTTTGGCTTGTCAAGCTGGGCAAGAGAAAGTACTCTTCGTAAGGAAAGGAAGTTTTGTGACCTCCCTTGCACGCAAATTGGGGGTGTACACATGTTAACGCCTCATTTATTTCGTATATATATATATATGTACAGGGTCGAAATATGGCATATGACCATCTGTGAGTGAAAAGAAACCCAGGTGCCGAATTTGGTGTGGATCGGTTCAGGCGTGAGGATTTGTATAACACACACACACCCTAATATATAAAGCCGAATGAGTGTGGTGTGTGTTGTGTGTGTATTTTATATGGTCTGTGCGTGTGTGGTGTATCTGATGTGTATGTGTGTGAGTTTTGTGTATTGTATATGGTCTGTGTATGTGTTGTGTGTTTTGCGTATGTTTTGTGTGTATTGTATATGGTCTCTGTGTGTGTTGTATGTGATGTGTGTGTGTGTGTGTGTGTGTGTGTGTCAATATGATCATCAGTAGACCCCAGGCACGTGCGACGTGCTGCACAGACCGCGCCCCAGTTTACTGTATCAACCACATTCTGTGAGCAGCGGACACTGCGGTCTTCGCTGTCACAGGGATGAGAGCGGCCAGAGGAAACGACGCTCATAACAACAAGTATTTTACAGTCAAAGACCTTAGCAAACGTTTTAATATCAACAGACTTTCTGATAAGTCGTAACAAGGAAAGTCTTTCTCTGCAGTTGATCTAAAGGTCTGATGTGTACTTTTGTGTCCAAACTGTTGAGATTTCTTTTCTGGTCAGGGAGAGTGGGCTTTGTTTGCTGTCATCCTGATGTGGCATGTTATCTGATGGCATTTTGACACAAGGTGAAAGAAGAAAACTTTTCTTCCAGTGAACAACAAGCTTTAAACAATGCATAATCAGCACTTTCTGATGACGATGGGGAAAGTTTGGCAGCGTATACAGGCTGCCACATTTTCGTGTCGAGCAATTTATACGCATATATAAATTCCCTGTGAGCAGGGTGTGCAGCTAGTTTTATTGTAAGTCTTGCTAACCTATCATTTGTTAACGCAAGTCAGGTCCTGCTCAGAATGCCATTATTCATTTAATCTCACTATGCTGTCTATGAGCTCTCCCATTTCCACGAAGTCCAGTGCAAAGATACAGCCAGTGTGACCTTGTAAGGAGCTGGACTGGAGCCAGCAAGGGATTCTGGAATTGATTTTCTCGGCACAAGCATGCAGCAGATCGTCAGAAAGCCTCTGCAGGATGAAGGGTGTGTCAGGTGTCAACACCAGTTGGCACACCTGGAACTTGCCGGGGTCTCTCTCCTGTCTGACCACCTTTTCCTGATATCCCAGACACTCATCCACGCTGGTCGTGTTCGCCCAGGGGGAGGCAATGCTGGTGGCCGGCCACAGCTCCTCAAACGCCAGCCCAAGCTCGTGCTGGTAGAAAACGATCGCCTGGTGCTGTTTGCCCCACAGGTTCGCCAGCGTGGTGCGGTCTGCCGGGCAGACGGGGCACAGTCGGGGCTGCAGTTTGGAGACGATCAGCGTAATCAGCTGCAGATGGTGCTCGGCCTCCATGTTGTAGAAGTGATTAAAATCCAGTAGAACAACTTCACAAGGATGTTTCTGCAAGAATGCACAGATCTCCTCTATGGCGTCCCAAACCTTTGGCCCGAACAAAGAATGGACAAGGTGAAGGTCATCATCAGGGCCACCTCGTGCAACGCGCAGGTCAAGGTAGCGTACGCCAGCCTCCAGCTGTTCTGCTATCGACAGGCTCTGAGTCTGGCTCCATCTGGCGGCGATGTCCACAGCCATGGCGCCAATAACGGGGAGGGCAGTGAGACTTTTCAACCCTTTGTCAGCATCTGGACTGAGGCCCCAGGATTTTTCCAGACGGCATGCTCCAGCATTATGGGCACCTGTAACCGTCAACATCAACTTTCACTTACGTGTGTGTGTGTGTGTGCGCGCGCGCGCTGTGTATATTTATTTTAACGTGTTATCTCGCCACCAAATCCCGTTCCTCCCCACGTCTCCCCCCTCCCCTAGCGACCGACAATCCACGACTTTGAAAAAACAAGCAAAATCAGGTCTTATAATGGAGGACTAGTTGGTACAACATGTAGGTACACGTATCGCGATGGATGGGGTGAGAAATAAACACACCTGCATGTATGTTATTATGGCAGCCAGCAGCAACATGTGTTTTGAACTTGTTTTTTACCACTGAACTACGTGTTAAAATAGTTTTTCCGCATCTCAGTTGCTGAGATGACACGTTAGTGTGACGCAGCTCTCTACCCGCTATACCTACCCTTCTCAACTCGCACAGTTTACATTGGATTAAACATTTCAGGCACTGACAGGCTGGCGACGTCCCGTTCTCCCCCACACACTGTAGACTTTCAGGAATGAATTACAGCAAAATCTGTGATATAAACTATTTGTCATGTGAAATGTCGAAAAGACACAAAAGTCGTATATTGTGCAAAACGTCACTTCCTTCAGTCCGTTAGGGATGAAGTCGTAAATGGATGTCGGTGCAACACTTTCAATCTCTTTTCTAGATTTAAAACAGTTCGTTTGCGCTTCTCATGGGATATGGGGTCGACCGTTAGCGTTTCTCAGTGAACGTCTTTGCATAAAGAAATCTGCTAACCTTTTTCTACTCGACCAGAGAAGTCGTATACTGCGCAAAACCGACCACTTTCGTCAGACGGTGGTCGGGTTGAGGAGGGAGTCGTAAATGGGAGGTCATTTAAATCGTAATTGGTCGCCGTCAAAACGTTTTGGGTCGTATGCTGGAGGAGATCGTATATGGGAAGGTCTTATAAGGACAGTTTTATTGTAGTTACAATGAAGAGACCAATCCGTGGTGAGCGGTAGCGAAGTGGTGTGGCTTTTCAGTTCAAAGTTGCAAATTCAGTACCCATATTAGTTTCGATTATTATTATTATTATGGGGATGAGGATTAGGGTTTGATGTTAGGTAGGACTTCTGTTTTCATGTATAAACTCAAGCATAAGTTAATCGGGATGAAAGGTGGTCTGCGCATGCGTGCCCCAAGTCGGTGGGAATGTCAAACTCGCCAGGATCTCGCCGAAGATACGGATGCAGTTTGCCGACTTCCCTTACCTACATTCATTGTTCCGTCAACTGGAGGCTGTGCACCTTGGAGACCTACTGCGGATATGGGTACGGCCTGCACGAGATTCTCCGACGCCAACTCATAGACACCGCGAGACCGAGAACCCTGTGTTTCTGTGGATTATTATTTCTTCCCCCAACGCCTCCCAGCTTCGCCCCTCATATTTTGCCAAAGTGTACCCTTAGAAAATTTCTGTGGGATGGGCGCTTCTCTGTTTTCCAAGAGAGGCTAGCCATGTAATCACTACACTAACGGTCGTGCGAATTGATGTCCCTTGAATTGATTTGCCGGGGGGAAAAAAACCCTTTCTAAGAAATATTTCTCAGAAGTCTGGCATTTGCGCCGTCTGCTGTTACCGTACAACAAACATTCTTTCTGTTTGATCTAATTTAATTATCATTTAATTGTGTTTACTACTGCAGACAAATGTACTCGAGAGTCGCCTCAAAATGGCGGCCGGCTATTCCGGAAGTTCTGTTTGCACAACAAAAATGCTCTTTCCGTGGAAAACTAGGGTATGGGGTTTGTCTAGTGCTAGTATTCGTTTTATTTATAGTCTCATTAAATTTGTCATCTGCTATAACTTATGTTTATAGCTTAAGTTTATAATACCTTGGAGCCGACAAGCCACTTGCAATACTAATATTAATAAACAGATCTAAGCAATAGCATTTACATTATTTTTTAAATCATTATATTCTTGGCTGCTTAAAAATACTTTAAAATGCCGCTAAGCAATAAATCATTAGATGGTGAGGTAATCCTCACCGTTTTTATCCGCCAAATGGCTGGTAACTTAAACTTTATTGTCGAGCTTACCGGCTTTAAGACACTCGAAAATCTAAATCTTAGACAACTGTTCACCTGGTATGGCGAGATTTGACAATGGCACACCATGAAGGTGCGGTGCTAGATTTTTCATCCACTCTTGCGGCCCACAAGCCTCCCTTTGGTCTGCCATTGCTGGAGTGGTTTTGTCTTCATACCCCACCGAGGCTTGTCAAGCTACAGTCCTTACCTCCCTTAGCACTCCCTTTTCTTGTCTCTTTCCGATGCACGCATGGAGTGCAGATAAGCAATAACAGCGCCAAGGTACCTAACCATGGCATCGTCTGCATGAAGCAGCTCAACAAAAACTGGAGCAACAGCCAGCTGGCATAAATGCAAACCCAATTAACCCATGTGATTGTGAGATATTTCCTGGAGAGAACCCAAAGGACATTGACAGTGTGATCAATTGACCTTGCCAGTAGTGGTGAGACTGAAATACTGATGTATAAATTATACCCAGTTGTCTACTCCAGTCTCAGGAAGGCTTCTCCTGCAATAAGGCTAGGAGACTGGCTGGCAAGTGAGACCCAGGAACAGGCAGAGAGTGTGCTGGCCAGCTGGTCCATGCTGACTAGTGGAGATCTGGTTCCACTGGAGGGAGTTAGAAAAGGAGTATGTGGAAGATTCTGGAATGGCATTCAGCTCCAAAATAAAAGCCATGCTGTGAGCATCAGGATAATCTCACAACATGTTCTTCACCTGCTGATCCCTGCCCCTGTCCTCATTCACTGGCAAGAGAATAAGACGTGACTTGTTAAGAGAGGACTATGGAGTTACGCTGTTGCCTGCTTCGGATGGCATCTGGAGCGACAGGTGATGGGCATTGTAACCACCAGTGAAGGATTGATGGATAAACTGTTGATTATGTCATGCTTGGGCGAGTGAAAACGTATCGTGATTGCAACTTTCCACTAGACTACATAAGCAATGTCTTCAGAAGATGGGCTGGCAAGTATTCAAACCCCCCAGTCCCTGAAGACCAGTGCTGGGTGATTAACTGATTGTAGATTTCTTGTAGTAATCAAGAAAATCAACCCCTCCCCAGTTACACTACATATGTACCCTCTATTAAGACCTGATTCTGGGGCATTTTTGAAAGTCTTAAAAGGGAGGTTTTATTGTGTAAATTATTAGTGAATCGTGAAACTACACATGACAGAGATGGGGTGTATGGTGTAATGTTACATATTAGCATTTCTAACATTCCACTGGTGTACCACCAGATCTATACATTAGTTCCCCTTCGTTTTAAATCAGAAAACTCAGTGGTTAATTATCATGATTTACGATATTTAATGGCACTTAAGCTAAACTTAAGAATCTCTGGTTGAGACTATGCAATGTGCAGTCTCTTTGTTCGAACAGTCTAAAGATGTTATGATGCATAAATACACCAAAAAGTTTTTAATCTAGTAAGAGCACAAGTCAGTTTCAGATACAACTCACACAGGATGTATGCTTGGTTGATATGAAGTGATTTGAGCGAATGTGCAAGGAAGCAAATGAGTGGGTTTGCCTGTGTGCATTACTTACATATAAAGACATTTGTAGAATGTTAACTGAAAACACTATGTATTCTTTCCTCAGACCACAAGAAGTAGGATGGCATACAGGAAGGGTTAAAGCAAAGGCATACAAATCTTCATATTTTAATCAAGCACTGAAACCACTGTGTACATCGAGAATTTATGGAATATTGGTAAAATGTTATCGCCCATTTAAACTAACCCCTCTTCCCTTCCCCCTGATGTTAATGGAAAGTGGCATGTCCAATCACACTAAGGGATTAAAACACAACATTGCTGTCAATAACATGTATTACTCAGCAAAATGCTTCAAATGAACGATCAGAAAACCAGGGGGTGGGGAACTGGGGAAATCTTTAACACATGAGTTTTAGCAAATGCTCGTATCTTTGTCTTTAAATGGTTTTAACTCGGTATATATCAGGTGCGACAAACCAACATTAGGAACTGGATCTACACTTTTCTCACAAACATACCAGCCACAACCCCTATGTTTTATTGATCATTTGCGTAATGTTTAAAATATATTTGGTACTGAAAACATTTACAAGATTGCTAGATTCTAAAATGGGTAAACCTCTGTCTTATCTGCCGTCAGAATAATTTTTTCTATGTGTATAAATACAAGACTTAACTGCTCCAATCAAGCTTCAAAGCTACAGTCTGTAGTTCCACTAGCCACTGAAGGCAAGTTCATAATTGGATTTGCCAAAACTTCCAAAAACTGTTTGAAAATTGGAAAAGTACACTATGAACTTGCAATGTGCACTGCCTCCCTTTAACACAGCTCAAACAGACTTCTAAAACAGCTTGTCATGCTGGTGATGGCCCACACAAGATTTCCAAAGGCCATGACAAAAACATGGCCACTGCAATGTGGTAGTGATAGGAGGCTTTGCATGCACACAAACAGAGAGCCTGCCCTCCCTATAAATTCTCACATAGCCGGCTGATGAAAACAGGAAATACAGAGTGCTCAACCACATTCTAGTCACATCCTTTTCTCAATCGTCCAAAAATCCCAAATTAACACACAGTACCATACATATATACTCATGCTGTCATCCTTCCAACAGTCACATGGGGAAAACAAAAATCTAAAATCTTGGCCCCAATCATACAAGAGGCGGTGAAATCTACAATGGCCTGACCCTGTGACTTTGGTTGCAAAAAGAATCAGGCACCAAGCATTTGCTGGTGCATTCTTTCTTTTGAGATCAGATCACTCTAACACCTGAATGTAAAGTCAGGCAGCCAAGGAAAAGTCGTGTACATGAAAATGTGGGCAACGTCTTATGAAAATGGCCCACCAACATGACAAAGTGTTTTTTGATTTCTACAATGCCCCAAACGTTCCGCAGCCCTGTGTGTTCAAGGCGGCAGAAATACATAAAGGCAGTGTTACATGCAGAATGACTAGCAACCTAGTCTGCATGGTACGCATGCTTGCTTTAGCTTGAGCAAGGCATCAATCACTAGCTTGTGTCCCCAACAAGCACATCGGCTTCCTGCCTGTCATTAAGCCGTACTTCAGTGGACACAAGCAGCCATTCTGATTTTTTATGAACAAGATTTTTATTGTTGCCCTCAAGGACTGGGGTACTTCTTGCTCTCACACATACATGGCCCATAAAATTTCACAGCAAAAGGAAAGAGAAGGCGAGGAGGGGGGGGGGCAGTTTTCAGCTGATTAGAATCTTGTTATGGAACTTGTTTCTACAGGCACAACAGACTCCGCCAAAAATAACTGTGGCATCATAAACAATTGGGCGATGTTCTAAAAGTGTCAGGGTTGTAATATTTTGAACCTTTACAGTTCAAGGTAGGCTTTTTGCTTATGCATCATGAATCCAGAAAACACACCTTTATTTGGAACCATAAACTGACACATAGAAGCATACACATGCACACCCCCACACCCACCCACACACACAACGGCGTGATACGAGGGGGCACCCATGCATCATACCAATACTTTTGTTGCTTACAAATACTTAAAGCTTTCTATCTTTAAAAATAATTTTTTTTAGATATTTTCTGCCTATAATAAACCATCCACCCAGGGATGATTGCAGAATGTTAACATTCGCATTCCTGTTTCCACTCAAAAAAAAAAAACATGCCTAGTGTTAATCATACGCATTTGTCTCACTGAGGAACTAAATGCTCATGCACTGCAGCACAAAAAGAGCAAGAACTGCCCCAAACCTTTCTTCAGACCCTTTAAAAGCACAGTGAGGAACACTCACATTCATCCACAGCTATTCAGCTACTGCATCACAAAGCAACCCTGGCATTTAACTGGTGTGTCAGCCTTGCCAGCTGCAGCAGATGGCTGAACTTCCATAAGATCCAGCCTGTTTTCATAATCATCTGGCCACACAACCACTTGAATGTTGTATTCTGCGATAGCAATGACTGCTGGGCCACAGACTTTCCCTTATGAAAGCCAGAGCAAGTATTAGCAATGATTACCAATCTTTTTACCAGTACAGAAGTTAAAAACTACAATCACACTAGCTTTCTGTAAGTTGAAATACGCACACTAAATTTCCCAAGCATATGCCCACCCCCACCCCCATCCCCAAGTACACACTTTAAAAGCTTTAAAAAAAAATCTTGCTCACAAAGACGTTTTTCTATCAAATCAACAAAGTTGTTTTATGTCCAGACTAATCTGCAGAGGGCACCATCACAGCCAGACGTCTGCAGCAATTAAGTCAGACATAATGATTGTTATTTTTCAAGGTTCATGAAGAAAGTCTAGATGATGAGCTGGCAACGATCCTGATGGATGAAACTTACTGAAAGCAAAACTACTGGCAGCCATTCGTGAATTTTCCTTTCTCAAACTTTTCCCCTTACAAAAATCACTCGCAAAAAAATCTTCACATTACATATCTCAATCGCTTCAGAAAAGCTGAATCCTTTTAACATCATGCATCAGCGACCAAGGGTAACATGTGGCCATCACATCATCCACTTCCCCTCTGACCTCAGCGACCAAGGGCTAGCGTGCCCATCACATCATGCACTTCCCCTCTGACCTCAGCGACCAAGGGCTAACGTGCCCATCACATCATCCACTTCCCCTCTGCCACAGCTGACCAAAATAAAGAGGAACAATCAACACATTCAAAATAAAAACCACCTTTTATCCCCTTTTCTCTCAAGTACAAAACAATCTATCATGCAGCCCTCTACAAATATGTCTGGACAAAGTGTGCTAACATTGACCGCTTTGTCAACCAACTATTAGGCCAATGCCAAAACGATACTGTCCTTTCACATGATTGGCCCATCCACTAAGGGCAAAGGTGAAAGGGAAAGGCTGTAACTTCTTTTCCATGACCGCACCAAGACACCAGCTAGTGTCAAACTGGGCTGTAACAGAGCAAAGACACAAGTGTCAAACAGCATCTGGCTGCAAAAGCCTTAGTTGATTGAAAGGTATGTATATACACGTCTGTGTTCACATGTGTCTTTACAAATGAACAAGAAAACAGACGCACCTTTGAATGTCGTGTGAGCATTGGGAATTTCCACCTGGTAGCCAATGGTAGCTGTGCTTTCCTGGAGGCGCAAGCTGGTCTCTAGTTCAGCACCCAGAGACAGTTGGTCACTGATTTTGTGCGAGTAGCAAGCATGCACACTGCCAGCCAACGGACTGACGTTCGCACTCAATTGCCATTTGTCTCCTGCAAACCATCAACAAAGACATGTAGCAACCCTGTTAACAGCATGCTTTGATTTGTGTCCAAGCTCTGATTTAAAGATTTTTGTTCTAGTGTAAACCTTATAAGAAAGTTCTTTGTTACAGTTAAAACTGAGAACAAGTTGTTCCTTCCTATTACAACTTTGAGAACAATTTCTTCCTTTCAATTACAACTCTGAGAACAAGTTCTTCCTTCAAATAAAAATTACAACTCTAAGAACAAGTTCTTTGGTCCAGTTACAGCCTGGGAACAACAAGCTCCTTGTTCAACTTTAAGAACAAGCGCTCATTCAAGTTAACAACCCTGAGAACAACTAGCTCCTTGTTCAAGTTACAACCCTGACAAGTTGGCTGCTCTAGCTAAAACCAACAAGAAGTTTCAATTTCCAGTTAAACTGCAATAACAGCAGCATTCTTGTAAAAGTCCAAACACTGATACAGATTTCTCACTTTGGTGCTAGCCTTGCTGACAACAAGGTTCCACCAACTGTCTGAGCCCCTATGATAACACCGAGGTTTTATAACAACAAGCTTCTTGTTCCAGTTAGAACACCGAGGTTTTATAACAACAAGCTTCTTGTTCCAGTTAGAACACCAAGGCTTTATAACAACAAGCTTCTTGTTCCAGTAAGAACACCGAGGCTTTATGACAACAAGCTTCTTGTTCCAGTTAGAACACTGAGGCTTTATGACAACAAGCTTCTTGTTCCAGTAAGAACACCGAGGCTTTATAACAAGCTTCTTGTTCCAGTAAGAACACCGAGGTTTTATAACAAGCTTCTTGTTCCAGTTAGAACACCAAGGCTTTATAACAACAAGCTTCTTGTTCCAGTTAGAACACTGAGGCTTTATGACAACAAGCTTCTTGTTCCAGTAAGAACACCGAGGCTTTATCTTAAAACAACAAGGTTCTTGTTCCAGTAAGAACACCGAGGCTTTATGACAACAAGCTTCTTGTTCCAGTTAGAACACTGAGGCTTTATGACAACAAGCTTCTTGTTCCAGTAAGAACACCGAGGCTTTATCTTAAAACAACAAGCTTCTTGTTCCAGTAAGAACACCGAGGCTTTATGACAAGCTTCTTGTTCCAGTTAGAACACTGAGGCTTTATAATAACAAGCTTCTTGTTCCAGTTAGAACACCGAGGCTTTATGACAACAAGCTTCTTGTTCCAGTAAGAACACCGAGGCTTTATCTTATGACAACAAGCTTCTTGTTCCAGTAAGAACACCGAGGCTTTATGACAAGCTTCTTGTTCCAGTTAGAACACTGAGGCTTTATAACAACAAGCTTCTTGTTCCAGTAAGAACACCGAGGCTTTATGACAACAAGCATCTGATTCCAGTAAGAACACCGAGGCTTTATAATAACAAGCTTCTTGTTCCAGTTATAACTCTGAGGCCTTATGACAGCAAGCTTTTCGTTCCAATTTGAACACCTTAACAATCTTCTCATTTCAGTCAAGACACATATCAACAACACATACACAAAAAATATTAGTTCCAGTTTAAGTAGACAACCATTCATTTCTTGCTCCAGTCAAAGCTCTGATAAGATGTAGGTTCCACTAACCCCCACAACAGTGGGGTGAAAACAGCAAAAGCATACTACTGTAGCTTCATCATGGCAAAACCAAAACTGTCCAACAACGTTAGCAAAGTGTTTTACCAGTTCAACACCAACTGCTAACATATGGTGCCAACGACTTTAAAAATCTTCCAGAAATTTCAGCAGCAGCACCCTGACCACCAACCATCCTAATAACCAGGGACAACTCACCAGCAAACTTTCCAGCCAGAGAGAAGATCGAGATCTCTCCCCCTGGGATTTGTTGTCCATACTGATACAGCAATTCTGCACCGAGTGCTAGCTTGGAGGTCACTTGCTGCAGGTACTGACCAACAAACAGACCTGAAGCACATCAAAAGCAAGTCTGAATTCACAACAAAAGTCACACGTCATGTGCATACATATAGACATCTGCTGCACATGGCCTTCATATCAAGAAATAATCAGAGAATAAGTAAGTCGACCAGACAACGCATCACAAGTACATTCTTCTACGAGGAAAACACTGTTCCCCAGTGTTCTTTCTGCACAGAGAACCTGAAGGACAATGGATTGAAAATAAAAGGAAATTGTTCAAAGACCTTGTTATCACCATCTGTTAACTTCTTATATAGTTATATTCAATGAAGTCATTTATGTTGCTCTCTCCGTTAGTTACCTATAGGCGCCCACTGATTTAAGCTTATACTTCTTTGTGGTGCCTATGGAAACTGTATTATTATAATTTTGATATGATGAAATTGTCACGAAACTGGTCCGTGCCCAAGGATAGTTTTTTGGGCCCCTTCCACCCTCTGCTGTATGAGCAATGTTTAGGAATTTTACTGACTGAATGAAACTCAGGGATGAAAGAGGGGGTTGGGAGGAGGAGGTGAGTGTCAATTAAAGTGAGGGGCAGTCAATAAGGAGACAGGGAAGAGTACAATCATGTGGGCTGCAGAAAACATGGTGAACAGATGGCAAAAGAGGAGTTCGATTAATTTTATGTCGTGGAGGTGCTCGGGCAAACTTCATGTCCCAAGCATCAGAGAATAGCCATGACCATTTGTATCTGACCATAAAACACAGTGAGCAGCGAGAACAATTCAGCCATTAAGAATAAACTGCTTACATGGTATTTGGAACTAACTAGTTCCATGCCATTATGAATAAACTGCTTACATGCCATTAAGAATAAACTGCTTACATGGTATTTGGAACCAACCAGTTCAATGCCATTAAGAATAAACTGCTTACACAGTATTTGGAACCAACCAGTTCCATGCCTTTAAGAATAAACTGCTTACATACCATTAAGAGTAAACTGCTTACATGCCATTAAGAATAAACTGCTTACACAGTATTTGGAACCAACCAGTTCCATGCCATTAAGAATAAACTGCTTACATGGTATTTGGAACCAACCAGTTCCATGCCATTAAGAATAAACTGCTTACACAGTATTTGGAAACAACCATTTCCATGCCATTAAGAATAAACTGCTTACATGGTATTTGGAACCAACCAGTTCCATGCCATTAAGAATAAACTGCTTACATGGTATTAGGAACCAACTAGTTCCATGCCATTAAGAATAAACTGCTTACATGGTATTTGGAACCAACTAGTTCCATGCCATTTAGAACTGTTTTCAGTCTTTGTGAAAATTACTGAAGACCTTATATAGCATGTCTGTAAGAACTGAACTCAAAACATTCTGAGTTTACAGGGGCAAAACACTGTTCTTTGTGACGTTCTAAGCATTCTATTCTAGGTGACCATCTTGCAGGAAGCTATGTGAAACTCACCTGAGCCAGACACAGGGTCTATATTGCCAGCAGTCAGAGAAGCCGTGAAGTCGGAGCCTTTGTAGTCTGTTGTGCACTGTGAGGCCACACATTTATTGTTCTGGATCTGTTTGTCACGGACACACAAACAAGTCTCTGTGAAAACCAGACATGCCTGTTGCACCATCTCGAATGATGGACTTTCTTTTTATGCTACGGATTTGGGAAATTCATAACACATCATGCTGCATCAGTTTAACGTCATGTTGTATCAATTTATGTATCTATTGCCGTGTGGGAGCAATCGAGGGCAACCACACCCAAGCAGTCAGGTTGGTACAAAGTCATCAGGACACAGGGAAAGAATTCATACGTGATAAATCTTCACATGAAATCATGAAGAAAAAAAGCTAGATTACTTTTCTATGAGGAACCACCAAACCACATAACCTAAAGTTTGCCTTGAGGAAAATGACTGTACAGTAAAGCTTTCTATAAAAGACCTTCCCATATACGACTTCCTCCAGCACACAACCCAAAACTTTCTGTCGGAGACCATTTACTATATAAGCAACCTCCCATTTACAACTCCCTCCTTAACCAAACCACCAACCGACGAAAGTTACCTGTTTTGTACAGTACACGACTTTCCCTGGTCGAGCAGAAAGAGCTTAGCAGACTTTTTTTTTTTTTTGCAAAGATGTTCTCTGAGAAACGTGAAATGTCGACACAAAATCCACTGTGAAGTGCAAAAGAACTGTTTTATAGCTAGAAAAGAAATTGAAAGTGCTCCTAACAAACAAGCAACAAAAGAAAGCCGGCAACAAATATTGTATCCTACATCAATTTACAACTTTACGCCTAAGAGACTGACGGAAGTGACCAGTTTTGCACAATAAACAACTTATATGTCTTTTCGACATTTCACAAAAGGACAAATAGTTTATATCACAGATTTTGTTGTAATTTATTCCTGAAAGTCTTATATTCTATGTTTAAGCATTTGTTAAGGCCGTTTTGCAACTTTTGTTAACAGCAAGCAGACAGTACAGTTGCGTCTCGTTCACACTTTCTAGCCTAGCAGAAGCTAAGTTAACTGCAAATGCCAGACTTTACGTATTTGATATGTAGGCCATTGGCTTCATCACTTCATTGTTGTGAGAAATGTGACGTGACGCAGCATATGCCAGGCTCGGAGATTAGTATCTCCAGCGCCAGAGACAATATTACAGACGGTGAACTTATGTGATCTGGGGAAGGACTTTGTCACCAGTGCCTGAAATGTTTCGTCTAATGTGAACTGTGCGAGTTGTGATAGGTAGGTAAGGGGTAGAGAGTTGCATCACACTAACGCCTCGAGATGTTGACGTGACTGCCTGTTTCCTTTGATATGTAGTTTAAAGCAAACTGCTATGACAGGTCCTAAAGCCAGAGGCAAAGAAATACCAGACATAATATCCACTACTTACCTGTGCTACCAGTTTTGTTCGCAATCTTTCTGAAAATGCATGGATGATGTTGGCATTTAAGTTTCCACTTGGATCAATATCACCTATTAGAACAGGAAAGGCCTGGGGGAAAAAAATTAAACACCAATAATTTAAGACTGCAAGAGAATTTCTTTAAACAATTAACTGTCATCATGAACATAATTGTCTTTACCTACTTTGGAACTTCAAGCAATACAGCAGTAATGGGATGCAATGTGTGTGTGCAAGGCAGGATATAGCATGTATATGTCTAAAGCAGGCTGATCCCCTGAGGGCAACAGGTATCCTGTAGTGTCATCCAACATATATGTATACATACATACACACTGTAGTGTCACTGTACTGTCATCCAAATATACTGTACTGTCATCCAATATATATATATATAAATGTACACACACTGTACTGTCATCCAAGATATACATGCAGACTGTAGTGCAATTTTAAAAAATATGCAACGTCATCCAATATATCCTGTAGTGTCAAACAATATACACTGTAGTGTCATCCGATATAAACAGTAGTGTCATCCGATATAGTGTCATTCAATATATATATATATACACACACAGAATGTGTCATCCAATACAGTGTAATGATTAAAAGCTTTCTAAGCAGCAGCTGCTCTCATTTACCCAGACAAGCAACAATTCAAGAAAACTTACAAAAGATCACCATTATGTATACATAACACTGCCAAGTCGTGACGACGCGGAAAGAAGATAAAGAAAATATACATAACCAACAATGACTTGCAGTTGCGTCCCTTCTTTTGGGTGTGTCCATGTGTGTGTCAGAATAAGGAAACGTTTTGCAGCTACCTCCTAAGTGGGCTGCCTATTGATGCATTAACCCACTGCCCCCTCTGCGCTAACTGGCTGGTGTAAAGTATATAAATGCTTGCGACCCTTGCGCTGGTTGGCCAGCGGATGCTGCGGGTGCTACAAAAAGAATTTTTTGACCAAAAAAAACTATTTGCTGGCAAGGGAAGTCACTGGTGTTTTTCTAGAATCATTTCTCTATAGAGTTTCTTCCCTTGAACGATGGAAGGAGACGCCATTTGCATGTTTTATTCTCTTGAGCACCCCACCTCGTTAGCAGGGAAAAAATGTCTGGTCGGTCGCCATCTTCATTTAAGTGCCGCAAAAGCCTTGGAATTGTTTGAAAACCATACCAGCTGTTTCGTGGGAAACCCCTGACATTTATGGATAATTTCCACAACGTTTTATGGATTACAAGTGCTGCAAACGGCTGTAATTGGCGAGTGTTTCGTGTCAGTGGGACTTTTTCAAAACTGTCTTACGTCACCTTGGTTACGTAATTCAACACAGTCATCCACAAAGCGTCAGCAACAGATGGATTTCGGGTAGGAAAAATCTTTTTCTACTTAAATTTATCTTTCTAACAAAGTTTGAATGATACTTTTAACTTTAATAGGTTTTTTGTTACAATTTTTCGAAAATCGGTAAAAATCGCCCAAACGCTGATATTTCAGCGATGTCGCGCGTTGTTAGATGCAAGTTCAGAATGGGTTAAGCATCCACTAGTGCCAACAAGACAGTGAGAACCAGGCGTCATGGACTGAGCTCACATCTTATTTTTCCCTACAGTGATACCTGTCTACAATGCTGACTACTTGCTGTGACAGACTACAGATGCTGAACACGGCATGAAAAAGTTCACATCACTGCTCATCCTACCTGTGGTTGTACAGCAAAACCTGTCCATGGTGGCTCCTTAAACTGGTGGACACCTCACTGATATGGACACTTCAGCCCAGAACCAATCAATTTTGAAACCCTCCCACCCCTTATATGGTCAGCCACACTGTCTAATGCGAACACCAGACAGTGATTTTTGCTCCCGATTGCATGCTCTACCTCTCCATGGCAGACACAGTCCGCAGCTCTAACCACAGAGTTATCGAGGTACCATCTGCAAGACATCATCTGTTGCACAGCTACTTCATTCCTTGGCCACGTCACGAGCACGTCAAAGGATAGTTTTCCGACGAGGATGATGCTGATGGAAGCGATGATAATGATGACTCCATCACCACCCGTGTCTTTCAACAAAGGAAGCCTTGGGACATATCGAGTCCCTGACTGCTCTAGCAGCACACTCAGGACCTAGCGACTTTCTCTTGGCAGCAATATCCCTGAAGACTGTGTTAGAAGATGTGTACATTTTACAGTTGGGCAAGGGACACCAATCCCATATTTCTGACTTTTTCTGTCCATGCAAAAACTACACAAGCTGATCTCAGATGGTATTTATTGTTATTGTTGATTGAATAAATGACTATTCCATCATGCTTTGGTTCTTGGTTTGTTACAGCCTAAATGTACATACTATATACTGTAGTCTAGTGTTGTATGATCACTTAAAGACGCATGGTCTTCCAGACCCTCCCTCAGATGAGTGGCCAACTGTCACGGAGACTTGGGTGGTCCCAAGGGTGTCCACTACAGATAGGTTTTGCTGTACCATGCACTGGTATTTCTGACCATAACTGTCTCGCTTTCTCTGTTAAACTACCCATTCTTCGAAGCTGAACAGTTCACACAATCTTCAACTTTGCACGTCACCACCTTGGTCATATGTAATAAAACTGCTGCAAAACTGTAATGCACCAGATATGCCAAGTCAAGCCAACTGGGCAGTGTTAATAATTCAAGTTTATCCCAATGCCTCTGAGCAAGTTATGACTTATTGTGTTTAGACTTATTAGAGTGTATGAGTTGATGCTCTGGAAAGAGTCTACTGAAAAAGACAATGTTGGTTGGATGAAACTACACAGAGCTGAAGGAATGCCACTAGGCCAGTACAAGTACTACAACACAGAGGACAGGGCAAAAGAAGAAAGAGACGATAAGAACAGAAAATGCCAACACAAGGTCAGTGAACACCAGGTCAGCAGATTTCTAAAGAATAACTTTCATATTACATAAATTACTGGATGAATACCTCCTGTGGAGAAAACTGTTTTGTGCCAACATATGTACAGCCAAATCTATATCCAGATGGCTGAAATGTTGCAAGTGAAACAGTGTGACTGATCTGGAAGTGGCTGCTAAGACCTTTGGAAACAATCAGTTTACCTCCTTCAAATACCTGGGGGAAGATATCTGCAAAAACGACAATTTACAATCTCCATATTAGTGTTATTACCACCTCAACAATTCCTTTCAATTTTAGAGTTTTTACATAGAAAGCTGTTGTTTGTTTAACATCTGGTAAACAAAAATAAATTCTGTACCAAGATTGATAAGACTGATATGACTAATTTCTGTCACTGTATGGGGGCGGGGGGGGGAGGGACTTGTTACTTAACTAAAATATGAATTCCCTATTTTCAGGGGTCTAACTCTAAACACACCTCTGATTGACAAAGGATAGGTTTTTGCTATAATTTTTCAGTCTGTGTATGCTAGGCACAGACAATCACAATGGCTTTGAAATTAGTTTTACTTAGTAAGCATTCAACTTTTCAAGCAACACGGACAATGATTCCTGTCTTACTCTTGTCTTAGCAGTACTCTGGCAGGCGGCTTATAGTTATACACCCAATCAAAAGTCTGTAGTAAGGCCACTGGAAACCTGAAGCGTGGACAATCGTACAACCAAGGCAACTGCATTAATATAACTAATACCTTTGCATTGTTTATGGAGATCCTCAACTGTGCCGGGGTTACGCGAACTTACAACAGGTGACAAAATCGGTGGTTCTGGACACAGTGCCGGAGAGGCCGGTGATGGAACAACGGATATTGGGGGAGCCGGCACCGCTGATGACGATGTCTGATTAGAAGCTGCGTGAACATTGCCCATTCTGTCGTGGTGCGGTAAACTTTAGTTGCATTAAAGACTGCAAGCCCTAGCGAATGCCAAAAGTTGTGGTAACCTTCAACAATGGGCCATGTGCTGGTTATGCGCAGGCGCATGCGTTACGCTGTTAGACTTTCCGGTGTCACAGGCTAAAGCAAGGCTGATAGTGAACCGAATAAAAAAACAAAATATTTGATTATATTACAACCTGCTAAAAGTAAATTAGTTCATCTTGTTAATGACTGAATACTTTTGTTTAGATAAAACATTTGAATTCAACAACCAGTGTGCTTTATGTAACAGGGAAAACATTTTAATGGTTCTGTATCTGAGCGTTTCTTACTTCCGGCCATACTGAAACGTGGGAAACACGGGCAAACCATGCACTGATACTAATACAGAAGGGTCTGGAAGATTTATCGAAGGCTTCAAGTCATCAAAAGCCATAGTAACGAACTTTTCGGTAGGTTTAAAAACGATCTTGGATATGTAACTGTTTATCTTTCTAAATGAATAGTCATCAAAAAAACCCTTGAAGTGTTTTTTAAAAGCCCTTTGATCGAGATGATTGTAAGGTTGTTTTGCTAGGCAGCAGACGATAAGATACACAGCAGACACTTCTATTTCCTGTGGTTCTTAATTTTATTGAGGAATGCTTTACTGGTGACAATAAGATGTGGTAAACACAGTGCAAAAGTTTTAGAATACCCTCAATAGGTTGAACAAAGACACACCGTGGCGTTAGAACGACTAGTGCGCTTTCGTCGTTTCGTTTTATCCGCACGACTAGTCGGGAGCTTTCGGCGTGCGTTCTTCTATCCGCACAACTCCAGGTCGTGCGCTTTGGGATGTGTTGTATCCGCCCGACTGGTCGGCGCTTTGGGGGTACGTTTTTCTGTCCGCACGACTCGGTAGCTACTCACGAAAAGCACGTGAGGTGTTTAAATGGAAAATTATTTACGAAGTAAAAAATTTGAAGGCAGTCGCTGCCTTTACAGGCTAGTAAATCGACTTGAAATGTGGAGAGGAGGAAAAAAAGGTGGAACAAACATGAGATTCGAACCACAAACATCCATTTTAAAGGTTCTCTACAGTCTGCAGCTGTCCCCACCCGCTCAGCTATGGACTGCCTCGGCCAAAAGATGTTCATTATAGTATAACAAGCTGCTTCTAATTGTGCACCGCGTAGAACCAATTTGGGGAGTCTCTTTACAGGACATTGCCAAATCTATCATATGATCATATCTATGAATCAGTAATGCACATCGCTAAACCCATAAGCCAGGTGTAAGGGATTTATCGATGATCACAAACAAAATGTCTTTATATTTCAGAAAACTCAGAACACCAGTAAGAGAACATTTCTTTTGTAACCCCCTCCCCCGGTACCCCCAAAATCTGTGATCTTGGAAACACTACATGCTTACCAACAAATTATGTCCCCGAACCCCAGGCTGGTGTTTTAAAAAACTTGGTTTCAAAGCCGTTTATTTGTTCGTCGTTCACTTACTAGCTGTGTATTTTGCTGTCCTGTTAAACTAAAGGGATGCCAACAATTGTGCGTCCAAATTGAGATAAAGCTCATTGATGAAAAAGCCAGTTGTCTCTATTCTTCCTTAGCTTATAGAAGCTTGCTTTTGCAAGACATTTTCTCCTGAAATGAAATATTCAGAGATTTTTAATGCCTTTTTCAGACATGGCAGGTGACACCATAGAATCGTCTAAAAACCCACTTTTCCGTGACATAACTGCTGAGGAGGATGAGCCTGAAATCACAGAGATTGAAAGCCTGTGTGTAAACTGTGAAAAGCAGGTACGTCCTGCGCACGTTCTGTGCTTCTGTTTTTAAGTCTGATGTGCAAGCGTGGTGGATGCTGACATTACATACAGCAGTGATTGCTGCTGTCTTTGAACTTGTCTGCAAAGTAAAGGCAAAATGGAAGAACATGTGGGCCTTCAAATGTTTGAAGTAGATTTTTTCTAAAAACTTTTCTTGTGTCTTCACAATTGCATGCTGCTGGTGGCTTCTGTGACAAACACAATTTTGACCAGTTCTTCTCCGTAATCATGTACTTAGGCAGCTGATTTTTATGCACATGAATCTGAAGCTGATGGAAATCCAAGAAGTGTGTTCATTGACCGAGAGCAGGGTATTGTGTATGGCATCGACCAGACAACATACCTTAGTACAAAGCATTATGATGTTTTAACAACCAGTACTAAGGTTTTCAAAGAAAAATATCTTTATCTTCCTGCATGTACCCTCAGGACTGATGGATGTTTTTATCTGATATCAGCTGTGGCTGCTTTTTGCAGCAGAGCAGTCTGTCGCATAGTGGTGTGTGGTAGTGACACACAGGGTGGTGGGTTCAGATGCCACACACCTTTTTTCTGGCCTTTCATGGCCACCAACACTCTGCACTCTCCTTTCCCCCCTCGCTGTCATGATAAAGCCTTCACTGCTGGCTTGACGCTAAACAATAAACTAAAGTTATTGTGGTACATTTCTACTAACTCTTGTGTCATGGAAACGTGCCATGTAACTGTATACAGATGCGTTACTGAGTATGCTAGTTCAACTACCCTGAGCGACGATGAAGCGCTGATTTTAGAACACTGAGCATCTGTCAACCCAAGAACAGTGCAGATGGCATGAAGGACAGTGACATAGGGAGAGAAGGACTGAGTAATACTACGAGTGTCAAGACACTGTAGTAGAACCCATTGTCTGCACTGGAAAGCCGAAGGAGAATTGGCCTGGATTTTGGATGTAAACCCTTCTGCCAAGATCTGAGTTAGGCCAAAACACTCCATAGGAGCTTTTTCTATTGTGTAACCCATGTTTATTTTGCATGACCGCTGAATGCTTTAGTAATGTGTGCGGGTAGGGTTTTTTTGCGGCGTGTTTTCGAGGCTAGTTAAAGTCAGTGCCTGCTGGTGAAGCGTCTGAACCCCAAGTGATGGAACATGTTTGGTTAGCTACCGACTGTGACATCGGTGCACGTGCCATGTGTTCCTGCTGACAGATTCAGCTGGGGCAACCTCAGACGTCGCTAGAGTGTGGAGGAGACGGGTTCCTCCCAAGTGAGAGATATCTAGTGTGATTATCTCTTTGATGTAAGCGTCTTGAAAGATTTACTCAGGAGATTGATCATTTGTGAAGAATTGACTTTTTGTGTAAAACGGAAGGAGAGGAACTGCGAACGATGATTATTGTGATATTTCCTATAGATGAGAGCGAGCAGTCGTAATGCTAGAAAGATAGTTTATGTACAGACGCTGTGATTTGTGGGAGTTAGTTGGATGCCGCTGTGTACGTAAGAGTTGACAGTGCCTGAGGATCAGAGAGCGAGTGCGAGCGTATAGTTTAATAAATAAGGCCAGGTCCTTTTTAGGAAAACTTCGTCGCCTTGTTGTCTTGTGTTTGTGTTTTTGAGGAGTTGTGTGCAAAACGAACACACCCCCACACACCCTTGATCACTTGGCGAGAGTAATGTAGAGTGACCAAGTGGTATGTGAGATCTTGGTGGATTCCGGTTCTACAATGTATGGCTTGTTCTAAAGTGCAGCATTTTGGGCAGCTGTGTTTCTTTTCAAAGAAATACAAAAACAAATACAAGCTGGAAGCATACACATGGTTTGATTCTGGACAGATTCTGGTTGATTGAACACACAGCGGACCTCGGGCAACTGTCCTGAGCTTTCACATGACCGAGATAGTCACTGTGTAATGACTTGGAGATGGCAGAGTACTGTTTGTGCTTAGTCATGCACTTATTTTGCTTCTCTTTTCTTTTTTTTTTTTTTTGATATGTGAAGCAATAAATGCAGTTAAACATTAATGGAAAAGTGTAAGAGTAATAGCAGAAAGATGCCACTACCCCCAACTTTACTCATGACTTTGTTTTCCCTTTAATTTAACTCAATCATGTCTCATCAAATGGCCTTTGGTCTTGACTCATACTTATGGTTCTAGGCAATTCTGAAAAATCACAAAATCACACAATACAAATTGACCAGTCTCATTCACGCGGCACTCAAACTACAAATTTGGGAAGAATAAGATTGTCCGAACCTGAATGATTTCTATGATAAACATAGTTTCTGAGTTGGCTGCTTCTTGAAAATCCAGACAAATCATCCTGGGCAAAAAGCCCAGTGCAAGTCAATTATAAGTATTAGGCAGGGGGATAAATCAATTGATAATTAATCAACTTACTATGGAAAACAGTTGAAGCAAGCTTTTATTCAATATTTGTCCTTTGCATCTGCTAGTCAAGATTTAGTGCTGTCGGATCAACAAAAGATGTATTTTCAAAAATTCATTTTTCCTTCTTTTTCCATAGCCAAAGCGTGTCTTTTTAAACAGTGCACTGTGCACTCACATTTACATAAATAGATCACAAAGACTGATGGTCTCTCACTGTGCAAAATAACTGCAGAGAGAATCAGTTATCAAAATTTGTTGGTTTCTTCCCATTCTAACCCTAACCTTTCCCATTCTGCAATGGAGTTTTCTGTAAACAAAATTTTTTTATATGACCACATTATTTCCTTTGATATGATAAATGTATTTACCACACAGACCAAATAAGCTGAGTAAGATGCAGTTGTGTCAAAGAGACATCCCTCTCCGAGTGTGGCCCAGGCAACAGGTAAATGAAGGGTGGTAACTCCTGTGACAGATGCTATCAACTGATACGATCCATTTATTCTCTTGATCTTCAGGTAATGCGTTGAGAGAAAAGTTATCTACACCGAAAGACTGTCTGTCTGGATGTATTTTTATTGCTTTTTTAAAAGCATTTTATGGAGTTTTAAAATTTGTTTTTACCATCGTTTCCTCTAAAGAGGATTTTATGTTGTCCACAAAATATATGATTTTTTTTTGGTTGGGGGGGGGGGGGGATAAGGGATTACAACTTCTTTCAGCAGCTAGTAACTTATTTTATACCAGAAGCACAGACTGTCACTGAGTGGTGGCAGAGGATTAATGTTTGAAAATTGTTGAATGTTGTCCAAGTTAATCTGAATACTAGTGACATCTTTTGCTTCAGGGCATCACTCGGCTGTTCCTGACAAAAATACCTTTTTTTCGTGAGGTGATCGTGTCATCCTTTTCCTGTGACCACTGTGATTTTCGCAATGCAGAACTGCAAAGTGCTAGTCGTATTCAAGACAAAGGTGTCCAGTACTCGACTTTGATAAGGACTGCTCAGGTACATATGGTAATTTACAACTATCACATGACTTAGAATGGGGCCAGACAGTAGCAAGTGTCAGTTGGTTGTTTCAAGAGCAAACTTTAATCCTTAAAGTTGAACTCCTAATCATTAGGGTAAACGTCATAAAGTTGGAGTTTGGTGATCTCTCCAACGTCGTCGAGTGATCTCTCGAATTTCATCTTGAGTTTTGGATTTTTTAGAATTGTTTGGTTTCCCTTCAACCTTCTTGCGCTATCCTAGCTGCGCCCAACACTGGGCTTCCCCCACCCATCCACCAAAAGTTGGTCTCTAGACAAGAGACAGCATAATGTGAGAAACTCGACAGGTATAGCCACATCTGGCTTCTACATGTACAAATTCTGTAATAGTAGTCACAGTTCTCTAGACAAGAGATGGCAGAACATGAGAAGCACAACAGGTGTAGCCACACCTGGCTTTTGTTGTACTAATAGTAGTTGCAAAACAACTTAAAGGTTTGCTGTTCTAATACTTCTTTGATGTAACCAAAAAATGGGGTGGGGGTGGGGAACAGAGTTTTGAAAGGCAAAGATTGATCACAAATAAAAAAGAACACGACTGTCACTTGGAAATAAACCTACATTAACAAAGAACTGAGCTAAGGTGCGTTAAACAACACAGACATTTGACAGTTTCAGGGCATTAGCCTTTCATCAGGACAAACAGAGAAAGAAAAAAATCCCCAAACAAAACCGACACTAATGCGAGTGGGTTGCTCCGCGTGGGGTGAGACTCTAAACTCTACGTTAAATTGGACTTTTCCATGAAGTTACAAGGCAGTTCCGTGATGAGCAGTTGAAAAATTACTGTTTGAAATTTTGTCTTGCAATATATAATCTTCAACAGATGTCTAGGAATGTAAATTATCAGGGTATCTGTGCATTAACAGCTGCCTGAGTCTGTTTTCAGTATGTCATTACTTTTTAAAAAAAAGACTTAACATTGAGGTTTTTTTTAATTGGGTTCAGCATTTCGGAGGGGGGGGGGAAGCCACTGTACATTGTAGTTACATGTAAAATACAAAAAAGCCATCAAAATGGCTTCAAGTTTAAGCCTCAGTGTGGAGCAGTTTGAAGTACTTACATAATGGTATTTTGAATGTCGTTAGCAAGAGTGGTGCCTTTCAGAAAAACAACAGCATTGGAAACAAAAACCCTGTGATATAGATACACATGGTTAGGAGAACATTCACAGTGTATACCAAGTTGACGATCAGGGAATAACCCTTAATTTTTATGATTTAGATACAATTGGCTTAGGGGAACATCCCCTGCAAGTATGGGTACACAGACTGATATTCAGACTTACATTTAAAAATTGTGATTTACATCTGCAGAGTTGTGAGAATGTCTCAGTCATATGAGGTCTAAACTGATTTACATATGCATGGTTTTGAAAATTGCACGTCTGCCTACAGGATCTGAATCGTCAGGTCGTTCAGTCAGAATATGCCACCATCCGCATCCCAAGTCTGAGCTTTGAAGCTCCACCTAAGAAAGGCGGTATGAGCTGCTTTTTTTCTTTCTTTAAGTACATTTTAATGCCATGTGTTGTGTTCATTCAGGGTTCATGGAGGTCCTGGAAACTGCTGGAAGTTTCAGTTGTGTGTTGCAGGGCCCTTGAAATTCAGAAAGTGTGCTTTTAGTCCTGGAAACTGCTTGAAATTTTAGAGAGAAAAAATATTTTCAAGCTCACTCTGTAAAATTGGAACTTTCAGAAAAAAAATGGTATTCTTGGTTAAATTCGCCATCGCACATTCTTTCGCTTATCGAGACAGTCAGGTTAAAGTTCTGTACCTTCCCCGTTTCCAGGTACCACATCAGAAGTGAGTTTGCAAAAGATCGATCCTTGATAGCTCAGTTTCGTTTAATTCATGTGGGGAGCAGGAGTGTTGTTTCCTGCCATGGTCGGACACATGAACAGTCTGTTCACTGGTCGTCTTGTCATGGTTGATCTGCAAAGGATGACAAGTTCAAGTTTCTTTATTCTTTAACCCTCAGGGGGTATTCAGAAAAAATGAAAAAAAAAAAAATTGTCAAAAAAACCAAACAAACAAAAAAAAAACATCAATCATAAATTCACCTGGCATGAGGATATGCATATATTGATAAGCAAAATCAATCATTAATAAACACACAAATAACACGCTCAATCACTCAACCAGACGTACCCACACGCAAAAAATAGGCACATATTCATCTATACATTAATGTACTCTACTAAGAAGTATTTTTACAAATTTCACTAACTTGGTCAATCAGTTTTGTTTTTGCAAGAAAAGAGTTTATAAAGTTTAAATGTATTTGGCCGGCTCAAATAGTATGATGTCAGTGCGGTGTTGCGTTCAGCTGTAAATTTGTCACATAAGAAAATATAATGGTATTCATCACCTATGTCTTTTCTGTCACACAGCGTACATAATCGTTCCTGCCTAGGGATGTCTTCGTGTCTGAGTTTGTTTACAGGGAAGTTATTATCTAATGTCAAGAATTTTAAGAGTAGGCGGCAGTGAGAAGGTGGTAACACTCTGACGGTGGCCCCCTCCTCCCGTGAGCTTGGTCCACTGGCAGCGTTGTTGTTTGCTCTGTGCTAGCAGCCATGTCCATTTCTTCTCTTGCTGGGCTTCGTACCTGCCCGCTCTTGGCATTCCTAGATCTCTGTTTCTTGTCACAAATACTGTACCATGACCCAAAGCACTATATTCGCAATTAGCGATCCCTAACCGCACCCTCCATACAAAAATAACCCACATAGCAACCCTGGTAAGCCCCCTCCGTGTATGCGCACAGCGTATGCCACCCGTGCGCACAGCTCACTGACTAGGTCAAGCTGACTTTCTCAAGTGCTGTGCTGCTGGCAGGACGTGTGTGTGAGTTGTCTCCCACCTCCAGCCTTCACAGTGTGGGTTTGCCTTGGCGGTTTTTCTTCCCTGCCTCTGCCGATGGTTTTTACAGGGAAGTGATTTGTGTTCTTTCCTTGCTACTTCTGGCTTACATAACTCTTTGTTACACTTTTGCGACCTAGTGTTTTTTGCACTTTACTGTCTCAGCCAGCTTTTCTGTAGGGGGGCGGTTTACACATCTCTGGGCAGTGACCCGGCCGTGTTTGATTTGTACTCACGCTTTGTTGTTGTCTTTTTTTGTTGTTTTTTGTTTATGGACCGTGACTTACAGTAACTACACAGTAGCTACAATCACTCCAAGTACAGTGTTTGCTTTGCTTGTTGTTTCCTTTGTTTACACTATCATGCCATGTGAGGCCCCTACCTCTGGTTCAGACAGAAGTGCCCACGGGATCGCTCGAGCTCTCGTACGACAGATGGTCGCCGCGGGTCGCTACCATTACTTCTGTGCATGTCCATCCCTCGCCACCACGCACTGTCATTTCCGCTGCCATGGTGTCTTTGTCCATGCCCCTTCCAGAGCTTTTCAGACCTGCTTCAGTGGCTTCCGTCTCTGCATCTTCCCGCATGCCGTGTCATGCCGTGGTTTCTGCCTCGGAGGAGCGCCCATCTTCCCTGCCTCCATTGCGTCCGTCGCAGTCTGAGGTCTCCACCCACCGTGGTGCTCGCAGCCAGAAGAGTGACGCGGTGGCCTCTCTTGCGGGACCCACTGGGGAGGGGCACCATCTGGTTTCACCGGGTTCATTTGGTCGCCCCTGTGGTCTCGTGCCCTTGGGGATGGATTCGGCAGGTTTAAGTTCCATACGGTTCAAATGAGTTAATGCAGACAGGCAGTTGCGACCTCAGTCGAGGTACTTGCAGAAAAGATAAGTTTTTAAGTTTCGTTTGAAAGTCCTGATGCGGGGTGCTGAGAGAATGCGATCATCTGAAGAGAAGCGGAGCTGTCTCGCTGGAGTGTAGATTGTAAGAAGTACTGAAAAGTAGATGG